>VZSV01000045.1:2580505-2632315 GCA_013398735.1 Nothocercus julius
CACAGGAACTTAAGGAAAAAATTCTTGATGGTGAGGGTGACAGAGCCCTGGAAGAGGCTGCCCAGGGAGGTTGTGGAGTCTCCTTCTCTGGAGATCTTCCAACCCCGCTTGGCCGCAGTCCTGAGCCACCTGCTGTAGGTGACCCTGCGTGTGCAGGGGGGTTGGACTAGGTGATCTCTAGAGGTCCCTTCCAATCTTAAGCTTTCTGTGATTCTATGATTCTATGATTTAAGAAAATCTGCAAGTACTTTCAGATGCAGAGCCTGGGCAGAACTTCATGATAAAAAAGTTTGCACACTGTTATCAGCATCACTAGGAAGATGCTCTTGTACCCGGTACCTGCTTTATGTTATAGCATTGGAGAAGTGAACATATTGTCACTGGGAGACAATCCATTCAATTTATCTTCATAGAACAAGATCATTGTCCAAATAGAGTCAAATAAATAGTATTTGTAACTTCCTTGCTTTTCATAAATGGATGCTGAGTTCCATTTTCCAGTCATTCTGATTGCTGTGATATGATACTACACAGATTCTTATGATCAAATTCGCTGTGCTTTATGATTCCCACTGTCTTTTTCAAAAACAGAATATAGAGTCATTACATTTTTATATCTGAGAGATAATTTTATAAGGTAGAGATGTATTAATCAGATAATTAAATGTTGTTAAAATTTCCTGGATTCCATATTTAAAAGCTGTGACTGAAGTCTAATGATAGAGGAGACTTTTATTGAAGAATTATACTAATTATACAGATGCACCTCCAAAACAAGTGTGTAGCTTGCTATAGGTCCATGCTTACCTTACAGCATCTCTGATTGTAGACATGTACATATGACGTGTATGCCATATGTGTTTTTTCAAGTAGAAATAAGGTTAGCAGAATTAATAACAAATTACTTCATTTCAGAGCTCACACAAGAGAAGCAGATAGATAACATGGATTTTTTTCATGATTTAGGAACAGAAGACACTGAAGAATTTGTGCATATGTTAACTTTTAAAGTAAAATAGTGAGTTGCAGAATCCTCTCAGTCCTGTATAGCAATGAGATCTGTCCCACAGCTCATATCTATAACAGGAGTGAATAAATGGGCATTCTTACAGTATTCAAAAGTCAACATATAGCACTTTTTATACATAAAGTTTTTTTAAAATAAAAATATAGGCCATTATCTCAAAATTACAGGTGGGCAAACCAAGGCTCTTGGAGCTACGATGTGTGTATGAGAAGTGATTTAGGATCACATAGGAGGTCCCTGTATGAGTCACAGCTGGAATTCAGCTCTCCTCTCTGATTTTTATCAGATTTATTTTCACTCACCAATATGCAGGGGGAGAATAGTAAGTCCTTTCCTGGTTTGTTTTTTCTTTTATTCTTTGTTTGTGTCATGGTTTCTGGGATTTATTTCATAATAGATCAATTTATTTTGCAATGTATTCTTTTATTTTTATTTTTATTTTAAACTGGTGACTTCTTTTTGCAAAGGTAGCATAAAACTGCACAGATATTGTTTTGTCCATCCATCTGTCTAAGCCTCAGGGCCTGATTGTCATTTTCACTGAGACTACTTTATACCGCTCTAACCATGTCAATGAACCTTACAGTCATGGCCATAAATGTAATTTACACCTACTTGAGAGCTCCTCTGCTCTGCCAGAAAGATGCGTCTTAGAAAAAAAAAAAAAAAAAAAGCCCTAATACACTTTGCACTTTAAAATCTAAATGTTGATCTCTTCTGTAGGAGTTACTTGCAGATTAAACTGCATATTCCAGAAGATGTAAGCAGGCTGCTTTTATTTTGTGGTGTTTCTACAGGAATATTCTAAAACACCCCTTACTCCTAATCCAAGAATTATAGTGACCGTTCATGATAAGGCAGTGCCAAGAAGAGAAGAGCAGAAAAGAAAAAATAAAGAGCCAACATCTGGAAAGCCTGGGAAATACTCCATCTTCATTAACGATTGTGATTATGAAGTAGACATATACCCAAACAATTAAAATCTGCTCCATGACAAGATACAATATATATAAAATTCTAGTCAATAGCTTGGCCTGAACTGGAGTTATCGCTCCACATACCTGGTCTAAGTTTCCTTTCACTTTGCTCCTTTGGGAGGCCTATACCGATCCAGCCAAGGTACAGCTGTGCCCAAAAAGAAATAACACAACTTTCCTTTACTCTTGGAAGGCTGGTGAACCTAGATATACTGTGGACACACAGCCTTGTGGCAGAGAGAGCTCCTACTTACACATTATGGCTGTCCAGGACCTTATCAAGGTCTACATGGGTGAACTTCACATCATTCATATTTGCTGTCCAACAAAACTTGCAGAACCAGCGCTGACATAAAATCTGTGTCGTTAACCCTGTGGAAATGCTTGATATTTTCTAACTGGAAACTGAAAAAATATATACTCAATTAATAGAAACATAAAGAAAGACTTTTCTGATCTTTTCCGGGCGTCTACACGTATGAGGAAGAAACACTCCTAAGGAGAACTATCATAACTGCCATTCTTTAATGTATGTGTTCATTTCATTCAGTAATCTATCTCTGGCAGTAGCCATCAGAAGCAGATGTAGGATATTCTCTCCCCAAAAGAAGTTACTTCCTAAGATGTATCAACACTCAAATTATGAAGTTAAATTTTTTTCAAGGGTATTTTTTTCTCAGATTTTCAGTTGTTGTCCATAGACTTTTCTTCAGCCTTCTTGATACTTATGATATCAGTCGCTCAGTGACATCCTGTGGTGAGGAATTGACAGCTATAAAAATATGCATTTATATTGATCAGTTGAGAATGTATTGGCTTTGAGATACAGCAAATATCTTCTTGTTTTTCTAACAATAAACACAAATCTATCAGTCCACTACTCCTATCATTCTTGTAATGTATTGCCTGGTCTGTTATGTTAGCTCCTTCAGCTTAAATACTCTCCCTACTGGTAGTGGTAGTGGAGTTTCCTGTTTTCTCCTCAAACCGGGTTATCACCATCTTAACTTACTTGCTACAGAAAACCCAATGAGAATTGTGCTGCAATGCTAACAGCAGCCTGGATGCTCAAAGCTGAGCCCAATTCAAGCTTTTTCATTATCGGTGTCATACATCGTGTGACCCTGGGCAAGGCACTTGATTTTTCTGTCTGAACCTGTAAAACATTGTAATAATGTTTCCGTCCTCACACCTTTTCCCTGGCTTGTCTGTTTGGATCCTCAGATGTGGAATGGTCTCTGTGTTGGAAACGACCTACATTAAGTTAATTGCAAGATCATGGCTAAAGATTGTAAACTCGTAGAGAGAAGGACTTGTGATCTTTTTTATAGCATCTGCCAGATTGGGGCCCTGATCTTAACAGAGGCCTCTAGACCCCATCTAGGTTCCAGCTAGTAAAAATAATAATATTACACCTAGTATTCACATCATGGCAGACAATATATTGCCCAAGTTCTCACTGCCTCTGAGTCTGTCCAGACCACAGTACAGTTTCCAATCAATTTTTTAATTCATTATATGTATCTCTTCAAACCCTAGAAACCTAAATTCTTAGCACAGATAGGTCCAATCTGCACTTATTCCTACCATTTATTTAGCTATTTATTTATTCTCTTCAGAACAGAAGACCCAGTAAGTAATGAATCAAGATAAGAGCTGTTTTTTAACCTCATGCTTTTCTAATTATTTTTTCTCTCTCTCTCTTTCTTTTTTTCTCTGATTTCCTTCTGTTATTTCCCTCCAAAGTTTGAATGCCAATAAGTCACTTCCCTTCAACAAAACTAGCCAACAATTTGCAGAACATTTCCTGTCCAACAATTTGTAGCAAATATGGATGTGAAAAAAAAGTGAAGACAAAACTTCTTTTTGCTGCATCATTCTGTCTGTTTCTGATATAAAAGAGAAAGAAAGCCATTAATGAAAGAAATTAAAGAATATAAGCCCTTAAATCATAAACTCTCCACATATGTAAACCCAGTACTTAGTATACAGTCTCATCACCTTGACATTTATTCAGCTTGCTGGAGACTCGTGTGCCCTCAGTCAAAGCTAATTAACACTTAATTGACTTCATGAGAATTTTGTTCAGCAGTTCTGATTTGCCACTCATCGTGAAACATGTAGCTGTAACTTTTGAGAGCTCAGCAATTGTGGGAGGTTTGGCAGGTGTCAGGGGAGTAGGAGAGCGAAGGGGAAAAGGGGAGTGTAGGAGTTTCTGTCTCTCTCTCTTTTCTTTCTCTGTCTCTCACTGAAACAGATACAAGGGCACAAGTGTGACAAAATAAAGCATTCAATATATTGCCATTGCAGAAATATTTTATTTAGCTAAAAGCACAATTTACAGTAGTTGAAGTTTGATTGATCTGTTGATAAACACTAATATTTTGCAGTTGACAATTTTTCCATGTTAATTTCCTTAACTTTGGCAGTCCTGGCTGGCAAGACTGTATAAATAGTATCAGTGTCATCATCCTTTTTAAGTTATTAATGAGCCATCGTGTTTATAGAGGTTGGGATTTGGGGACAGGCTGTGCTTGACTGCAGTTTCTGACATTGATAGGTTAGCAGTTGGAACTGGGTTTAGATTAGAACATGGAGGGGAAAAATGATACAGAAAAAGCAAGAAGAAGCTTAATGCTAGCCAAAAAATATTTGGAGTGGACAAGAATTGTTAATAATTAAAAGATAATTAAAAGTATCTAGAAAGTTACAAGATACCGTCCACAATCTGCTCTGATGCTGCTGCCACTTGAAACACACGTCGGACTAATTATCATTTCACCTGTGATGGAAGATCCTCTTTTTTTCCAGTCCTCTTTCATACTGTGCTGTGCATTAGCCTATGCCTGGGCTCCCGTGATTGCCAGGGACTGACAAGACACTCGAGAAGACATGACTAATTAACCAGGCCAAGCTATCTACTGGCTGGGTTCACCACAACTTCAGACAAAGCTGCCAAACACGCAAGTGCATGTTTGGATAGGGATGTCCTTCTTCAATTTGATGTTCTAATGAGCTGTTAAATATTTACCTAGTATTAAGTAGAAGGTGCTTTGAGCTAGCAAGTGAGCATGAGCTCACTGCTTTGTATGTTTTGGAAAGTCAGTGCAATCGCCTCTTTCGTGTAGGCTCAAATGGGCACATCACAACTTTCCTCCTATCCTGTGTAGACTCTTCTCTCACTACATTGTGGTGGTCTCCAGACTCACTAAGAAACTTTGCAAGTGTCTTAAATGCTACTCTAGAGAGACCCTTGCCCACAGAGGAGCCTCTTGTCTTTTCCCACAATTATCAAGAATCCCAAGCGCAAAACATGGCCTGCAACATTTTATTGTGTTTGATGATTTCCCTTTCATCTCCATTATGCTTATGTAGAAGTATAATTTTTAATTTACAGGATCTTTTCCTTGTAAAGGAAAACCCACTTCATGATATATAGATGCCTTATAATCACAAGTAATCGTACAGATATGGATAAGGTTCATCTTCTCTATCTTTAGCTAGTTAAGGCTGTGTTTACATGGCTGTTCTCCAGTCTTTTTTAGACTGGAGTAGGAGTGTATTTCTCGGGTGAATTTAATGCTCTTCCTCACAATGCATTTGTTCAAAAGGCAGAGCACATGAACTGGATCTTTTTTTCAGAAGAAATGAAAGTGAAAAATATGTTCCTGACGCAAATCCAATGTATTCCAGCCACAGGCAGACATTTGGCTGAAGCTGAGCTAGTCCAAGAGGAAAAAGGCCCCAGATATACTCTATAGACACTGGCTCCTCCACAGCCTCTGCAGAGCTGCTCCTATTCTTCACCTATCAGATGCCCTATCAGATATATGATTTAATGGTTATCTAGACTTCTAGTCAAAGAACAGAGATAGAGGCCTTTAGGGGTGATTCTTCCCACTTATGCACCTCAAGAGGAAATACATTTTCTGTAAAGACGCTGTGTCTTGCAGACTCGAACTCTTCACTGGTGAATTTAAGGTATCTTCCTGCTAAGTATGAAGGTTTTACTGGAACAGCTTTCTGAGGTATTCAGCTATTCCAGTGCCCTTTACAAAACTCAAATATAGATACTTAGCTTGACTTCTCTTTTGGGAACTGAAGTTGTAATGTGTAGGCTCTGAAGCACATAATTTTGTAAGCAGAAAAGTTCCTTATTGCATTTAACTTCAACTTCTTTGAGGAAAAAATCAGTCTGCAGGCATGTGTTTTTGTAACACTCAGCACAATGCTATATTCATTAGAGAAGTAGATATGGCTAGTACTACTACTACTAGTGTGCCTTGTCAAGAGCTGCATAAACTTTTTGAGACTGGGATAAGGAAACCTATAACTTAAGAATAAGAATACTGGAGAGTGCCTTACTTGCTTTCCATCATATCAAACGATTTCTTTGAAATTTTGGCATGTTTTGGAATCACCAAGAGCACTGAGAAAATGCCAGTGTAGAACTCAATTGTCCAAGGCTGATAGAAGACATACACCTCAAAGAACATTTGTCAGCTCCTACACATGACTTTTATGTGCTCCATTTATTTATTTTGCACATAATCCAAGCTCTAATATATACATCCCATACCTCAGGCAACTTACTTCACCTTACTGCAGTAAAAGATTCATAGGGAGTTCAATTATAGAATGATTGGCTAATTTCAATAGCTTGTTTTAGCTATTAAGCCCTCCACAAAGACTTTATGGATGTTCTAATGAATACCCTGTAAGACTTTCAGTGTAATGAAATTTGTATTAAAACACTATAAGGAGTGTCCCACAATGTAAGGTCACTTCCATTTGTTCTCATTACAGTCCTAGAAGGACAAAAGCGGGAAAGGAGAATATCTTTTTTTTTTTTTTTTTGTCTGCAGAAAAGATGTTAACATTGAGCACGCAAATTGCAATGCCAACTTTCAAGCAACAGTAACATCACTTGTTTCTGATGACCTACAGGATTTCACGATAAATTTGCTAAATTCACCTAGAATGGGTAAAATTCACCCTTCACTTTCTTTTCAGCTAGTGTACAAATGCAATTACAGAACTTGACATGGAGTTAGATTAGTTATGGTGAGGGGGATCCTCAATAGTTTATATAAATCAAAGCTTAATGAGAATAGGCATGATCAGAATCAACTGATCTGTGAACACCATTATCTACCACCAGTGCAGAAGGAGCAGGAGGAAGTCTATTTCCAGCATTTGACAACCACAGCCTATGAACGTATCCTGACTCACAGGAAAATGCCAGGAGAGTCATCCACAAATAATTAGTCCAGGTACCTATTCTTATAATGTCAGTCTACGAAGTGACACCAAAGACTTGACAAAGCCTCAGTCATGCCAAAGTACATGCTCTGCGTTCAGAGACATATATTTTAAATAAGGTATCTTTGTATTCATGCAACCAATGTATTAATTTATCACTTATTGCTGTGGCCTGTCAAGCAAGGCACTCCAATATGACGGGTCCTATAGCCGTGTGGTCAAACTTAGTCCATGCTTGGGTTAATTTCTGCATGTATTTAATCTGTGACTTTCTCTGAGTTATAGTATTGAAGAAGTATCAAGAGTTTGTCTACAGAGAGGTGAGACATTCACAAAATTACTCTGAATTAATTTTTAAAGTGGATTATCTAAATCTCATTAAACTGTCATGTGGATGCTTTGACTGAAAATTAAAGTGGTCTTCTTTTGACTTTGCTTAGTTTACTTCCAAAATAACACTGAATTAAGGTCATTTGTATTCTGGATATGTGTCCAAACAGAGTCTTCAGGTCACCTCTCCATGTTAAATTCACAACACCAGTGAATGCAGAATAAATTACTAAATGGATCTGGGTAGGTAAAATCAAGTATGGAATAATCTGAAATTTACTACTTTCAGAAAAACTTTAATTAAAAGTTAGAATTATACAATAAGTGATGATACTAAAAGGTTGAAGGTGATGTGTTTGACTACACAGCAGGATAGCTGGCATGTGGTCAGTTATATTAGCTCTGGTGATAATGATAGTTTCCTAAAATTTTATGATGGATTACATTGGTTCATGATCCAGAGACTTTAAAGACACAGAGATGATGCATTTGAATTTTTTTTAGTTGCATAAAACCTCAGACCTATTGACACATTTATGAAAACTTTCCTTTCTACCTCTATTCCTTCCATCCATTCATTTCTCTGATAACCTTAACGTTCCCAAATAAGATGCCATTTTTCATTGCCTAAACCCATGTACAACCATTTAAACTAATGCAAAAGAAACTAGAGTAAATACAATTAAATCAGAATTCTTCTCTCAACAAGGGTGTCACCTCTGGCCACTGATGCTCATGGATAAGCATAGCCACATGTATGTGGTTATTATTCACTCCTTATGGAAAGGTGTAAGCTCAGCATCTGAATCCATCATTGAATGTTGATTGTTTTATTCCATGTTGTTCTGAAATCTGAGTCACCTTGAGAAAGGTTATACTGGGACAGAGGCATTATATTGACATGTTATCTCACAAGAGGTTCTTGTTTCACCTGGGACATTAGAGAAAACAGTTGTCTGTTCAATGAATTGAATCCTTTTTATGAAAACCTTGGAGCTGCAGACAAACATGGGCAATTATTATTAACCTGGTGATGTTAGAGCCACAAAGCAAGCTGATTTGGCTAGAAAAAGGAGCATGACAAGGGGTGTTTTCCAGTGCCAGAACATTGGTGATGTTCAGGGTAATCCATGACCCTGAAACACATGCTGTAATTTAAGGAGATTAAAAGACCAGAAAAGTCAGGTTTTCTTGAAACACTATTAATAGACACTCCCAACTCACCAGCCTTTGGGCTTACAAAGAAGCACAACTCTGAAATACATGTCATAAATCATACCTCTGCACTGTCAAAGAGCTTGTAAACGCTCCAGAAATAAGTGTCCAGAAAAGCAATATCATACAGTTGAAACCGTATTACAGGACCACCAGCAAGATTGCTGTTCAAAGACTACCTTTGCCTGAAGAGCGTTATTTTGAACATTCCTAGTGTATGCCCTTTGTAGGCATAGGGGAGAAATAGCAGATCAGGGAGGGAGTTCAATACAGCAATTTGGGTGTTCGAGTTTTAATGAAGAACTGCAAGTGGGAGATGACACCAAATACTTTATTTCTTCAAGAAACACATCTGGAATCAACTTAGATATACACATTTCAATAGGAATAGCTCATAATGATACTCCTATGGCCATACACACTTCATTCAGTCCTGAGTTAATTTCAAATTTTGTTAGCCTCCAAGGATAGCTTAACTAAGGTTCTCTTTCAAGAATGCAATGAATAGTTAAAAAAAAGGAGTTGTGTGTGAACATGAAAGAAAAAAATATTTCTTTTCCAAAGAGAAAGAAATAGGAAATGAGATTTTCTGGATTCTCTTGAGGAAACTGTTAGTTAAAAATTCTAAATTTATGACAATTTAATGTAAAATCTGGATTAAACATATTCATAGGTCCAGACAACTTGATATGCTTAAAAAGCAAGTTAAGCACATTCGAATCAACATCTTGCTTGCAGAAATGATTTCTTTAAACAAGCTAAAATTCTGCTGTTCAGTGATACTCAGCATACCAGAGCTAAGCAAAACGAAAGGTAAGAGGATGTAAGTATCTTAAGAGGTCAAACACTAGGAAGTAACACAGGTTACTTAAGCTGAAGAACCATGTTGGTAGAAAATAAGTTAGGTATGCAATGACTGGGAACCAAACTATAAATAGACTGAACATTAGAAAGATTTTATAAGCAGAGAAGAATGAGATCCTAAAACCACCTTGATGGAGTAATTACAGGGACGAAAGAAAGCTAACAGCTGAGTTGAGGGTTGTTCATATGTCATGTCTGTGAGGGGAAAAAAAGGGACTGTCCTCTCCTTGCATGTGCCTTGAGATGTATTTTCCTGCCAATGTTCTGAAGCCTGCAGTAGCTTTTAAAACTTTGTTTTTGGATAATTCAATTTCAGAAGCATGGATGTGAGCAGTATATAATCTAACTCCTGAGAATTGAATTAGAAATGAGGTGGAACATGAAGGATGCCACTGGCTTGATTGGGCACAGACCTCAGTATGTCTGCCTAGAATAAACCGGCTAACTGGAATTAGATAAAATAATGGATCAGAAATGAGAGGAATACCTGCAAAATTAACACCTCCAACACAAACCAGGGTGCCAAGCAGAAAGGAACCTAAATAAAGGTAGGATCAGAACATTTGAATAAAAATAGTAACACACATCACCAAGAACTGAATATAATTGCGCTTAATTTAAAAAGTCAGATGCTTGTTTTTGATAGTACTTTTCTTGCATTTTTCTACTGAAAGATGTATTGACACACACAAAAAGTCACTATTTTTTCTATCCAACCAGTACAACAATTTTTGAAAATCCTGGATCATTTTGCAGATATGAATGCATCTTATGAGTTACATTTAAAAAGAAAAAATACAAACCCAAAACTGAATAAGAAAAGCTTTTCCTGAACATCCATACAGAATTTCACAACAAATAAGCAAATATTGCTTTAGTTTTGTCAACATTTGTGACAATCCGTCTCTAGTTCCTGTGTAATGTTTGATACTATGTAGAACTTTCAAATTTGGTCCCTTGTTACTTCTCCACTTTTCTCCTGCTGCAGTACCTTTATTATTTACATAATAAACCACAGAAATCAAGCGTTAAATACTGAAAACTAATTAAATGCTAGGAGTCAAGAGACTTTACTTGAAGAATTTTCAGCGTTTCAAAATAACCATCAAAACTTAAGATTGATTTTTACAAACAAAACTTTTTTTAGCCTTCTACTCAGAGGCCTCTAGATGTTGTTCCAAGCAGCACTTCTCAGCCACTTGAGGTGGGTTTCTGAAAAACCTGCATATGCTATTGACTCTGGAAGCATTTGAGTCTGAATGCTGAAGGAGTACTTTGTGGATTGGACATTATGACTCCAGCCAAGGCTATCTATGCATTGCATAGATCAGGTAACACTAAAGAAACTGTGTGAAGGTGGCTATTTCACAAATGGAACCATTTTTCCCTTTCATTCTGAACATGAAGCAAAAACTTAACGGTTCTCAGGAATTAACATTCCATGAGTGTTAATGGGATCTACTTGGAAGATTCCTCACTTTTGGGTGGGAAAGTGACATTTTTCTGTGCATCTACCACCTGCTCAGATACTTTTCAAAATACCAGTTGGGAAGATCTAAGTGAAAAAGACCTTATACTCAAGACAAAGTACTCAGCCAGTTTTTTCTGCATAACTCTGGACATGATCTCTCTATCTTTGTAATTTTACAGATAGACAAGTGTGTAAGATTAGACATAGTTCCCTGCTCTGCACATCCACTTCCATACATTCTGGGATTCAAAGATGTGAATGAAAATTCAAAGGCATCATATTGTCTTAAAGAACAGCCTTCTAATAAGCAAAGCTCTTTGCCAGCCTTAGCCTCTGAAAGGCATGAGGCATGCTAAACTACCCTCCTCCACATCCTGTGAACATCTTCATGCAGAGATTTTAAGGACATATACATCCTGGCATTCAAGGCTGGAGAGCTGTTTCTTTCTTGTGACAGACCCAGCTGTGCCTGCACCTTTTGGAGCATTAGAGAATCCTGGAGGGACAGAGACTCTTTTGGACCTGATTTTCCTCCCAGCTCAGTTCAGGAAAAATGCCAGAACCTTGCTTGCACACACACACACAAAGCACAAATAACCACGAGAAAGCATTCTTCTATGTCCTGGTCAGGAGACAAGTAGAAGAGACATCAGAGCTAAGAATCAAGCAGATGAATGATTTGACTCTATTTGTTCTGAAGCATGGCTCATTCCAAGTGTCACTAGATATTTTGTGCTTGCAAGGCAAAGCAAGTGACAACAAGAGTATTTGCCAGAGCTGGACTCAGTGGTTGATGCAGGCAGAGTGAGAAGGGCACTAAAGACAAGCGTGAAGATGACTGAGCATCACTTCCTAATGGTGGGACATCTGAGCAGGAGAAATAAAGAGGTGGGGATAAGAGCTGTTGTCATTCCACTAAATAACTTCGGCCAGTGTTGGCAGATAATAAAATATGGAAAAATTAGAACCTGAACAAGAAGTTTGCCTTACACATTTGTATCTATCTTGTTCCTCCAAAGCCTAAGCACTCAGAAGCCCTTCCCATGGCACAGAATTGCCAACAAATGATGCACAGAATACAAGCTTGTTTACCAAGTAATACAGCTTCCTCCCTCAGTTACTGTCATGGGAAAGCACTTTAATTTGGAGAAGGAATTAACAGATCTTTCATCCCATTTTTCCTTTCTCTAGGAGCTCAGATCCTCCAAGAACACTGCATTTTGTCACAAGTGGAGGGAGTTCTTGTTTGCTGTCTGAAGCAGATCTGGATATTAATACCACAATATTACACTTGTACTTTCCTAGTTTCTTCTGCTTAAGGCCCCGTTAAAAGACCATAAAACCACAGTGACAGAGGACCAACCTCCCTCTCAAACTGCTTTATGAAACAAGCTGCTCTGCAGTATGACTGCACTCTTTGCACTGTTACTTCCATTTCAAACACATTTCTAAGACAATCTTCTTTCCTTCAAGAAATTAATGTTACAGATGTGCTGATATAGTTCCATACAGAGATAGAAAGTGACTTAATGAATGTGTTCAACAGGCAGAAAGAGTGACTTCCAGCTGTGCCAGGTCCTCTGTTAGCAGGAGGCTCCATTCCAGCAGAAGGTCTATTATGTCCATATTGGGGACAGCCACCTCCTAGGCACTAAACCACTTCAAGTTTGAGCGCTGAACTTGGCAAGGGTCCCTCACATAGGCATTTCATCCAGTCGATAACAATGTCCACAGGGGAGACTAACACCTCAGACAATATGTTCCTGCCCTTAATTTTACTCCAGAAAAGTATAAACTACTCATTCCAGGTCCCTGAAAGGTGAGTGTGAGGAGTTCTGGAAAAGCTCCACCTTCTTCTCCCTTCAAATCAGCACAGATATCCTAGCATGGTCCATTCTCCCACTTCAAGAACCCATGAAAACTTCACTTGAGATAGACAAGTCCAAAACAGACCCAAAATTTAAGATTCTGAGTCACTTATGGTCAAATGGGCTGACCCTCTAAACAAAAAATAAACAAAATCAAAAAGACACAAAAAATAGCTCTCATTTTAATATGCATTAAGGAGCCACATATCAGGCTTCAGTTTCTGTCCGTTTCTGAAAATCTTAACTCAAAAGGATTAGCTAGAATAGGAAAGGTTAAGTCCACTTTAATTTCTGGCAAGAACTGTGATGAATTCATTAGCAGAGAAAATGCAACTACTGAGCTCTTCAGAGAAGAGAAAAAAGCTTTCTCAGACTTCCAAGTAGGGGAAAAATGAAGATTCTGTTGTTTTGGAAACAGTCAGTTTTCAGTTTAGCTGACCTATGTAAAATTGTGTTTTTCCCAAAAATGCTTTTGAGATCTGTTCAAAAAGGTCATCACCACATTATATTTCCTTATTGGGATTTTTCTTACTGAAACCAGAGTTTTGAAATTGATTATGGTGTATGGTCTAGGCTTTCTGAGAAAATATATTCCATAGTGTTTTCCTATCATAGTGCAAATATTCAGATATATTTCTGTATCAAACCCAAAACTCAAAATTATGGATTTTTTAGAATAGAAATTCAAAATTTTCCTTTGATTTTCTTCTGAAACACCTTAAATTTGCTAAAAGATCTCAAATTGAGAGCACATTAAAAACACATAGAAAATAGGCCTACCTAGTTTCTCACTAACATAACAAACATTAAAACAAATACACCTTTTGGGGAAGCTAAAAAGTAAAATTGAGACTGAATATCACATTAAAAAATAGTGCCTCAGGACACCATTATTTTGCAACACTGAATTTCTATGATCAAGCCCTTTTAACATATGAGATAGGGCAACTTCTCTGTTTTTCAGTCTGCAAGAAAATTCTGTCTCTCACTGTTCCATTCATATTAAGACTACAAAACTGAAGCCAGCTTTTCCCTCAAGAATAAAATCCTAATTTTAGAATATCTTTAGACCAGTCTTGAGTAGTATAACAGAGCTAATGACAAGAGCCATACCTATCCAGAATGATACATCTCATATTCAAATTCTAAGGAATTGAAATCATTTCATTTGGGCACCAGAACAGGTTTCCTTGGGTTTAAAACAATTTTATATAATTGTGCTTTTTTGTTAATGGTTTTCTTTTCTGTAGGCACTAACCTTGAATGAATCATTGAACACATTTAGATCAAAATGGTAAATAATATTAATGATCCCCTTAAAATATAAGCATATAAAATAGGATCAGCCTTATTCTACACATTTGTCCTCAGAGTAAAATGGAGAGCAAGCAGATAGTCACCAGTCCCATGCAGAATCAGTTTTTCAGAGTTTTCTTCTGTTTTTCATGGTGTCTGCACCATGCAGTTCCATATATAGTAATATATATTGCTTTTTCACAATGGTGCTGGCCATAATACTCCTAAATTCTGCATGATCCCACTCTAATCTGAATTATGCACAAAAAAGCTGTTTGAATTAAAAAGAATAACTGTACACATAGCTGAAGATCTGAATAAAAGTTAATCCATTATTTGACAAGAGACAAAGGATTTTTTTTTTCTTTTTAATAGACCAGTAAAATAGTCATTTTGGTTTATTTTTCCCCTTCGATATCATAATCTAAACTGCAGAGATCAATTAATATATATTTCTCTTTGGACAGTTTTGCAATATGAATGAGCATGATGGGAAAGAACATCATCACAAGTAATGAGATCTAAATGGGAAAGGGACATGTTTTGATGAGTATCAGAAGTCAGAAATCTTAAACTTTTTTTTTATAGTGAAGCTTATTAGGCTGTGTAATATCTTTTTAAAGTAGAAAACTTATCTTTAGACAGTCTGTAAAACAGCTGGCACAAGCACTGTCTGAATCTCATTCTGAAGTTACCATTATTCAGTGTATTGTGTATTCATCTACTATTGGAAATGTAGTATTTATGAACCAAAAAGCCAGACGGAACTTTTTCTGCTCTGATGGGTGCCCCATGCATCATATGATCTATGCTGGCTGGAAAGTTATATGAAAGTTTTAGTGAAAATAAAAATAAATCATTTCATTATTATTCTGTATTTTGTGGAAGTCTTATTTGTTTTCACTGAAAAAAGTTCATATTCATTTTCAAAGCAAAAAAGTTCATAGATTTCTTTCTACCTTCCTCATTTTCTTCTTTAAATATCAAACAAAGTAAAAGAAAAAGGAAAAATAAAAATACAAGGGGACAAAAAATTCATTTTGACTTTAAAAATTAGAAGTAGTCATTTAGAAGTATTTAAGAGTTCACGTTAATTCAGAAAAAGAAACTTTATTCTAAAAATATTTAAAGAGTTCACCGGCTGTTGCTACTTTCCAATAAAGCCAGCAGTGATTTTGTACATTTCACTACATATGGAGGATGATGCAATTTTTTGTGAAGCCCCTTGGAGGGAACATGTCATCACCCTAAATTCCCATCCAGTTGATTTTTGTTCTTTACATGCCCCCAATCTCTACAAGCTCTGCTGAATCCTATCTGTATCAAGCATAGAAGACCACAGGATCAGTAAGTCTTCAAATTTTAGAATATGAATATCAAAATAAAAATTCCACATGCTCAGAAATGTCATGGAGAAATAGTCTCTACATCCCATTCAAACTTCAGACTATTCATTTCACCAAGAAACTTTTCTATTAAACATTCCTGTCTTGAACCCATCCTACTTTCCATCTCATCCACTTTCTTCCATGTGGATGATTTCTCTTTGCAACCAAAATGGTAGATAAAGTGAAATACTTCTTCCTGTGTAACATTCATCACTGTGTTTTTAAGTATCTCCCTAGAGATATGAGCAATCACAGAGTTCAAATCAGGTGAGCCATGATGCACACATTGAGCTCTGGGATTTATTGAAGAAATCCTTACCTGTGTCTTACACAGCTGGGCTGCAGGCACAGAGGTATTGATGCCACCAGCAGGTCATTGTGCATGCACCCTCAATATATCTAAAGGCTGCTTCTTAAGGCATGCAGGGTCTTTGTGTATACATGGCCATCTCTGACATCTCAGAGAAATGCCGCCTGCTGAAGTTATACATCTCTAAACAGTAAGCTTGCACCCTAAAAAAAACTTCCTCTCCTCATTGTCAGCAATGCCTTTTTCCCCTCAAATCTCCTCATTGTCAGCAATGTGTTTTTCATGTCTATCTTTTTCAAGGAAGCTTCCCACGTATTGACTTTGTAACAGTTAGTGACTACATGAAACTATCTCCCCATACAATAATTCAATCTGCTTATTTAAAATGAGAAATAATTTCCTTTTGGTGAGGCTTATGAGTAACTTAAGGATGAAAATTCATCTGTTATTGGAAACAGTGAAGCATACTTATCTTCAGAATAAGAATTTGGAACATGCATTTGGAATGAAAGTTTCATTAACTTTATGAAAAGCTCTGGACCGGAGTAAACTTTGCCTTGAGTAGCAGGTCACTCCATGTCAATACCTAGCAAGGCAGTGATTGGAGCTTTCTGCCAGTATTACAGCTACATCTTCGTATTAAATGGAAAAGTATTCCCCAGGCCTGATTTCCTTCCTCACTGTTTTTAGATAAAAGTACTGCAGACTTACCCAGTTTTCAGGCTTGTTCAGTCAACTCCACAGGACTCTAGACAGGCTGTTTGTGTAATATTTGTACTTTGTGGCTTGGAGGAAGGTATTTATAAGAAGACTAGGAGAGCAATATTTGCAGTGGATATGTACACTAGTAGCTCCTATTAGAGGAGTTCAAAATGCAGAGGACTGCATACTTTATATCATGCTTAAAACTGTCATTCTCAGGCTATACTCTTTCAGTGCAATATTCATTAACAGAAGCTGACAGCCTTGGGTAGAACAATCTTTTTTGGTCCAAAGGGTTTTTGCAACATCTCTCATAGGAATATTTGCACTCAGTCAATGTTCTAGGAATCAAATCTCAACTGTTTAAATATAACACAAACTGCTCATTGGAAAGGCTGCATCTCTCAAAGAAGGCAGTCCAGGCACAGCTGATAGAATTCTATTAACTGGTGCTCACTTTTCTAAAGAGAAACAGACACCTCTCCTGGTAAGGCTACTACAGCATGAAGACAGAGGTGTGAGGGTATTATGGTCTCTGTAGAGTCCCAAGTCTTGGGCTGACAGTGAGCAGTAATCCCTAGGTCCCTTAAAAGAACATAAATGCACTAGGGGAATATATCACTTAGTATTCCTCAGGTCTAATTATCCATAAATCTATAGTAATACTGCATGTCTTAGGCTCTGAAGCCCATTGCTCTTAGAGTCTCCAATTCACAAGCTGACTCTGCATTGACTTTTCTAGCTATTCTCCTCTCAGGCTGTTTCTCCACTTAAATTTAATTTCCCCTATATAAGTCTGCCTATACCAGAGTATATACATATGTACATACACATTCTTCTCTTCATCGTTTGGGTGCCTTTTACTTTCTGTTTTTCTTTTGTTAAATTAAGATTTTTTTGCCTCCATCCAAACTACATAGCAATTTATTTTTAATAAGACTATATTTAATAAGACTAACTTTCTTCATTTTTGACAAAAATATTTCTTTTACAATAGAAAGAGAAGGAAGAATATTGCATTAATGAAGCAAGCAAATGTGTAATAAGGGCGCTAGGTAGGTAGGAATAAATGAAATACTCAAATATATGTGCATAATTTACGAGAATTGTTAAAAAGATAATCATATAATATTGCATTCTCTATGTCATTATTTTCCATAAAGACAAAGAATAAAGCCAATTGGTTTTAATTCTCATTCTTTTTATCGTATGAGTCTGTTACTCATTCCACAAAGCAGCAAAGAACATTACAGCACAGAGCAATAAATTAGACAATATTTCAGAGAACACCTTTAGCTGAATAAACAGCCACATGCAGAAAGGTATGTAACCCCCATAGCCAAAAAGCTACCCCTGAAACTAGGATTTATATTGAGAAAGGATCTGACTTCTTGTGAGAATACATAAAATACTTAAGTATACAGGTAAGTATATATGTATTCACCTGAACGCATATACACCACGAAAGCAAAGACAAAAACATTTTGAGTAGACAGTTAATTCATCTGATAAACTGTGCCTACTGCACTTTTGGGTCACTATCCCTAATTCTTACTTACATTAGACAATTTGGTATTTGCAAGAAAAGTGAGTTGAGATGAAAGACATCCTAAACAAAGTATCTCTCCTCTGTTGCATATAACATTGTATTCTCAGATATTCCTATTTGTATTTTACCATCCTCTGAGGATTTTACCAACCTCATTTCCAAAAACATTATTCACTTTGCAGCATTAGTGAAATACAACCAATGGCTTTCAATGGACCATCTTCCTACTTGCACTGCTTTTGAAAATATGCACAGGGAAGTTGTAACTTAGAAACTATTTCTTTTCTCAGAAAAATAGAAGATATAAATTAACAAAGAAAAAGAAAAAATCCCAAAGAAAAAGAAATTAATGTCTTACCTTTGATGGCAGAAGACTGGGCTCAGTGACAGTGAACACACCTTGCAGTCATGTAACTATCATTGATTGCCACATTCAAGTACTTTACTTCTGCAGTTAGTTAAAAAAGTGGGTTATTACTTTCCTGTGAAAACAGAAAAATATCTGAAAATTTTGATTTGTTGGTTAAATCAAATACAGCATGACAATTAAATACTTCCCCCAGTATTTTTTCAAGTTTGAAGATGTCAGATTACACATTGTGTCAACATGTGGAAATATGGAAGAAAGTTACACTCAAAACTCAACCTTTTTACCTCTAAATTCTGATTGAGAAAATGTGAAAAAAGCAAAATTAGTGTCAGTTCTGAGAATGTGACAAGCAGTGAGATTTGAGAGACTTTAGAACTCTTTCTTTAGGGAAATAGATTAATCTTCACATGCAAAAGCAAGAAGAATTCCAGAAGACCACATAAAGATAAGATGTCCATGAATGAAGATGAATATGAGATCATAGAACTGATCTTTCTCTTCCTCAACACATCCTCCTTTTCTACAGAACGGAAACATTCTCAGGCAGGGAAATAGATGGGCAGAATGAGAACTAGAGCAAACATATCCAAAGAGAATGATTTAGATAAGATTAGTTGGTAGATTTCATCCTTTCCTCAGTTCTCTAGCCAGAATTTTCAGGAGTTGTTACCATTAATTTGAACTTTATTCTCTCAAAAGTCATGATAAAACTCAAGAGCTTCCAACAGATTAAGGTGATGATGACTTAAGAGTCATCTTCTGAAGTCATGAGGACACTGCCACCAACCTCAAGAGAACCTTAGTAAAATATTCTCAGCAAATTTGTAAGGATCTTGCTTACAATACATGGCTTATAATTGATATGATTCCAGGAGAAGATTTCCTATTCCTATCTTTATTTTTACACATTTCACTGCCTAGAAAAGAATGTTATCAGTACATACAGGATGAGAAGCAAAAAAAGGGGAAATACAAAACAGTCAAATTAACTTTTTTGAAGAGAATTAACAATAAGATTTGAAGACTTTTGAAGAGGAAGACCAGACTGGAGGCAAAAATTTTCATTTTGCAGAAAGCTTTGCATATGCTTGGCCCACTGCCATAGCATATGCTTTTAGCATAGCATTCTATCCTTCCTCTTTTTCCCCCTCCTCTCCTTTTTATTCCTAAAATTATGGGCCAGATCTCCTTCAGGGAGAAGCTAGTTGAATTAAAGGAGGATATGCTACTCTGAATTAACTACAGACCAAGTTTATATCAAAATGCATCTGCAAGTACTTCAGTGTTTTTTTGAAATAGATACTTTCAGTATTTTTCATGATAAGGGCCGTTATTCTCTCATCTTTTAAGTATTTATTTTAATACTGGGCTATGCTTCATCTAACAGTATAGCCTTCACTTAGGAGCATAAAAGGCATCTTTTATACCCCCATGAACTATCTGTGATTCTTCTGTTCCTGGTACATTGCTACTATACCCATATAGATATCCAGGGTGGAATCAGAGACTCTTCTCAGAAGCTTCATGTGTCCTAAGTATAAACACTGCTCTTGGACATTCCTCAACACATGGAAATTCAGAAACTGTACAAATTCCATGTTGAAACCTACCACCTTCTCCAAGGGTGCCCTACCAAAACCATCCCTACCCTCCTCTGAGCAGCAGGTAAGCAGCAACCATCAGAAGCCCTCACAGCAATTCTGCAAGTCTAAACATCTTTTCCTCCCTTCCCACACTCTTCCTCAGCTCTTCACACAGATTCCCCTTCACACCACCTCCCAAATGCTCTTTTTAAGAAAAAAACCTTTTGTTCTGAGCATAAGTAATGAGGTCAGATACCCTTTCAGAGATTAGTTTTGTAGATTATAGTCCCAATCCAAAGCAATTCTGAAATATCTCCGTACTAAATTATGAAATTTGCCAGATAAATCTGTAAATGTTTCATTAGTAGACAATGGACAGGGCTTGAATTTTTGAATAAGTTTCTGTATAGTTTTCTCTTATCAAATATTTTCCTTCTCAGATTTCAGAGAAAATTGAGTTATATTTTCCCCTCATATATTACTCTATTCTCCCTTCTCTCTCCACTTTTATTCATTACTTAATTCTGTAGAAATGTTGTACAAGAGTTTCTATAAAGTTAAATTATATTGTGCTGGAGTAAATCAGTGCACTCAGTGGACTCTTTCTGTCAATGCAGAACACTATATACAACCTCAGTAGCTCTGAAAATATCCTAATGCCAAATTAGTCTGTGTTCTTACCCCAAAGAAAGAATGCCTTGTCTTCAAAGGGGAATATGTACATCTATTTATTAAATGACTGTATGAAAGTTAAAAAGTAAAAGAGCATGTGCATCATACAGCATAATTTTCACTTACATATTTTATTTAGGTCATTTTTATTAACACTTTTACCAGTTTATGTCTTGCTAATTATATCTGACAAAGATTCCTTTTCACATGATCCTCAATATTCTCTAATAAACATATACTGCTTCTCTAATTCTTAATAGCCATGCACTACCCAGTGCCAGATATTAGTTTTAAGATGGTTTTCCACCCTCTTTCTGTTTTTTAGCCTGTGATCTCAGACAATGCCTCACTTAAACTAGTAATAGTTCCAGCAATTGCTTCCCCATCCCCAGTCTGATGAAGTAGAAATGTGAGCAACAGAATCAGATACATAGTTCCCCACACACACTCCCATTTCACATTTGTGATTTCAAATTGTTCAAATTGTGTAAGTCTGGGCAATAAGCTTAAATAATCAGTATTCAAATGTTACTTTATTCCCACATATTCTTTTTATGGCCATAATAAAAAATACTAATGCCTTCCACCATTTCAGATTTGCACCTGCCTGATCAGACTTACTCCTTTTTCACTCAAGCCTCCCCTAGATCAAATTCACAATGGTAGGATAAAGCTACCTTGTTCTCAACCATAAGGCAGATAAATTTTTGAACTTGCTGGACTCAGTGTGCTCTGTAGTCAATAGAAAAACTTTCATGCATTGAGTGGGCTTGTCTTAGTTCCATCTTAAATCCATATAACATGACCATTTTACTGTATTTCTGACAAACACCACTTCTCTGGCAAACCCTTCATTGTTCCCATGGTCACTAACACAAGTGCTCACCCACTTTTATGAGGACAGCATCAAGATCAAGGCTGGGCATGGTCCACACTTGCAACATTAATAGTAAGAGATAAGCATTTAGCTTGCTGCCACAAAACAGTTTCTCCTATGGAAGCAGGGCATTGTTTCCTTTAGTATTAATTCTTGCATCACTGGAGAAAGAGCAGTGATGTTCTTATTTCTACTAGCTGACCTGAGAAGGGAACCTTAGCCCCCATATCTAAGGCACTAAGTCCCTTGAGGACCTCATGGACTCTAGCTTATCCCCATAGCTGCACCTTCTCAGGAGCTCTCCAACAGATGAATGAGGTAAGTCATCTCACAGAGGTAGTCTGCTGCTTCGAAGTAGTCCTTGTAGGTCAGATTCTCTCTTTATTATCATGGCTATTGCAGCCTTCTGAGCAGGCATCTCAGCTGACTCTCTGAAGTGAGACAAGATTTAAACCAGACCTGATCATCGCTGCTCCAGATTGCTCTCTGGGAGAGATCATTTCTCTGCTGGTTAGAGAAGTTTCCTATTTTAGATGTGTAAACCAAGTAGAAACATTAGCTTTAATATCTAAAAATACCACTGTCCCAGGCTACTCACATTGGGCATCTTTCTTGCTCATATCTATGGGAGACTCCCAAGGACAGCATTTGCCAGATCATTTCCCTTCAAGCCATAAGGAAGCCTTCCCGTTCCTTTTTGGCTGTATTTTACTCTGCTTAGGCCAGGATTTCATCTGTATTTACTTTTTTGATATATTCCCTTCAGATTCTGCTTTCCTGCTGTGACTCCTGCTTCACATATTTAAGCCCCTGAAGGCAATATTTGGGTAATATTATCATTGTCAGGGCACTAGCTTCCATTCCCATCTCTGTTCATTATTTACATTCTTCATGTTGCAAATTACATATCAGCAAAGGAAGCCTGGTTCAATTTACCTGCCTCAGAGTTATTCTCTGAGGTATAATATGTTAATAAAGAAAAGCAAGTAATTAACAACTAATAAATTATATGACTAATATTTTTTTCTTGCAAAATACTTACATCAGATTTGAGTACTTCTACTCACAATACATATTTAATCCACACTTTTTTCTTTTTGGATGACATCCAACTTATTCACTTTCAGACATCAGAAAGTTCAGTATCTAGCACAAGCTGCTTGCCTAGACTATGCCTGGTAACAGGAGACACTTGCCTTGGACTGGGTAACAAGTTTAGATACACTGCTTAACTTATGATACATGCAAGGCAGCCATACACACACATATTTATATATGTTTGCCATGACCAACTACAATCCATGCTCTACAAATGTTTATTAAATGACACCCAGCAGTCAAATCACTATATACTGCAAATTCATGTTCCACTTTGTGGACTGCATTAGAATGAACAGTGCTTCCTGTTCCACATGTAGTGGAGGGATCTGGTTAGGACAATGCACACAGATTTTCATGTTCATATATGTACACATACAGAAGTCACAAGAGAAGCTAATAGAACATATCATCAGTAGCCTCCATCATCTGCAAAAACAAAAAGCACTTCAGACACTTCTATTAATGTCTTATGCACCTATTAAAAATAACTGATTTGCTGCTTAGAGGCAAACCCAGGATTTATTTAGATATTCTATTACATTTCTTAATTTAGATTACTTTTAATTAGCTCTCTTTCCCTCTTCAAAATCCCAGCAACCTAGCTCGAGAAGCAGCATTTGGAAATATACATAAACACTTAATAGCTAAGGGCCTTTGTTAAATATTCATGGACCTTTATACAAGAAATTCTTCTATTTCTACATTTATAAAAATAAATTTACTTATAAAATTAAACTACATACTCTTGCTTTCATAGGTGATGAAGTTCAGACTAGGAGAAAATATTTGTTGCAGCAGGCAAAGGAAAAAACTTTTTCAACTTTTTAGAAGACCACCCAAAAGATTTAGAAAAGCCCTTAATGTGCTTATCTTTGCACACCAAGTCATAGAAATATTTGGGTGGAAAAACATCATTTTACTAGAAGGATCCCCAAGCTTTTTTTTTTTTTTTTCTTTGACACTACTGTTCTGGTGGTCATCCTTTCCAGAATATAGACAAGCAAGCAGCTAAAAAACACTTTTTGTATAAAGAAAAAATCCTATTGACATTTTCAAGAGGATCTTGAAACTAAACCAAGTGTTGTTTACAGTGGAAATAAGGGCATATTTCACTTAGAACGCAGGACACGCCATTCAACTCCTTATAAATGTCTTCAGAATAAATTACAATTACCACTGGGTGCTTGATGCACCACCATAGACTCAGTACTCATACTGTTATCTACTTAAGGTGAGGTTGTAAAAGGCTCTTAAAAGAGCTGAAGAATGGATTCTAGTGTTTGAGAGTGGAACAAACTGAGTCAAACTGAACTTAAAACCCATTCCTAACCTGATCATGATCTTCAAAGAAATGGCAAAGATATTTTAATTTTCCTTACCTTTTTAAGCTGCAGTTTTGTTCTTCTTAGATACATCCAGGCATAAAGGCTCAAAACACAATGCAGTCTTGTCCTCATTATGAGTACAACTTTGATAAGGGCTTGCTCATGTTTTTTCCAGTTGTTTATGTGCCTTCACTATTGTTTGGATTTGGCCATAGGGATTCAATTCAGCGGTGTATCTGTATATGTTTCCTAAACTCATAAGAATCTTCACTGACTTTTTTGAAGCCATAAAGCTGAACATAAGCTTCATAAATTTAGGACTTGAAAGCTGCATTTCTGTAAACTTCAGTAATTGACTGTTTCCAAAAGATGAATGTATTGGTTTTATGTACTGGGATTGCTTTTTATTTGCATGTCAACTCAAGTATCTCAACTCTTCTTTCACAACAGAAGAAATACCACACACAGTATTTCATGAGAAATGTTTGCACCCTCACAGTAAGCAAAAACATGTTTAGACTGAACCTCATCCTTTAGGTATTCTCACATCCCTGAAAGCATCTTCAGTTCTTTCTTCAGAATAGTTCAGTCTTCCCTTGCCAGGGGCCAAGTTCTTGTGATACAGAACACTGCAATACAGAGCTACATATGCTGAGAATAGATATTGACAGCCTGCCTGTATAATTACTGTATGTCCAAAAGAGGAACCACTGTTCAATTTTTCAGCCCTGCCAAATACTTAGGGGGCTTGCTATCTAGCAACAAATAAATAAGAATCTCAGTCACTTATCAGCTATACTGTGCTCCAGTCTTGGGGCCCTTGTGAAAGCTATTCCCTTCAGGACTTGAAAACATCAGTCTGATAAAATTACTTCCTCTATTAGCTAAACTCCACCAAACTAAGAAAAAGGTCTTGCCTATGGCACTCAAAAAGCAATATGTATGAAGATAAACAATTAAGATTAAATTCACAAGGCTATCATTTAGAAAGGCTAAGCAAATAAAATGAAGTAAGTCTTAATATTTCAGTTTTGTTACATAAAATAATGAATTGTTATAAGGAAGTTAAGAATAAGTGATCTAGTAAAAAAAAAAGTGATACAGATAGAACTAATTTATTGTACTGTATATGAAGAGTCCTAAAAGTTTTTGGAGGCCATCACAAACCTCAATTTCAGTGAAATATTATTTTCTAGCGAGTGTTTCATGTCTAGATAGTGTTCCAAAAATCTCTGATCAGAATAGACTACAAAGGACAAAGCAATGAGCAGTTGCCTTATGACAAGGGCCATGCTTCTTATTTTGAATCTAGCTTTTGTTATCTAGCTTGAATCTAGATAACAAAATAGATTAAGGAAGCTTTGAAGATCACCATAGGAGGCAAGGAAAATCAAGTGAATACTAGCCATCTTCACTGAACATGAAGAAGGCCCATGCTGGTTAGATGATGGTTCACGCAAAATCCAAGAGCTTAAAGAAATTGATGAGACAGCAATTGGAAAAATAAAGACAATGAAAAAGAAGGTACTAACCTGAATTATCAGGGATCCAAGGAACACCACCAGAACCTAGCTCCTCAGACAGCAAGAAGAAAGGACCTGCTTACACCTCTTAAATACAGCTTTCCTCATTGGTTAATTAGGGTTAATCTGATGCATCTGTAGCTGTTGGTAATTAAGTCACACTATAGAAGACAAAGCTTATTACTGTTTCTGCTGTGTGGTGGTACTTTGAGCCAGAATAGTTCTTAAATAGCTTAAAATCTTTAATGCTGGTTTGGGATAGAGCATCTAAATACCCTCAAATTAAAGCTGTCTAAACCATCAAAGTTAATTTTCTACTCTTACAATAAGCACTGGGCAAAATAGCCATTGAAAGATACGTCAGAAATCCCGTATGTTGAGTGAGGAGCTGCTTAAACCTACCCACAAGATATTTTTCATTGCTTGTCCTAGTCCAATGTATATCCTGGTTAAATCATTATTTTAGAGGTTATTAAACTCTCTGAAGATCTCCAAGCATACTGGAGATTTAATTAAGTAAATTCAGCTACTGAGCCAAGAAGAAATCTACTTTCTCTGAAGTATGACAGCTTATCCAGATGGATTGGGCTCTTATGTGGAATTAGAATATAAAAACAAAAAAGTGTTTTTGTTTTTGCTTGCACACTGCACCTCTTGGTAGCCTGGTGTAATGACGCTTCCATACTAAAGTGCCGGGATTGGACAATGTTATATAAGAACTGGACCATCTTTCAAGACGTACTCTAAGCAACTGATATTTAATTAACTTCTTTGGTGATTTAGGTAGGAAATAGACTGTAACACTGAGCTCTAGGTTCAAGTCTACCATGTTTGATATAAAATGATTTTAAGCTTTTAAAGTAAATATTTATACGTATGCATGTATTTACATGTGTACACATGTATGGTTGTATATGTGTCTGTATCAACCTACTTCTCCTGTTGTTTTCACTTCAGTCCATGTATTCCTGTTTACTCTGATGACACATAAATTATCAAGAAAAATAAAACACAAGTAAACAAACAAACAAAAATATTCTGGGGCAAAAGTTGTTTGTTCTTGTGATACCAGCAAATCATAATCACCTGAGGTCAATGGCCCAAGAAGAGTTTCACATTTCTGCCTGAGAACTATCTCTCTTCCCTTACACAGATACTTGTCTTTGCAGAGCTTTGGAAGGGGAAAATATAAAATAAAACCTTTCTAACTTGAAGACTCTGCACCATAATTCACATAATCTTCCAGATTTTTGTTTTATGATCTTTCTAAATTTTGGGTGATCTCCCCAGGACTTGTGCAGTACTACTTAATATTCTTGCAGATGAATATGTCCTTTTTATATACTTGAATAGTATGGATCACGTAAGAAGTGTTTTCTTCCTTGCCTAAGGTTGCATGGCCTGACACATAAGCTCAGAGACAGATTCGTAACTCCTATATGGATTCACACAATGACACATATTTTTTGATAAAGAAATCAGGACTATGTTATGTTTTCTGGCAGAAACTTTAGAAATGATTTCATTTCCAAGACTGCAGCTTGAGACATAAAAATACGAAAAATCAGTTAAATGAAACTACACTGGGACTATATGTTTATATACATATATATATATCTTTTTCCTTCAGGTACCAAGGCAGTCCATTTATTTTGCAGTTATTCAGTTGAGGTTTTGAGCTTATCATTTTTCTTTGCAGAAATATCATGAAAATGACTTTTCAAACTAAGCAAAGAAAGAAAAAAAGCACTGTTCTTATTTCTGCCCTTTATTCAATAGTATGGAGAAGCACCTCAATCTCATTCAAGTCTGGACCAATTCAATAACTGCTATCGAACAATTTGTGTCTTTTCCGTTTCAGAAATCCTGTCTATAAATTGGGAGCAGAAATACATAGGAATATATGCTTATCTCTTGGATGTACTCAGAAGGTTGCTTAACTTATTAGTCTCCATTTTTTTCAAGAAATGTTCAAATGTTCACAGAACCCTTTTTTTTTTTTTTGGCCTCTAAGTCCGACTGTGAAAATCTATCATGGTATTCCCAATCTCCTGCCTCATTTTAATATTTAGTGTTTCTAAATGATCTGCCTTGCCAGACTAAAAGAATATATGGAGTTAGGACTCTCATCTTAAGTAATTAGTCCAAGAGACTCTAGTGAAACTAGTTGCAAAAGTAATGCTAATATGCTTTATCCCTTTGGGTGAAATTCGCCCCACTACATATTGCCTATGAGCCACGTAAGTCTCTCTTAAATCCTATTTTGAGGGCTTTAGTGGGATTTAGGAGGTGAAAAACCCTTGTGCTGAATTCTTACACCAGACAGAATTTAATTCTTAATTTATATTTAGAACTTCAAAAACTGGAAAGCTCTATATAAGAGATGAATCTTAACATTTGCAAATGTAAATTCACATTTTCCCCACTGAAATGCATATTCTACTTTCAAAATTATCTAGGAGAATTCACAAAACTCAGTCTATATATATATATTTTTCAAATTCTCTAATTTTTTTCTCTCTCTCTTTCTGTGAATCTTTTTTTTCTTTTCCCCTCTTTAAGCAACGTAGGTTTTACTTCAATTTGCATATTTAAATATGCAGTATTTCTGCCTGATCTCTGAAAAGAAAAACTCACTAAATTCCTGGCAGGATTATTTCTCTCTCTCCTGCCCCCTCTTTTTTTTTTTTTTTTTTTTTTTTTAACTTGGGACTGTGATTTGAATAACAACTGGAAGAGAAAGCAGAAGTTCTGCAAATGCTTTTCATAAATGAAATTAGCAAGATTCTACAATTTAAAGGTTCTATTTGTAATTCTAAAAACCTTTTCCATTCCTCTTGCTTAGCTCAAGGCATGAATATAAGGGGGATATGTTTGCTTTCCCTCTTGTTAATGGATAAGAGATAACTAAATGCTGAATTTACAGAATACTTTCCTATTGTGAGTTTTATGCAAAGCACCATATTAATATCATCTCTGGATCTTAACTGAGTAATATCTGCAAAGTCAGTTCACTGTATGTAGTAAAAAATCTATGTTGTTTAACTCTGTGAGGCTTTCAAATGATATCCACAAGTATTCAGCATTAAAAACTTTGCTCCAAATCTGAATTGCAAATGTTGGATTTTCCATGCAATGTTCTAGTCTGTCACGCAGTCAGAAACAGGTTTAGAATGGAAAAACAAAAAGAAGTTTCAAATATAATTATGCAGAAACCTTTAGCAAATGGTCTTGGATGAAGCAAAATCTACCAGTTTTAATCTGCAAGGGATCTAAGCAAGCAAATGCTGTTAAGTAGTTGAGAGCTGTGTGTTTTCTGATTGTGGCAACTTCTGTATTTTCATGGGCGTCTGCAGGGCACTTTCAGATGTAACCGAGTCAATAGCCGTAGCAACGATGTAACTGCCTAAATGGTGTTTCTAAAGCTTTGTAAACAATATAATTAATATCAAAGACCACTAAAGCTTTGCAATGTATCCCTTCTGTTCTTATGAATACTTAAAAAAAAATAAAAAAAAATATAGGATCTCCTTTAACCAATCCAAGTGTGAAACTTGTGCTTAAATGTATATTATTAATGAAAAGTAAGCACTGAGTATAGATATCTAAACAGAGCTGGAAGAGATTACTGTCTGGATATCTTCAAAACCTCCTTCCATTTTCAACTGAATAATTTAGTGAGGCATTTATGTAAAAAAGCTACTTTCTTGTTGCCTTAAAGTTAACAGTGCCCAGTTTAGCAAACTGGACCACATTTTGCCTCTGTTGAGGCGCTTAGCTTCAAAATGCGGATGTTATTAATGTATCTAAGGGGATGAATGCTGTGAACGTCACCATATCAGTAAAGGTGTGGTTTCCAACTCCCCAGTACTCCATTACTACAACCTAGGTTTATCTTCTTTCTTTGACATTCTCAGGTCATGTCTTCAAGACTGTCTGTGTGCCAGCTGTACCATTTCGGGCATGTACCATGCTATGCCATGCCATGCTATGCTGTGCTGTACTGTTGTGTTCTATTCCACTCTGCACTATACTACTCTATTCCTATAATAGGTTAATCAAATAATATATCTGCACACATTTCAGACTGACAGAAATAATCTGATTCACATCTACTATGTGAAACTCAAGGTTTTAGTCTCATCAAGGTAAGCCTTTCAATTAATTACATGGAATGCGTTAGTAAGGTTTTGGCATTGGATATTTAGCATATTTCTCTCTCTCTCTTTTTCTGTTTGTATTTTTTTTTCTTTTTTTTTTTTTTTTTTTTTTTTTTTAAGAAGGGCAGAAAGGACAGAGAGGAACCTCATAAAGTTCAACAAAGAGAAGTGAAAAGTCCTCCACCTGGGACTGTTTAACATCTTCATTGATGACCTGGATGATAGTATGGAGTGCATCTTTAGTAAGTTTGCAGAAGAATATCTTCCTCTGTGAAGAGGGATTTGGGAGTCCCAGTTGACAAGTTATCCCTGAGTCAGCAATGGGCCCTCATGGCCAAGAAGGCCAATGGGCTCCTGGCCGCATCAGGAGGAGCTGCCAGCAGGGTGAGGGAGGGGATCCTGCCCTCTGCCCAGCTCTGGGGAGGCCCCACCTGGAGTACTGGGGGCAGTTCTGGGCTCCCCAGGACAAAAGGGATGAGGAACTTCTAGACAGGGCCCAGCGTAGAGCAACAAAGATGATTAAGGGACTGGAGCATCTATTGTATGAGGAAAGACTGAGCGAGCTGGGTCTGTTTAGCTTGGAGAAGAGAAGATTGAGAGGGGATCTTATCAATGTGTACAAATACCTGAAGGGAGAATGCAAAAAGGATGGGACCAAGCTCTTCTCGGTGGTGGCTAATGACAGGACAAGGGGTAAGGAGTACAAATTAAAACACAGGAAGTTCCATCTCCGTATGAAGAAGAACTTCTTTCCAGTGAGGGTGCCAGAACCCTGGCACAGGCTGCCCAGAGAGGCTGTGGAGGCTCCTTCTCTGGAGACCTTCAAAACCAGCCTAGATACGACGCTGTGTCACGTTCTCTGGGTGTCTCTGCTTAAGCAGGGGAATTGGACTAGATGATCTCTAGAGGTCCCTTCCAACCTCAACCATTCTGTGATTCAGTGAAGAAGCAAATGGAATAGCTCTTGCAATGAATGGTTGTACTGCAATTCAGCGAGATCTCAAAAATCAGGAGAAATGTGCAGAGAAGTATGTCATGAAGTTCAATAAAGGGAATTACTGAGTTTTGCAGGAATAACACCCTGCCCCAGCACAGACCTGGGCTGACTTGCTGGAGAACAGCTCTGCAGAGGAGGATCTGGTGGTCCTGGGGGACAACATATTGCTCATGAACCAGCAGTGTGCAAGGAAGGTCATTGGTATCCTAGGCTGGATTTGGAACAGTGTTGTCAGCAGCTCGAGAGAGGAAACCATCCCCCTCCCCCTGGTGAGGCTGCATTTGGAGTACTGTGTGCAGATCAGGCCTCCTCAGTTACAGGAGGGGCATGAAGCTGCTGGAGTGAGTACAGCACAGTCCCCAAATGATGTTTAGGTGGCTTGGCCATGTCTCACATGAGGAGAGGCTTAGGGAGCTTGACAGTTTCAAAGTTTTCAGAGAAGAAGGCTCATTGTTTTTAATGCCTAATGGAAGGATGTAAACAGGATTAGACAGACCTTTCCCAGTGGTGTCCAGTGATAGGATGAGAGGCAATGGACACAACCTGAAACACAGGAAATTCCACCTGAACACCGGAAGATGCTTCTTTACTGTGATAGTGACTGAGGACTGGAATGGGTTTCCCAGGGAATTTGTAGTTTTCTTCCTTGGAGATACTCAAAATCTGACTGGATATGGTCCTGGGCAACCTGCTCTCAGCGACCTTGCTTGAGTAGGGGGTTGGATCAGATGCTCTCCAGAGGTCTCTGCCAACCCAACTGTTCTGTGAAATGCACAAATTCATTTGGAATTCATCACTGAATTTTAGTATTACTAATCTATACCATAAATCTATCAGTGTGAAGTAGTGATTAAGTGTCCCTTTAGAGTCAGTGAAATGAGAAAGGAATGTCTACTGAGAGACTTCTATCAGTTTAAATTAGGTGGAATTGTTGACTGAAGCAGTTTTTATGTTTTGGTAATCTAGGTGTGTATATAAATGCTTTGCTTTAACATTAGCATAGTATTGAGAAGTAGGAGGCAACAGATAGGGAGTTGCATGGGTTAATAATGTACAGCACATTTATAAACCAAAAGGTCCTGTGTAAATGTGTCACCATCATGGAAAATCCAGTGGAATTACCGTGGCATCAGCCCTTGAGATTACATTGACATTTTCATTTCAACAAATAATAAAATCCATAATCTTTATGCAGCCAGTGCCACACTCCATATGCTACCTCTTATTTTATTATCTCTTTATCTTTTTCCTTAATTTGATACACAGAAAACAAAGTTTAATTCCCATTGCAAGTCAAACAAACAACAGCAGTGATCATAACAAAAATTCTGTTTTGATCAAGAATCAAAATTCAGTTATTATATTCATCCATGTTTCCTAATGGCCTCATGTTGCTATTCCCTGCATTGTATCTATTTTTGAAAAAAGTGATATTGACTGAATACTTTATATCATTCTGAGCCTCTTTCTCTTTCCATTTGGGCAGTACTCAAGACAATATGACTATGCTTTTATTACTTCAGAACTCAACTGTGTTTGGTATGGGATGTTTTTATTGTTTTTTTTATCTAAGTTTAGGTTTTTGTATGTATAATTTCAGCTCTACTCTTACTCTTGGTTCTATTCTTCTGGCATATCTCAGAGCTTTATTCATCCTCTTACCGTTGCCCTCTAACACTAAAGATTAAATGAGAGATGTTGGACTGCCACCACTAAAATTTCTCACCCTCCAGGGGAACCCAGAAGAGATACGTATAACTAAGCCAGGGAACCAAGAATAGTAGGAAAACATAATCAACTACAGACTCCTCCAGAGAAAGGTGAGAGGAGGCAGGAATGATGTCCTGAAGAAGGGTAATTCGGAGTCACTGGTTCCAGCGAGTGAAGAGTTTTAGTACTTGACCTTATGATCCAGCTGTTAAGGTCAGATTTATCCTTTCTAATATCCCAACCACTTCCTTTGAGCACTAAATTTAGGCTCCTGTTTAGTTGTGTTCTTTCTCCTGTCAGTGGAAGGAAGAAATAAGTGCCTCTAAAAAACAATTCAGCTTATTTTAGATTTGACACAGCATCTGTAGATTCCATTGAATGTAATGGGAGACCAAGTGACTGCATGCCTAAATGACATAACTCACTTAAGTGTCAAAGTCAATATACATGCAACTAACCCTTATTTGGTAACAAGTTCACTAAAATTTCAGCAGACATAGCTATCATAAGAGATTTTGAAATGTGAAAACAACAAAATCCTCTAATTTTCTTGCTTAAAAAAAACAATATCAGATATACTATCATTCAGTGAAATAGAATTTCATACTACACATTTTTAGCAGATGACAAAGCTATCTTACAAGTCATTCTGAGACCAGGATGAACTTGAACAGGAACTAAGAATAGCTTATCTTCACTTTCTTCAATGTTCATTCTGTCTACTTTCTCCCATAGATCCTCAAAGCAATATCTTTTTTGAATAGTCTACCTCTTTTCACAGATAACAAAGGAAAATAGATCAAGAAAATACCATACATATTACTGAGTGTACTTCTGGAAGTCTGATCACTGATAAACAAAGGAAAAATCATTATGAAACTAGGTATGTTTATGCAAATCTCATGGTAATGGTCACAGAATCACAGAATGGTTGAGATTGGAAGGGACCTCTAGAGATCATCTAGTCCAACCCCCCTGCTCCAGCAGGGACACCCAGAGCACGGGGCACAGGGTGGCAGCCAGGCGGGTTTGGAAGATCTCCAGGGAAGGAGCCTCCACAGCCTCTCTGGGCAGCCTGTGCCAGGGCTCTGGCACCCTCCCAGCAAAGAAGTTCTTCCTCACATGGAGATGGAGGATGGTTCATCCACATATCTGTATTTGGTGAAACACAGAAGGCAAATATGAGGTAAGGTGCCTTGTGTTAAGGTGAGCACCTTTGTAACAATATTCTGCAAGTTCACATGACACCTTACACTAATCTGTTTGAATCTCCACATTTCCATGATGGTAAAATGGGATAGTGTTCATTAGAAGATAAGATGTGATAATCGCTCTGGCTCCTTCAAAAATTAGTCTCCAAAACTTGAAGAACCTCAAACAAGGATGGCAATATCATGACTGAGATTCTGCAAAACATCTCCATAGGGATAGCAGATATGGTAAAGCAATTGCAGAAACTGATCATCTAGGACATCTCAAATAACAGTGAACACCTATAGTAGGACATAGAATTTCTTCCAGATGTGAAGTACCACTTTTACCTGTGCCCTTCACCAAACTTGTGCAAGAAATTACAAGCACTGTCTCACAGGCAGCTAGTGGAGGAGATTTCTTCAAAGATATCCTTGTACTTTTTAATAGCAATTCCTTACTGCTTAATACTCCTTAATAGCAGTTACATCTGTAGTGATGCCTGGATGCTTTTATTGTCAGTGGTAAGGCAAAAGTACCATGAGGAGGAAGTTGCAAACCTGAACTCTTCTGAAACTGAAATCTTCTGGAAGTGCTTGTTCTTCTGCATTGGTGACAGAGATAGCCCAAGACAACCAGGCATTTCGTTTAAGACCTACAGGTAGTGGTCTAAGATGAAGGGGTAAATTAACCTGTAAATAAGCGTTTAGAGAGAAAACCTTTTATTTTCCATGCTAATACAACACATACACAACAAAGTCTGCTCCATGACATGGAAAAACCATGACAACTCCATGGTTTTCAAGTGAAACAGTAATAAAAAAATACATAACAATAATAACTGCATATTCTGTGGAGATGTCCTCTTCATCTATTTTTAGCAATTTTAATTATTACAAATATGTGGAAAACTGGAGAGATTTCAGTATAGATGATGAGTTTTTTTCTTAACAAAAGAGGCAAAATTTTCTCAGTTTTTCAAAAGATGACTTTTTTAATTGCCAACTCTACAGTCTTACCCAGGGACCTGAATAAAGATTTCATCATTATACCTGACAGTTTTGCCCTTGCACCAGGTGGAAGAAGAACACAGGAACATAGGAACTGCCACACCAGATCAGACCTGCAGTCCATCTAGTCCAGTCTTCTGTTGCTAATATTGGCCAGTGCCAGATGTTACAGAGAAGGGTACAATAACCCTTCCATAGACATAGTCAGACTCTCCCCTGTGCAAATCTTGTCTGCATCCTCTATACTTAATTATTTGGGGCAGGAAATATGTATTTTGAAGCATGAAGGATATACTCTAGATAGGTAGCATTTGTCTGTCCCCAAATTACTCTAAATGTAGTGATGATTGTACAAAAATATGATTTCCCTCTTTCCATAGGCCTCAATTCACCTTAGATAACTTTATAAACATATTTGGTGCACCTAAATTAGAAGTCAAATCACTTTAAGCTATCCTTAGAGTTAATAATGCCAGAAAAGTATCTCCAGCAAGCAACTCAAGTCTAAAGCAGTTTGAATCATTGCTACAGTGGCCTGTCTTTCTCTTCATCGATTATATTCACTTCTCCCTTAGACATTTCAGGTAAGCACCTAAAGTCAGGTGAGATGAATCCAAGATACAAAGAACTTGAAAAAAGTTTTCAGTGGAATTGCTCTTCACCATGCAGCATGCTTTGTACCAAATTCATTAGTGCAAACAGATTGCACTCTCTATAGAAAGAAAGCATGAAAGTAATTCTGGAGTTTGAATAGGTCTTGCATCACCTCTGTACCATAAATGCATAAATATAAATCAGAGTCAAATTAGGATTAGGGTTACTCTAATGTTTAAAGAAGGTAGAAAAGAACTTGCTGGGCTTCATGCTGAACAAATATTGCACAAAATTTTCTTGTCTGCAGAAACAAAGAAGTAGAAAACATTAACTATATTTCATATATATTATAGATTTCTTTAGGTAAAGATCATCTGAGCAGTTGAGCTTTCATTAAATGATAATGAAGAATTTGAACAGCTATTCAGTAGAGAACTGCTCTCCTCTGGAAAGGCAGCCACAGCAAAGGAAGGCAATGAGAAATTGTTTTGGAGGGGAATGGACTCATTTGATGTCTTTTAATGAGTTACTCAAGGACATCTGTTGCCTAATACTAGTAATATTTATATCCATGATTTCTGTCACAGAAGGATGGGTTTGATAATGAAAGTTAAGATTCAGTTTGCCTAACTTTAAACATCCAGATGATAACTGCATAATTTAATGTAATTTTCTTGGGTTCCTCTATAGTCAATGAACAAGTGAGTAGGAGAATTATTTATGTTCATGTTGCTCATTTTCACTCCTAAGGCTTAGACTACCTGCAGTATATATTGAACATATATACTCTGAATACAGTTTAAAGCCAGTGCTGAGTAGAGTTGAAAAGTAGTTTACACTACCTGCTCAATCTTTGGATGGCTAAATTCAGATGGGATGAATGCCACTTTTGTTTTCCTTGATGATGCAAAATTTGAGACATCATCAACAAGAAGAAAGGACTGTGATAAGAATAAGTGAATCATGTTGAGAACGAAATGAAAAAAATGTGAAATTTAGCTTTACAAAATGCACTTGGGGTTTAGTACTGATAATTCTTCCACAAGTTGGAAGGCTATCAACTAGAAAGGACAGAAAAAGGGAAAGACTTAATATATTAAGCAATTATAAATATCTATGAAAAACTGCTGTGACACAGCTGTGAAAAAGAGTAATGTAATGTAAAATAGATTGAGTGAGAAAGGTGAATCAATTTTAAAGTGAAAACTAAAAGAGCTTGTCCTAACCATATGAAATCTGAGAGAGAAATGTGATTTCATTCTGCATATCTAATAGTAAATCTTAGTAAAAGTAAGAGAATAATTAAAAAATAAGAGAATAATCTTAAGATAATATAGGAATGGATTTAATAAAATTCAGCTTAAGTTGAATATTGAAAGGAAGGTGCTAGTTGCCTGAGTTTTCAGGTTGCAGAACAAGCTCCTAGTAAGAACAGTATGAGAAAAATAGTTTAAACTTCGGAAATGTGGGATTTATATACTGTATTTAGTGACACGGCTGTACTAAAGAGATTTGAATTGATAATTTCAGATATTCTTTTCAGTGTTTTGAGCTAACGTTGTTTATTATATTTATGAATTTGTATACTATATCTAGGAAATTTGTCTGTATGATTTTTTTTTTTTTTTGTGGAACAGAAAATAGGAACAGGAAAAATTTACCCCAAATTACACAGAAATACTGGAAGAAAGCAGGTCACTGGGAATTCCTGTAAGCTCCAGATTAGCAACATGCTACTGGGCCACCCCCAAACTAGATTTGTATATTTTCAGAGACAAGGAGAGGTAGAAAAAGAGGAAGGAGAAAGGGAGAGTTAAAGGCAGGGCAGAAGGGAGGGAAAATTTCTTCTAGCTCTTGTAGATGCAGGAGAGAGATGTAAAAAGCCAATTGCCAGGTATCAAAAAGGAGCTCACAAATAAAAGAGGCCAGAAGTTTCCAGATTTTTTTTTTTAAATAGCATCATTTTGAATTCAGTCTCACTGAATGTTTGGTATTGCAAATATTGCATTCTCTTTTCTCATCTTTTTTTTCCCAACCCTGGACTCATAATTAAAAGCAACTATGTTCTACTTATTTGCTCTTAGATCACCACATCCTCAGGTGAAACGAAGGTTCGTACTGAGCATACTGGGTGTGCCAGGACAGTCTTTTCAGGGGAATAAACATAAATACACGAGACATGACTAAATCTGCAAGTTAGTGTTAAACTTCAGCAGAGACCCCTGAAATGACTCTTCTCAACCACTTCAGCTAATAAGTCAGGTAGATTTTTTCAGATCTTTTATTATCTGATGATTTATACTCTTTTAAGGCTGGAGCTTGGGGAGAATTGACCTTCCCGTAGCCACTCATTGTCGCACAGACTCTGTGGTGGGGAACCAGGACAACTGCAACCATCCAGCTGCCTAAAAGATCTTGCTGGCTCCCTTTGGCATGCAACAGTTTTAGAGAAGAAAAGGAAAGGAGACTGAAGGTTGTGGCAAAGCAGCCAGAAGTTTTTTCATTAAGCAGGAAAAGGGACACATCAAGAGAGCCAATGCAGCTGTGAGGATGCCAGCAGCTACATCTGCTCTTTGAATGGATGATAGTATGAAAATGACAGGGCTCTCCAAAGGCACACAAAGTTTGGGGATGTCTCTGAATGTCTCTGCTTGTAAATGTCTTGGCTTTCTTCCTTCTGGCAGGGCTAGGAACTTCAAAGCAAAGGAATAAACTTAATTTAGCCCTGGATAATCTTCACTCTTAACCCCAGTTTCTGTGCTATGAAACTGTGTTAAAGGCAAATTTATATTCACTCTCAGGAATGAAAAAAAGAATAATTTGCATTTTTTTCATTGCCTCCTGGGATTTTTCTTTTTTTTTTTTTTTTGCTTGGCCAGGGACTCTCAATGCTTCCATATTGCAACTATGAACAGTCTAGTGAGCACTTTTACTGAGTTCCTTATAGACAGATGGGCACACAGGATGCATACCTTTATTTTCTTTGGTGCTTTAATGGTTGTCCATCTCTGTGCCTTTTCAAATTCCACACTATCATTAACATTCAACAACTCCATTCGAAAGTCACAAGCAGTAAGAGCCCATCTGTGCCATGTTAGCATTTAAGGAGGAAATAAAAGAGTAAAGTAGACAGGTGGAATAGCCAGCAGGAGACAACACCAGGCACTGAGCGGGTAGGGAGCTCCATGGAGGAGAGTGCCAGATATTTAACAGGTAAATGGAAGGGCAGTTGAATTTCTACACCAGTCCACAGAGATTGGAGTAGTGAGAGAAAGAGGAAGAGAAGTAGGAAGGTGTCAGTTCTTCAAGGAAGCGGCTTGGATTTCACGAAGAATATTAACCCAATTTCTACATGATTATGACTGCTGAACAATTTGCTTCCTTTATTTCCTGAAGCCTCTTGGTGCCATGGGCCAGATTCTTACAGACATATTATCTAGTTTGTAACAAACTCACAGGTCTTGGAGAGAGAGAGGTACATGAGGGAGAAACTAAGGACAAATGGCAAAGGAAAATGATGTAACGAAGTGATGGACCAGTCTGGCAAGCACAAGATGAAGGATGGTTGAACAAGAGAAACTTCTTAATCAATAAAACAGGTCTGAAGAGGGCACAATTCAGGTATAGGCACACAAAGAAGGAAGTGCCTACAAGGCAGCATTTTGGGGAGATCTCTCAGAAGTTTTCTGGAAAATCAGCATGACTCTGTGCCTCTTTGAAGTGTTTGTTTACTAACGCACACAGCATGAAGAGCAAAAAGGAGGAATCCATATCCAATTCCCTGTGGGACACCAGGGACCTTTCCTACTTGGGATGGGCTACCCAAGGCTTTCTGCTTGTCTTTTTCACTTTGGCCGAGTACTGTCTTCTCACTGTCATGGCCTATGACCTCTTTGTTGCCTTCTCTGAAGATCTTCCAAACCCGCCTGGACGCAGTCCTGAGCCACATGCTGTAGGTGACCCTGCGTGTGCAGGGAGGTTGGACTAGATGGTCTACAGAGGTCCCTTCCAATCTTAAGTATTCTATGATTTTATGATTCTATGAATTGAAAGTTCTGCATGCAGTTGCAGAGCTATGATCTCATTGGGATCACGGAGAGGTGATGGGACATGATTGTTTCAAAACACAATTTGTCTTGCTTTTCACATGCTTCCCCATACATGTGCAGTAGTAAACTTTGACGTAAGGCCTGGCCTTCATTTCTATGCTCTTAACATCCAGGATGTTGGCATGATGGCTCTTACACTTGAAGCTGCTGCAGATGTGTTTCTGTTGGTAAATACAGGCCAAGTTTGCTGTTTCTTGGCTTTACCCATGGAAATTGGCAGAAGCAAAAGAATAAGACGCTACTAATTTATCCTTTTCAGTGGGGGCACCATTATCTGTCACCTTGCTGCTTGGCTGTACTCGCACTCTGGCCTGCAGGCTCTGACTTGCGTTTGCAAGGCAGTGCAATGGTTGTGTGGTCTAGAAGTTCTCTAGCAGCTGCCCATCACTGGCTGGCTCCCGAGACCGGGCAGCCAGGAGGAGGACAGGAGCTGGAAGGCTGTCATCTGACAAGTTGTTCCAAGGCAAAAAATCACAGGCACATGCTAGGTTCAACTTGAGAGACTCTGCAGATAATCCTAGAATGGGAATCAGAGATGTGTGAGTAATCCAGTGCTTACTGGATATGCTCACCCTTTCCAGGCATCCCTCAGAAGTCATATTAAAAACAAACAAGCAAAAAACAAGCAACTGTTTTTGCACTCAGCCTTTTAAACTTTTAGCATCTACACAAGAAGACATGAGCAGCTTATTTGCCTGAGGAAGCAGTTTAGCTGAAAATCTGAAACTGGACTCTCTCCCTTTTTAACATGATGTTTTCCAATATTGGAACAGGACAGTGTCTCTTTCTTATTCCCTGCTATTTTCCTAATGATCTTATCCGTGATCAAGAAAGTTCAAATGATAATATTCCAAATCTCAGCATATTTGATGTAGCTTTTTTTTCATCAAAATCATCTTTTTGATTCAGTTAATTCTCTGACAATATCTATTTTCAGTTTAAAAAATAGGTGATCCTTCGTGATTACCCAGAAAAAGAGAATAAAATAATCTGCAATTAGAGTTCATTTTAAGGTTATATAAAAAAAGAAAAATAGATCCAAAGTATGAAGCATCTTATTACAAGCATTGCTTTTATATAAATACAGAAAGAACACACAAATTCTCACCAAATTGTTAAAATCAACATATTAATACATGGGGAAAATTTGATGAGGTTTAACAGGTCTTTTTTTTTCCCCCCTCTTTTGTCCTTATTGATGGTTCTTTTGCTAGAGATGTGACCCTGTAAAAGACAAAGTCTGTCTATGAACAAACAGTAAGTTAAAAGATAATAAAAATTTGAAATGACATCCTCAAATCATTCGTCACAATATTTTGCTAAATTCAGATAAAGATTGAACAGCTGAATCAGACTTGACACCTCATGATCTTTCTTTTATGTTTATTACTTGCCTCTCATACTCATTCCCATATGCTAGAGATGGGTAAGTCTCCAGGCAACACTCTGGAAGATCGAATTTCATAAAAGTTGCATATCATATTTTGTCATTTTCCATTTTGATGCTTCAGACTTCATGGGTCATCTCATTGTTCAGACAACATGATATTGCCTTTAAAATATTTCAAAGTTAACATGCTGATATCACGTCATTGCAAAAGCAGAAGCAATAATTTAATCGTATCAATAACGCTACAGAAAAAAAAAAAAAAAAGAGAGAGAAAAAAACTCCACACCTTTTCCTTTAGCCCTTATAGTGCATTTGGTTTAGTGTGTGACCGAAGAATAACTTCTGAACCATTTTTATTTTGTTTTGATTACCAAAAAGAGAAAGAAAAAAAGGCATTTTGCAGGTTTCCTAGATTGGTAGAGGATGATATGGTACTGTTCATGCTATAGTGGCCTCAGTACACTGATTTTAATCAGAAACAGTACAGATTTTGTTTCAGACTCAGTAGATATCATTATAAGATACCAGTTTGTCTTTGGGTTTCAGCAACAGGCTTGAGAGATGATTTTATACGTTTGTTGCCTTTTTGAGCTTCATCATTTAAACTGAGTGTTTCTCAATAGGGAGAAAACTTGCAAGCTTACCTTTAGCCTGGGCAGCAAGTAAAAAGTCTGACACAGAAGAGTCCCATGGTTGTATATAGAAAGTAGCCCGCACTCCTTCCACTTAACTTTACGTGCCAGACCAGGATGTGTTTTTTTCTAAGTTCCCTGTACCATTAACTTGGACCCTAAACAGATTGAATGATCTTCTTGTGCTCTTTCCATTAGACACTTTCAGTGACAACTGTGGTTTCCTTTAATCTATGCAAATAACTCCAGATCTGGTCTTAATGGCAGCTTTACACATCAGACCTAGCTTTATACTAAGCAGCTCTGGGAGAGGTGTGAGAGGAATGATGCTTAATACAGGCTATAAGTTCTATTATATTCTTCTTTAAATACCATCCTAATTCCTTACTATCTCCAGCCAAGTGTCTTGAACGCCTAAGTCAATCATACACCCATGAAACACTCCCTGCCTGAAAGATTTTAGTCTAGACTAACTAGAAATATATAATGAAGTTAGAAGTTTCACAGAATCATAGAAATGTTGAGATTGGAGGGGATCTCTGGAGACCATCTAGTCTAACCCCCTGCTCAAGCAGGCTTATCAAGAGCATGGTATCCAGGCCTGTGTCCAGACGGCTTTTGACTATCTGCAAGCTGGAGACTCCGTAATCTCTCTGAACAATCTGTTCCAGTGCTTTGTTTACTCTTCTTTCTATTAAAAGCTGATTTGGAATCTCTTAGGAGGACTATATCTAAATAAAAAATCCATAGTCTTTACAATTGAGCAAATTTTCGCAGGAGTTAAGTTTTACACACAACAGAGGCTCAATTCTTTCTGAAAACATTGCTATAGATGAGGAGTTTTCAAAAATTTATCTCTCAGCCTTGCTTAAAGAATTTATTGTTAATCCTGGACACCACTATCTCTGGTCCTCCTTTAGCGCTCCAACCTCAACACTTCTGCCCTCAAATGCCAGACAATATTTACTTAGGAAAACATTCACTCATTTTCATTATGTTTATTTGGGACAGAGTTTGAGAAGGACTGAACATCTGCACCTGCTCAGAGCTTCTCACATCTTAAATTTATTTATTTATTTGGAAGCTATAATGCTCTTTCTTAATTGATGGCTTTGCATTTGAATAATATATTGGCTTGCAATAAACTCATATTACTCTTCAAGTTCCACACTGCACAGCACACAGATCAGTGGCTTTTCCTTACATGGACCTTCACTAAATTGAATTATAAAGCACTGTTGACGTTCCATATAAGCGTTGGCTTTACTTCTTGCTACATATTTTCTCATTACATTTTCCTGTGATTTATTTATGACAGTCCTATGCATATAAAATCTCTGCTCTGAAGTTCACATTGCAGTGACTGAGCTGGCGTTCCTGAAAAAGTTCACGGGGATGATTCACAAGTGATTCACTCTTGCAAATGCCCTTTTCTACTCTGAAATGAGTCCTTGGCATCCTGCATTTGCTTAGAGAGGCACTGACTACTAAAAGCTTTACCTTGAGATTTTTTAGGGCTGCCTGACTGCAGTGAGTGTGTAAATGGCCATCCAAGCAATTTAAAAGCCTGAGTTCTGAAACATAGCCCAGCCTACTATTTACCATGACTATTTATAAAAATACCCTATATCAAGACAACTGCAAGGCATTTTTTTTTCCTTATGTGTTCAAACTGCGTGTTTTAAACTATAGGCGGCATTTGTCCAAGCAATTCAACATATGCTGGATGTTGGCTTGCTCCAATTAAGCAAAAGGAATAACAGCACAGCCAAGACAGGATATAATTTCCCAGTATGTCCTTTTAGTATAGTGAACGCTTGCAAGTATTTTATCTGTGAGTCAGAGCATAGTGTATAAGTAAAAGCAGATGACTGCCTGGGCAGCATATAGGTACAAAATAGTCTCCTGGTACTACACGTATATGTCCACAAAGCTTAGCAGCCCTTGCTGGGGAATGTGGGGGCAGGAAGGGGATGCTAGGCTTTTTGAGTGTTTTTCCCCTTTTCGCCATACACATACTATATGACATATGCTGGAAGTCTTCCACGTCATTGGCCTTATCTAACCTGTGTATAAGTTCCCTTACATAAGGAGGCAGTAAGACAGCCTGTCAAAATTTTCCCTAAAATATGAAGGAAAACAGTGAGTGGAAAAACTTTGGTTATCTTTCTTTAATTTCATGTAAGGTTTTATTGTTGTTGTTTTGTACTTTTAGTATTATCCTCACTAGTTTAAAACCCAAATAGAGACTTTAATATCAAAGCTGCTGCATGAGAGAGAACTATTTTTGCTCCCCCCATTTTGCACATGGGAAATGAGATACAGAGACCACATACACCTAAGAACCGCATGCGTTAATTAACTTCTGTCATAATTTGCTAAGAGTGTTCTCCTTTTCAGTATTTTTTACTGTTCCAGGTTGAAAACAAAGTTATAATAAGCATGAGCCCACAAAACTGAATTCAAAACTTTCCCAGAAAGGAAGGAAATTGTAGGAAATGTAAGTCAAGAGATAAGTTCTATTGTCTCCTTGTTAGAATATTACTAAAGATGATGAATCCTTGTTCTTTTTCTTTTTTCGTTTCTTTTGGCCTCCTGTCACCTCAAATCTTAATTATTTGCAAGATTAGATATACCTTTTCAGCTTATATTTTGCTTAGTGATGGATTGATTGCACTAGGTGGAAGAAAATTGACTCTTGCAAATCTATTTACTTTGTTTATCAATTTTCAAATTAGCAACTAAATAAATAAGAAAAGGTCTAAATGTCATGTTTCATCTATTACTACAAATGTTTCTTATATGAGGTTTTTCACACTCACTAAAAAATAATAAAAAAGCAGCACTAATAGATAAATTAAACTGTCCTGTAATAGATACACGGGTTCCAGTTAATTCTTTATGTAACTCAGTTGACTTTGGTGTGAGTTGTATTGGAGGTGAACTTGGCTGGCCATTTATAATGCAAATATAGTCTTGAAGAATTAAGTTTATAATGCAAACTCTCTTGGGAGGTTATTTGATACATATCATCTCATAATATTTGATTAGGCTTTATTTCAAATGTGAATTTACTATGGTGTCATCTTTGCAATCTAGAACTGTTTCAAGGTTCAATAATTTTGTTTCATTGTGTAGTGATGCAGTCACCAGAAGATAAATAAATGCAAATAAGGCAAGCAGTGAAGAGCCACGTATGTGATACAAGGGATCAGAAAAAGTGCCTAGAGGTTGAGTGAACTTGTGTCTCAAAAAAAGAGAAGGAAAGAAAAAGGTTATGAGAAAAAGGAAAACAGGGTAAAGTAGTAAGACATAAAAGGTCATTTTGCATGTCTTACCACAGTGCATAATTTTCACTTGCTTATTATAACTTCTGCTTATTATAAAAGGCCTTAATGTATCCAATGTATCCTTTTTTTTTTTTTTTTTTTTTTTTTTTTTTTTTTTTTTTTTTTTTTTTAGAGCTCAATTACTTCCATCATTTCTTTTGGGACATCTGTACTTACTTCATTAGAGCTCACAGCTGAGACATATTTTCTTGACATCTAGCCAGGTCTTTTTTTTCATTTGTTTTTCATTTGTTTGTTCCCATATTTGTTCCTCATAGTTGTTCAAGGTTATTAGCATTACAATAGCTTGGGACTCATCTCACCAAGTTTTACGGGTTTCACTTTAGAGTGGGATATCCACCTGGTACCTATGGAAAGTGTAATGTCCTATATCTCAAATTTTGATAGGCATCAGACAGGTCAGAATAATTGCCCTCCAGATACGTCATTTCCACCACTAATTTCATAGAGTGGGGTTTGAATGTCCAGGTGTTTTGTGCCATTAGGATCTTAGCTGGCTTCCACCTGCTGTTTTTGAAGGCCCCTGGCTACAGAACATTGGAGCACACTTCTGTGGCAGACTGAATCACTTTGTGCCGGTGTCAAAAGGACGTCTAATGTTATTTACAATTTCCTCGGATAACTTACCTGACACCCAGTTTCCACTTCAGAAAAGCTTATTGCATGAGCCACGCTCATTGATATGGATGTCTAAGGTATCTGATAGCAACTACAAATGTACCAGACACCCACAACTTGGAGCTTGAATCAGTCTCTAGATCTCTTTACTAGGAAGGCCAGGCCCACCTCATTTAGTGGCATCATATAGTGGCCCTAATTATGTGCCTGAAGTTAGATGAACAGAAACTAAAAATAAGTCAGCACAAAAACTCAGGACTGGAAGAAATGGCTGGGGTGAGGGGAGGAGGCAATGAAAATATGGGCATGCCACAGAAATTTTAAATACCATGATAGATATTCAAATGCTTTCTCCAGTTGATGGCCATGTAATAACTGTCTGTGCCCATCCCAGGCTGTAGTGGATTTTAGGTTGAAATTGTTGCCACAAAGACCTATTCTAACCTATTTTATTACGATTTTCTAAGAAATAATCCCCTTCCTAGGCTAGTATCTTCCCTTAAACTGTTTAAACCAAAGGAAAAAAATGGTTTAAACAGACACAGGTTGCTGAGATTTGAAAACCTTTCCAAGACCAGACACTGTTGCACTGTTTTCTGTCCACCTGCACCAGAGCTGGCCATCTGCCAGCCCTCTACCTTGCTAGCCCAAGGGCAATGCAATACTCCAGATAATTAGGACTTGGGATGTATCTAAAAGGAAATTGTCACTATAGATCAGAGCAATCTCTGGAATATCACGAAGAAAAGTCAATATACTAGCGATACATATACATTTATCTTGGAGTGGGTAGCTGTGTATGTGCACACGCATGCACTCACACACACATATGTGTGTGCATGTTTTGCATGGGGTAGAGCAGAATAGGCTATACCTATCACCATATAATTTTTTATAAAGCAAGAGTATAAAAAAAGGATAGCGTAGAGATTGGAGTAAGATATGGTAGGTAGTCCTTATTCAATGAGGAGCAAATTTAGGTCTAGCTACCAGATGGCAGAACTAAACACAGAAAACCCATATGTGTGATGGCAGCTAGGGACAGCCATTGACACACTTGCTTTTCCAGCCAAATGCCTCAGCAGATGCAGAGTTTTACACTTTAACATTACAATATGGCACTAAAACCCAGGAGAAGAGTTACATGCAGGAATCAAAGGCGATTTAAAGTGACACTGCTGATTTTTGTTCTCTTTCCATCAGATGTGGAAGGCTGAAGGAGTGAAAGAAAAGGATTGCTTTTTTCATTTCGCTAAACCGCCAGGTCACTCCTAACTTTATTTTCCCCTCGCACAGAAAAAGGACAATAGAGAGACTGAGAAACTAATTGTAAAATACTGATGTTTTACGTATGTCAAGACAATATTAAAAAAAATACCAGAGGCCCCTCGCACTTTGATATTCACACTTGGGAGACTCAGTAAATTTCTGTGGGATGAAGATCCTTAAATATCAGCTTGAAGCCGGTAACGTAGCTTCTATGCCACTTAGTTGCTTTTTTAAAATTTTTATTTTTATTTATATCACAAAAAGGATCACAGAATCATAGAATGCTTAAGGTTGGAAGGGACCTCTAGAGATCATCTAGTCCAACCCCCCTGCACACACAGGGTCACCTGCAGCAGGTGGCTCAGGACTGCGTCCAAGCGGGTTGGGAAGATCTCCAGAGAAGGAGACTCCACAACCTCCCTGGGCAGCCTGTGCCAGGGCTCTGTCACCCTCACTCTCAAGAAATTTTTCCTTAAGTTTCTGTGGAACTTTTGGTGCTTCAGTTTGTGGCTGTTTCCTCTAGTCCTATCAGCAGCCACCGCTTAGAAGAGGCTGCCCCATCCTCCTCACTGCCTCCCTTGAGGTTCTTATAGACACTGATCAGGTCTCCTCTCAGCCTTCTCTTCTCCAGGCTAAACAGGCCCAGCTCTCTCAGCCTTAACAAAATTACTGAGTCTACTTAGCCCCAAAGTCATTAAGTCCTAATGACTTAACTACTAAATTATACGTCTTTGAGGAAGAACTGGTTCTTGTTAAAGCTAAGAACAGGGTTTTGAAGAGATAAAAGACCACCTCCCAACTTGGAGACAGTCTTTTTGAGTTTAAATCCAAGCACCATTTAATAGAGCTCCTTTAATAGGGCTAGGACACTACCCTTCATCTCTCTACATCTCTGTTTCTTTCTCCTAGACTTTGCTTGTCTGCTTAGATTATAATGTTTTAGGGAAGATACTGCCTCCAGCTGTGTGTGTCTACTAACAAAGCACATTATTGCTGAAATCTTAGTTGTAGCTTTTAGGCACTATTTAAGTAATAATAATAATATAATGCTTTTAATAAATTATGATATCTCATTTCTGAGATTCCATAATAAATTATGACATCATTTCTGAGTATCCTTTTAGATGTGTTCTTGTTGACTAAATTTGTCCTACATCTGAGGATCAGTACAAGAGAAATGGCTGTACAAAAAAGATTACAGCCTGTTCAACTTAAAAAACTGTTTCTTCTCCTTTCTCTGCCTCGTTCTTTTCTACTTGTGTCTTGTGCGCTAGCCAATTATTTTGACCCTACTTAAGGAGTGTGTGTGCAATTAGACAAAAGAAATCCATACATAACAGTTCACATATATTTTGGGACTTTTGGGAAAAGTAAAATGATATTTATTTGTTTTCTTAAGCAGAACAAGAGCGTTCTGTTGACAAGTATTATGTGCATGCTAGTTTTATGTTGGTAGATGAAGAAAAAAAGTGCAAGCCAAGCTATTGGACTTCCTAGAAAGAAAGACTGAGAAGCAGGGAACTTTTTAGTATAGGGAATCTATTTAATATTGGAAGTGGAATAAAAACAAAGGACTAATGTGTGGCTGGATTGGCTTCTCTGGGCACTCTAATATGGGTCAAAGAAGCATCAGAAAACTAAGATCTGTGTGTGTGCGTTTCTCCTGGGCACTAGATGGTTTTGAAGAGATTAGCCTCAGCTCTATAAAAAGACATTTCTTAGGATTGAATCTGTTTTACTGTACACTTCATTTGCACTCATGGCTTCTAACAGATGTTCTGCTGGGATTGTTTTTATAGTGATTTTAATAGGAGCCTGCTGCAAACAGGGGTAAGTCTGGAATCTGGAAGGAGTCTTGACAGCTTGCTGAGCCACTGAGAAAGGAAAAGACGGCCGCTTATATACTGAAACATCCTCTGTTGACCAGAGGGAACAATTAACCGAGTGTTTTCCTCAATACTCTCAGACTAGATACATATCAGAGAGAAAAAAAAAATACAAACATTTCAGAAAGAGATAGAGAGAGGGAAAAAAAAAATCTTTTCTGTACATTGATCACAAAAGGATGTCAAAATAGCCAGCTTGCATGGATATCTAAACTCTAGGTGATGAAAGTTAATCTAGGGTCTTTTGGATGAAGTCTTAAGGTATTACATTGCAGGGCCACATCATACTATCAATTTTTAAACACAGTTTTCCATTGATTTTGAAGCGGAATACCTAAAAAAGATCAATGTCCTGCTATTGCCCTTGTGCATACACATGCTCTTAACTGACAAAGTGAGGCCCATAAATCTGGAGACTGATAGGACTGCCTCATAGGGCTAACAAAACTTCTTATCAGGAGCATCCCTTAAAAGCATGCCTATCCTCCACTTGCAAGAGATATGCTGTCTAACCTAAAAGATTTTATCTATGCTGGTATTATTATTTTAGGAAATGATTTCCATTATTAGCTTTTGGAGGAAATAAATAAAGAGGATGCTTACAATTTTATTTTCAATATCACCATAAGCCTTTCAATCAAAATGAGTAGGAAACAATTTCTGATTGAAATATATCTAATATCCTGTAGGATCTGTCTCTGTACCACCTGTGGTAATGCTGCAAATGCAGGTCACACAGTTATCCTAATACAAAGTTAACTCAGGAAAGCACTTACATGAGAACTTAACTTTAAATCCTTCTAGTTTCATGATTTCCTGGATTAGGAATTTTGGGAAATCTAAATTTGATTTGTTCCCATATACACAATTTATCAGATATAAGATGATGGATACAGTATTAAAATTAAAAAAAAAAAAAAAAAAAAAAAAAAAAGGGAGAGAGAGAGAGAATAGGGGTCAGAAGGCATGCTAGTGAAGACATGCACTTTTTCCTGAAATAAAATCATTCATTTTCTGAGATGGACTCACTATCTACAGATTCTTCTTCAGGAAATTCAATTGTGTGTTTTTTTTGCACTAGGTTTCTAGAAGGAAATTAGAGTAAAATTAAAGATATTTTTGAATAAGCTTTGATGAAATAACTCCAGATTTAAATGGGTGTAAGAGAAAGAATGAAAGACCATTTGGGTGCCTAAGAAAGACAACAGCGGAGTTATGGTAGGGGAAACTATTCTGAAGTTTATTGTGAGGTCAGTTCGGGAATAAAGAAGGGTGAAAAAGAGTTTCTCAGAAACTGTTTAAGTGTAAGTGAGACAACATAGCAGAGTTATTGTATCATGAAAACAAAATTACTTTTATTTCAGGACATTTAAAGGAAATATGGAATTTGTCCTGTTAAGCTCAAAAGAGCTAAGCAGTCTACAAGTCAGAGAAGAAATGGGGACTATAAATATATTTCCCAATACAGTAAAGCCTGTATATAAAACAATTCATTTGTAATACTGTATGAAATAGTGTAGCTTTTTGTTGTGTTCAGTGAAAGGTAGAATAATATGGAATTGTTGACCAAACAAATTGGTTTTTGTGTTAAGGATCTTTACACAATTTGACCATTGGGATATACTGGAAAAGTTAAAATAAACTTTTCTTTCTTCTTTGTCTAATGACAAAATTTAATAAACTGGACATAGAAGTGAGGAGATACATATTTTTTTATGTGTTCTCTAAGCCAAACAAATCCAATACTGTATCTGACCCTCAGTAAATTCCTCAGAAAAAATAGAATATATTTCTAAACTAATTGGAATAAACTAATTTGGCCCAAAAAAACCCACAAAAATAAAACAAAAGCAAACAAACAAATAAAAAGGTTTTTATTTGCTCTGCCAAGCAGATTATTCATACTTACGCACTGAAATAAAAAGTGAAATAAAAGATGTCTGGAAACAAATAATTTTCCTTCGTCCTGTTGCAAGGACCTGAATTTCTCTTTGAAAAGGTCTGCCCAAGCTCCCTTGTTCCTCTGTCACTAAATTGCTAGCCCAGATTAATAACGAGCTTAATGGGAAACCCTTTTTTGCACTGGAGAGATAGTTTTGATGAGAAGGCAAGAATATGATCCAAATAATAATATGCACGCCTTCCCCATGTCTGCTGTGATCACTTTGTCAACGTCAGAGCAGCAAAAGTTCCATGAAGATTTTCTGTGAGATTATTTCTTCTCTTCCTCAGATATGCTTCTCCGAGGAGCCTGGGGACATCATAAAACCAGAGGCTTGCTTGGGAGCACACAAAACTCCAAAACCAGGCAAACAAAAAACAGGCAAACAAACAAACAAACAAACAAAAAAAACAAACAAGAAACCCACTTTCTTTAGCTGAGAACTAAGAAATTTCCATGATGACTTATCAAGGCATTTTTATTTTCTTTCTGGCCCTGCTGTTTTATTCACTGATAAATATTGTCCTATAACTACTTGAAACTGAGGAAATACTTGGAAATGGTTTATAGCAGGGGCATTTTATTTTTCTTTCTAGCCTTGCTGGGTTAATATTGCCTTATTTCTACTTCAGAACGAGGAAGAGAGAAAAGAGAAGGGGAGGATCAAAGAGAAAGAAAAAAATTAAAATGTAAAAATCTATGCCAACTGTTCCCGATGACTGAGATTCCTCATACTTTGAGGACTGACTTGGTAGATGCTTGTATTAATGAATAATAATTTTTAAGATTCACATTAACCCATTGGCTGTAGGCAAATTTATTCTACAGTATTGTTTGCATTCTGACCATTCCTGCATTTCCTGCATTTCGTGTCTTTCTGACCAAATCCTGACAGCTGCACATTTCTGGACTGATTACAGAAATCCACGACAGTGGTAAGGGGGAATTATTTTTAAAAAATAAGAGAGCTACCTGCGGACCTTCACTCAGGCCTCTGAGAACAGAATACGAGGACAGTATGATACTCTGAGATATCATGATTTCTAAAAATGATTTCATTAAACTCTCTTGGGTTTTTGGCCTAAGGTTTTAGTAGCAAGAATGATCTGTGACTTCTGGGGGGAATTCATAAGAGGTTTTTCCTTTTCTTTTCTTTTTTCTTTTCTTTTCTTTTCTTTTCTTTTCTTTTCTTTTCTTTTCTTTTCTTTTCTTTTCTTTTCTTTTCTTTTCTTTCCTTTCCTT
>VZSV01000045.1:2632440-2646290 GCA_013398735.1 Nothocercus julius
CTTTTCCTCTTCTCTTCTCTTCTCTTCTCTTCTCTTCTCTTCTCTTCTCTTCTCTTCTCTTCTCTTCTCTTCTCTTCTCTTCTCTTCTCTTCTCTTCTCTATGTATTTTCTACTGAATGCCTACTTTTACCATGGAAAGGTTTAATTTCAGTGCTACTTTGGCTCTTCAGGGCTTCTGGAGAGTGGGTGAGGGTGATTCAAATGTCAGGACATTCTAAGTCGAAGGAATCGCTGCTTTGTCTATATACCAACACCACACAAAGACCTAGATTTTGGTGCCCTAGGAAGCCTAAATTGGCAGCCCAAACTGGTAGCGATAAAAGAGACAGGAATTCAACCTTCCTGGCCTAGACTGCACCTTCTTCTTCTTCAGTCTCAATTTTGTTTGCTTAACATGTCTCAAGAACAAAGCAAAAAAAAAAAAAATTTGGAAAATAAAATGTCAGACTAGAAGATGAAAATTCAATTACTTGAGCTCTCAATCATGTCTACAAGTAAAAGAAAGCAGATCGATAGAGTTTGCTGTAATGTGGCCCATTAAGGGCTTCTCCTCCTTGTTGTATCTCTGTGAAGATTTCTATTTCCCAGAGATATATGTAAGAATTTGCTATATAATGTGAGGAAACGACAAGAAGCAAGAACAAGGTCAATAGGACTGACCTGAGGAGCTTTTCTTTGTATGATCACTTGATTTTTCCCCCCAATGAGACTACAGCAGTAAAAGCTACACAGACAAACTCTTGTATTAAGCCTGCACTGTATTTCCATAGCTCCATTGACATTCCTGGCTTTCAAGGGCAAAAAGGCCATTTAGCCTGAATGCTTGCACCACACAGGCAATAGAACTTCTCCTAGAGATCTCTGTGCTGATCCGAACAAATTGTGGAGAAGAAAAATGAGCAAGGAGAAAGGTGCTAGTGTCAAACCTGGCAAAGGTCATCCTTGCTTCTTCCTAGATGTCCTAATGAAGGTCATTTAACCATTTGTCACCTTAGTTGATTGTCTGCATAATGCAGTCACTGCAGGGGTGACCTAGCTCAAAAAACCCTACAGTCTCATCAACCTGTCCCTACAACCATTTTAATATGACTTGAGGAAAAAAAACATGTACATGCAGGAAACAAGTATTGTTTATTGTTCTGCTTCTGGTAAAGTCTACCTTACCTGTAGCTCGTTAACACGGCTGAGAGTGCAAACCAAACTTCTGAGGCGACATTAATGTGTCACAGAAATAAAAAGAGAAGGGATCATATGAGCAATTCAGAAGAGACCACAAGTATTGCATTCTTTAGGAGGACATGCTGTTTCGGTATAAAAACTTTAAAAAATTGAAACCTCTTCTTAATATCCTTCCAGGATAGTCCGATGATAAATAACATTTAGTCTTAATTAATTCAAAGTAATATTAATATTACTCTGTCATTGCATTAATATTAAGTGATATTAATTACAATTAATTAAAGGTAATTACTAGATAATGTACTGGTTAAACCTCCTGTTGTAGCTGTAGGTGTTATATTTAGTTGCTTTTTTTTTTCATAAACTTATTTCAAATCAGAATTTTCTTTTATCAGCTGTGTTGTGCTGGAGAATTATATTTCTTTTCTTATCTATGACTTTTAGAGTTATGAATGAATCTCATGTAAAAGTAAACAAAGAATATTTTGTAATCAGTTCACTGTGAAAAGCATCTGACTCCATGAGCTTTCATATTTTTCCCTCTGGGAAATTTAGTCCTCGTGTAATTGCTCCTGTTAGCCATATGATAGTTTATCATTAGAAATGCTTATATTAACTAACTTTCCAGTGTATATCTATTACTAGAATTGGTCAACTAATACTGCATGAATAGAGCATTCAGCTAACCTTACAGTGTGTCTGAAAACTGGCCATGTGTGGCAGCTAATCACATTTCATCTCCTCTTTCCATCTGTAATGAACCTCTTATTTTAGCGTTCTGCCACTCTTTACATAAGGCTGTGAAACCTTACTTCTCTTTTTCTATTATTTTTTGGGGTTTTTTTTTGGTCCACAGCAAACACTGTAAGTAGTTGTGAGAGAATTTCTGCGTTAAGGCAACAAGTGAAAAACAAGTACCAGTAAATGTATAATTATAAGTCATACTGAGTGAGAGGAATCATATAACATTCCATCCTCTTTTCACTCAAAAGGTTATTTACACAATTTCTGATAAAGAAAGAATCTCTTCTGTGAACTACCCTATCAAAACTGCTTTTATTCTGAAATGCCCTAAGGCTCTCAGAAAGGACCTTGACTGGCATCTGGAATGAGCCCTTATCCTGGCAATGGTTTGGCATATCCCGGGATGGTATGGATTAGCATATCCCTCGATAGTAGAAGTTATCATATGCCTTGGTAGCACAACTTGCAGTTTTGGATTCTGTTCATGAGAACAGATTTTTCCAACAAGTAACTTGCCAAAGGCTTGATATAAAAAGTACTTATGCCTAATGTCTGTCATTCCATCTATGCCAGTTCATTCTTCCTAGGCTGGACTGGATCCACGCTGGCATCTGAGATTTAGTAAACAAAGTCACCAGTTACTGAAGACATCGATGTGACCTGTGTTATTTTTCCAGGCAGTTATCATAAGCATAGCAACTTAATGTGCCATGTCCTGGAGGACCAGTGGTCTGAGACTGTCTTACATTTTATTAGCTTGCTCATCTCAAAAAGGCTTTGTGATGCCTTATGACTTGAATATATACTGGAATTGTCATGTCCGGGAAGGAACAAAGCTGCTTGTAAGTCTTTAATCCACAGATGTATATAAATGTATCCTTAACATTAGAGAATATATTTATATGCTCTAAAGCATATATAGTCACACACACTGCTAGGATGTAAGTAGCTGTTGGACATTTCATCACTTGGCAGAATGATGAATCAGCAACCAGCAGTAACTCTGCCTGGAGGTGTAGGAAATTTTGCCTTTGGGTGAGAGGGATAGAAGTACATGTCGATAAAGACACAGAAAGATCTATTTCAATGGTTTTCCAAAGACTTTTTATAGCCCTTGGGAAACTTTTAATTTTCTAATATCCTTCAGAATGGGACTTCTAGATATCCATTGTAGGAGACAGATCTTGTCTGTCTGTTCAACCCAATTATAAAGGGTCTTCTTTGTCTGGAGGCTTTTGTCTTTTGATAGAACTTTTTGGTAGCAGAACTACAGAAGATGCTGGTATAAGGGAAAAAAAAAAAAAAAAAAAAAGAAAAAAGAAAAGTCTGATTAGATTATGATGCTTTTTACCCAAGGTGCTGATTCACAGGGAATTCAGTAACGTTCTTTGTGAAATAAGGTGCTGCTCTACCAACAGAATGCACCATGGTTATCTCCCAGATAAGATATATTCTGTTTTCTTCTGGTCCTTTATTACTGCATCAGGAAAGATAAATCAGGAGGACATCTTAATTCTACTAACTTAGGCTAGCATAATTTACAGAATATGTGCCAAGCTCAAATCTATTAACTTCCAAATGTGAGAATGATTATGTTTATTTTGAAAGGGAAATATAATTATAATGAAGTGAAATCATATTGTTTTATCAGTGACTTCCACACAGCCAGGATTTTACCAATACTATGTAATAAAACCACAGATTAGATCATTGTTCAAACAGATTTTTTGTTTTTCCTCTTGTATGCTCGTTGATCCCTTTGGGATTGGTATTCATAATCTCTTGACTCTGTTTCAATAAGGTTGGGGGTTTAGCTCAATATTTTTCCAGCTGCAGAAAGAAACCTTTATAAACAGAATCTGATTGCCTGTAAGAAACTACATGTTTTTCATCTGCATTGTCTCCCTTCCCTTTCCTTGCTGCCTTTCTTCTCTGCATTCTCCAGAAACAGCAAAACATATTCTCTTGTCCTTCTAAGGATAATATATAAAATCAGATATCATTTTTTTTTCAAATTCTTTGTTTTTTTTTCATAAGAAAGTTCCACTGCTTTTATCTTAATATATTCCAAGTTTTATCGAGACTGATTTATTTTGTTCACAGTCTTTAAACTTGGACATTTCCTATATTCTGTTATGCTGTATGATGCTTGTTTAGGGAATGATCTTGCAGATTTGGTTCACTCTTGCATCTTTTTTTTTCACTCAAATGTTTCTACTGAAGTTAATGTGAATCTCTGTGTTAGGGTGACTAGATCCTTACAAAATACTTTTAAGTTGCTGAGGTTCATGACAACTGCTTTTTCCAGCAAATCAAGAGGAAAATTTCCAGCCACTTCATTGGAAACATGACTTCGTCCCACAACTCCTGTGTTTGTAGCTAATTAAAACTCTCTGGGACCAATTCTTGCTAAGTGTACAGTGGAGGAGCAATGCCAAAGTTGATAGACCTCCAAGGATTTACTTATTCTGGGGTTTTGAGCAATATGCTCTACAGAAAATATGTATACATTTCTATAATGCTGAACTCCATAGGAGAGAACATTTCAGAAAAAACTCACCTGGAGTGAGGGCTGCTGCTGCACAAGAAGTTGGGATCTTAATGATTCGGCTTCTCAGAGCCTTGGAATCTCATCTGTTCTGTGAGATCACAGTCACATAAGTGTATTTTACAGACACACAGAGCTATTGTGATATTGACCTCACTTAGCAGGAGCAGACTCCATACGGAACCACAAAAATGTCAGTAACTCCAAGTCGTCTTAGAGGTAGAAACTGAGATGCAAGTAATAGTTATGGTTATTTCACACTCTTTCATATCAGGCTTTCTTCAGTTACTTTTATTTTCCAAACTTTCATGATTTAGGCAAAACTGTTCATGAGAAACTGCTATATCAGGATTATTACTGTTTTTCTTTAATTATATGAATCATGTTTTGTAAATTCTTGATTTACCTGTTTATCTTTGCCATATTCCCATTGTTTCTTTATGAATTTTCACAAAATAATATTTTCCACAAAACAAATGATATTATTTTTAAGAATAATTGAGAAGTTATTACTATTTCTCCTATTTGATACCAAAAAAAAAAAAAAAAAAAAAAAAAAAAAAGTGCAAATCCTGTGTGGAAATTGTTGCTTTCTGAGAGAGAGTCAAAAAATAGGATTTATTTCACTCAATGCCATCTAACAGTTTTAGAGGGAGCCTAGATGTCTAATTTGCATTAAACATCTATTTTACATTTCAGGAGTCTATAGCTAAAAGAGATGATGTGCATTGTTATGTCCTTAGTGGAAGTTTTAAACTGTTCCCTGAAATATTATTGAGCTAATGCAGCTTTTGACCCTGCTTCTGGAGTGGAAGATACAATGAAGATACATCATGTTGAATATTTACTTACATCATACTCTTCAGCTTAAAAACACCTGACTCATCTTGGCAGGAGTGATGAAACTCCTCATTAAGCCATACCAAAAAAAAAAAAGAAAAAAAAGAGGACTCTAATTAGGCACTTGATAAAAATTCTGACCCATAATAGATTAAATAAGCTTTCTGTTCAGCAATAATTTCTGATATTAAGTGAGTCTACTGGGAGCAGGCATATCTGATACTGCAGGTTTGTAAATAAATTAAATAAATATATTTATTATTTGGAAAAGCTTCAGGAGCAAATCCATTTCTTTTCTTTTCACTTTATGTTTACAGATTTCAGAACCCACTGCAAATGGGTAGAATGTATAGAGAAATCACTGAAATCTGTCATTCTGCCAATTCTTTGATAAGGTGACTAAGATCTGCTTCTTGCAGAAGTTTACTTTTGTATCAATATTGGCAGTAAAGTTTTATTTGTTGTTTGTTTGCTTGTTTGTTTTCATTTTCTTACAGAAAAAGCCTTCCTAAAAAGTCTTTCGAGGTCATTGCAAAAAATTATTTCAAGAGATATTCTTCTGCAAGTCTTAAGACCCTCTGGTAATGGGGACAAACAAAATCATGGCTGTGCTTTATCAGCTGGTGTTTTCAAAGGCCAGCTATAGGATGCTGGCATACCAAGATATACAATAACTAGTAGTCTGATGAGTGTTATTTGTAATCTTAATTTGCTCATCTCTACTGGCTCAGAGAAAGTTTATCTCCTAGATCTTTGAAATTTATTTCACTGGCAGCACTTGTTAGCCTGCACCTTACAGACCTAACGGGAAGTGAACAGAATTTCCTGGGTTGAGAACCCCAGTTCAAGTGTAATGATCTTCAGGGTGGCAGGCCGGAGAAGGCACAAGGTTATATCCCCTTTCTGGTTTCTTTCCGTGAGGAAACCGCCTGTTTGCCTCTCTGCCGCTCACTGATACTCCACCACTGTGCATATTATTTGCCCAGCATGAAGCCTTACAGAAAATAATAACCACAGCAAAAATACTTGCATTTCAGCTGAAGCAGGAATTCACAAACTTTTATCAGAAGTAAAGTCAAAATTTGAAATAAAGACATTGTTGGCAGATATATATACATATATATATGTATATATGTATTTCCCATTTGCAATTAGTCTGTAATAATCTTCACTTTTCATTTCTATCAGTCTTCACCATAACACCAGACTGAAATTGAATCTCAGTCAAAAAATATACAACGCAAGTTCAACTCTTGACAAAGGTAACTACAAGAGCTTATTTTACATCAGAACACCATGGAGTAGATACAGCTGCACATTTCCCCTCCAAAATTGGAAATTAACTCATTGATAAATAAAAGATTTTGTTGATGTGTGGTGTCATGGGGCCTTGGCAGTGAACTGTAAGGTCCTTTATATTCTAACCCAGTGCTCCTACTTTCAATTAAAAATAAAAAGCTTGCTCAAGCTGGGTAGATGATATTTCAACCAGGTTGCTCCACTTGAAGTTGGTTTCTAAGCAGAGTCTCAGTTGCCTTAAAGCCTCAGGGCACCTTGCTTTGAGGATCATTGGTTGATTTACACAAAACAGTTCATTGCTATAAATCAAAAAGGCACACAGTAAGTTGATTTACTCTGGGCTGTTGTTTATGGGAATCAGACAGGTTTCTCAAGTCAGAAATAATCTCTGAAGAGAAGATCCTTGAAAATTCTCTTTTATATCTGTGCATACAGTTTAGAGGAGTGGTAAATTTAGACTTTTGAAACAGTTTATAGGGAAGAAAATGTCCCTTTATTTTCCTTTTAACAATAAAAGAAGAATTGAGAGATTAAGTTTATCATGTGAGTTCCATGTAATCTTTTAAAACAACATGCAGAAAACTGATTTTCCTATAATTTAGAGAACGCTTTATTTACTCAGTATAAATATTCCCCTGAAACATAGAAAAGCAGAAAGCAAGGGCAATTTGCCAATTTACAAGACCTGAAAGTGAAATCAACCATTAACAACAATGAATCCAACCATGAAGAAAAGTGATGGGGTGGTAGATATTTAGGTTAGGACTCATCTCACTTAATTTTATCTGTCTAAAAGTTAGGCATCTGGTCTAGCTGCTCTTCCAGAGTCTCTCTGCAATTAGTGGAGAAAACCCGGCACAGAAGTGTTGATTGATCCCTCCTTTTCCCCCAGTGTTAGATATCTATCTTTCGGTTGATGAGCTGTCATCTGGAAGTATTTTACTGTCTCCACTGGCTACAGTGAATGTCTAGATGCTTTGCTTAAGCAGGGTGCCTAACATTTAGACAGACAAAATATAGAGGGAGGAACATCATGCTTAGTATTTGATTTTATTTATTGCAGAGATTTTGTTTAAATATAGTTTAAAACTATATCTAACTTACTGGTTCAGACCCCACCTTAGCTGAAATTCTGGTTGTGCCTCTCTTTTTTTCCCCAAGACTGCTGTATATGCTGTTAAATCAGAACCATTTCATTAAAACTAGACCCTTTGTGCATCCGGAAAAAAAAAAAAAAAAAATCACCTTACTGTTACTTAATAATGTAAGCTTTGTGTTACTGACAGATCCTAGATTCCTTTTATTCTTGGAATTTGATCATGAACATACACAACGCTACCTTGTATCAAAAGGAATTTGATATACTTCTACTTCTATTTCAGATTTTTTTTTTTTTTTTATCAAGTATAGGACTGTCTGCAACAAAATAAAAAACACTGAAGGTGAAACAGAAAAAAGAGTTTCAGTATTGATGCTAAATGTGGTCAGGTGGTTGCAGCTGCTGTCTTATTAAGACTCCAAACCTCTTGTCGTAAACCTGCGCACTTGCTGCATGCCCTGAGTTCTTATGTCCCTTGTAAAAATGACTACTGCTGATCATTGTTAGACAAAAGCTTGGCTAGATGGTCTAGATGGTCTAGCCAGAATAATTTAATATGTATTTAAAAAAAAAAAAAAAAGATACAATAATTGATAATCATTGTGTGGTATTTTAATAACATCTCAGGTTTGGGGAAGAAAACAAAGTATCATAATTTGTGGAGAAGGACAGTATCTAAATGTTTGAAGAACATTTTTTCTACCTAGCACATACAACATCGATTATAGAACTTGTCACTTTTGATAATTTTAGTCCTTTTTTCAACTTCTTTTGATGCATTTGGATTGAGTTTAGATTGATGAAGGAACTGGATGGAAGAAACCCTGATGTCCTGTGAAATAACCAACTTTCTAAAACACTTTTGGAACACATATCTTATTACAGCAGTGGACTTATTTTCAAAAAATGGAGTGACAGGTTAAAAAGCCTTCCTGGATTTCACCAGAGGATGTTTAGATCTTGAAAATCCTCATATAAGTGGTTCGTTTTTAGCAACTTATTTTAAGACATGAAACAAACACATACTGGGGGTGGGAGGGTGGCACAACTGTCAAAATGGTTTGAGATTTAAGGGAGCTTATCTCATGTATTTCACTTAGACATCTGTTTTCAGCATCTCATTTTTATTGCACATTTATTAAATATTTTTAAAATTATTTGCTTTCTCCTACTGATCAATGTTTTTTGTGAACATACAAGTCTACCTTGAAAGGAATCGCACGTGTTTGGTTTACTGTATTGCTTTTGTTTTCACACTTAAATTGCTTGACACAGACTCTTCCCAAACTCTTCCACAGAGGATGGGGCTCCTCTGCTGCTTTTATCCTGTGCATGTATCTTTTTCTTTTTTTTTTTTTTTTTTTTAAGACAGCTTAGATTCCTTTTATGCCATAGTAAACATTTGTGCAGCAGGGTTATTACTTCCTTCACACAGCCTTGGAGAAGGGCTTGAAGGAGCAGGAGCTGTGTAGAATTTGTTTGCTTTTATGTATGCATATACAAGTCCTCGACTGTTTTCCCCTATGCTGTTCCTTCACAAAAGGATATGATTGAGCCCTAGGGCTCCTCCTTCTTCCCACATCTAGCTGTGTCCAGCAGAGTTTGAGATATAAGGAGTAATCCTGAGAAGTACACAGTATGCCTTACCAGTGTAAGAAGCCCTCTGCTCCTTCTATCCTTCAGGAGGGGTCAAGTAACTTACAGGATTGAGTCTGGAGAGCTCAGATGAACTAGAAGAACCAGGAATTTTAAACAGATCTGTTTTAAGCAGACCTGGCTGCACCTGGCAACCCCTGGCCCAGGATTGCCAGCCTACTGGTTCCCGGGTCTCTTTAGATCTTAGTGTTAAAAGGAGAGGAAAACAATACTAAGAAGCAGAGTATTGTAAAACTTGAAATGCTGAAGGACTCGTCAGATTTTTGAAGCTTGAAGAAAAAGTTGTTCAGATTCAAGAACCCAGTTCACTTCAGGACAGAGCTAAATTCTCAACCTTTCAGGAAAACCTTTCTCCTAACTCTCTCGAGTCCCCCAAACAAACACAGATAGACCTTTCAATTCCTTCAAATCAGATCCACCTTCACTTTTGCCATATTTGTGAAGATAAATAGGGTTCTCTTGCAATATTGCAGCACTGGCAAGGTATCACATTTGTCAAGCAGCAAATCCTGGTCTCCAAGCCTGACTGGACAGACTACAAGAAGTGCAGTTGTTGTTTAATGTGTCCATTATGGTAGTGCCTAAATGGCTTGGCCAGCCTGGGACTTTGCCAAGGTCAGTGCTGTATATCCAAAAGCACAAATGATAGTCCAGGACACACACAATCTGTAACACTAAGGTAAATCAGGATAATAAATAAATTATGACTTATAAGGCAGCATTAATCTGTGGTGTCTGAATGACTCTTTTCGTGAAATCTTGCTCCCACTAAACCCACAAGGTAAGTAAAAAGTGCACTCATGAAGTCTAGGTAATAACATTGTACTTAATGCATCCAGCATACAAACATACTATTGAAGGTCATCTAATACCACCAGCATTAATGATGGAATTGCCTTTTGAAGCTGCAATTCTCCAGCCATCACACAGATGCGTTACAAACATTTTGTTGTGAATCTACAGTCCTTAGCAAAATAGAGTGCTACTGTGCATAGGATGGCCAAAAACAATATTACTAGCAATTAATTATTCTGCAGTGGCTGAAATAATTTCCTTATCTTTTGTAAGATCATTATCACGCTATTTTTGCCAGGGTGGCGGCAAGAGATAACGCAGGCATTGTTTTAGGACATGCGATTTTAAATAATGGATGAAATCTCCTGCTTGATTCAGCTGACATTCAGCCAAAATCCATGAGCTCACATTCTTCCATAATAACTATATTTACCACTACAAGAATGGAATTCAAATCATTCAGTGCATAGCCCTAATAATAAACCTATATGACTAGGGGCTGCTTCTTCAACATTATTTCCACCTAATTTATAATCAAGATGTTCAATTAATAATTTCAGCATTTTACGCAGTGTTAAGTCAGCTGAAAAGCATGTGATTTTTTTCCACTTTTCATTTTTCACAATGCTGAGGAATGCATAATAACCAAGGATGCCAGGAAAGCAACAATTATTAACAGACTAATGGGAAAAAGAAAAAGTTCAAAAGAAAAGCTGGAAAGTTGATGGAGTTTCACAGAAAATGTAAATGCACTAAACGGTTCCAGAATAAAAGGCAGAAAAGACTACAAAGCATTTCCACGGGTATTAGAGCCTTCCTGTGAATGACATTTAGATGAAAATTTTCTAGGCAAACCAGTGCTGTAACATACATGCACTTGGTGACTTACATGAACAGCCTGCAAAGTCCTGAAAGGCAACTAGCAAGAGAAGAGTTGAAATGTGTGGGTTGTATCATATGCATTTTTAATTCACATAGCTATAGACGGACAGATACATGAAACATACTGGCAGCTTAACTCAGAATAAGCAAAAACAGCTCTCCAATGCCTGCAATCCCTGGCACTCACTGTTACCAGAGCTAGAAAAGCCAAAGATCCAACGGATACCAAAGCAGCTATTTATCACTGGTGTGCATTTTTCCTAAACAAAAAGAACACACATTATCATGAGGAATGTTCTGAAGATATTCAATATTACTGTTGCATGTGCCATACAGCCGACATTAAAAGACTTATTTGAAGCCTTTCATCAGAACAAAATAAATTTAATAAACAATACAAAGGAATCTACTGGGAATCATTTAAGACGTACATTTACAGATGGATCAAATTTCTTAAGTTCTGGTCTCAGCATGACTTTTCAGTTCAGTTCAGCTTGCAGTTCCTAGGAGAGGAAGAAAAGATGCCGTCTGTGCAAGAATTTGAAAATTCAGTATAATCTGCATGGCTTAGGTTACTTCATCACTGCAAGTTTCATTTAGAAAACACTTCATTTGCGGTTAAGAATTCTTTGTTGAGGCTTTGATATTTTTCCTAATTGAGCAGGATCTCACAATTTAATATCGCCAAAAGGTTATTATGATGCTGTTGCTTTTTTAATATTCTTTTCCGTCCTTGATTATAATGTGTCTCACTAAACTGCATCTATAACAACTGAATTTTATGCCATTACAAAGAGCTCTCAGAAATGCCAAAAATTTAAATGTAATTTCGCTCTTTTGTTTTCTGTAGAGTGTCAGGTTATTTACTCTGCAGTATTACAGTACCGATGAACTTAGGAACATCAGTCCAAGAATCCCTTAGACTTTTTTTTTTTTTTTTTTTTTTTCTAATTTTGTCACTTACTCTTTCTGTGACTGGAGAAAGTCATTTAAACCGCCATGGCAGATTAGGAAAGGAATAGTGTATTTATACCTCTGAAGGGGACCTAAAGGCTAAACACTCAAGACACCACGGGAACTCCCACAGGTATAATACTTCACTGCTTTGCATGGCATATTTTATCATTTTACATCTGCTTTGCATTGCCATGTTTATAAAATACTAACAGACTTTTTATAGATTCCTTTCCTAGCTTTATTAGTTTTCTTTCTTATTTTCTGCCAGATGGGGTTAAGCTTTAGTAATAGGCAATGGAGAATGTTTGTTCTGATAATAATACCCAAGTTTGTCTTTCTGTGCATTTCTGAGCATGTAATATACTCCATTTTGAATCACTAAAAGTACATGGCGTTCTCCATGACACCTCACTTTTATTCTGTCTCCTTTTCTTCATCTAAACCAAGCACCATCTGGACAGGGAAGATCACAGCCCTGCCCACCCTTAGACCCTGACGTGTGAGTGCATGGCATAGCACAATTTACATGCTATATTAAAAATATGTACATGTTATATTAAAAATGTATATAGGCCTATAGTGCCTTCTGGGCACAGTGCGTCCTAGGGTGCGAGGGACGTATTGATATATCCTGAAATATATCCGATGCAGGAACGGCATATCCATGATGGGTGGTGTGAAAGGGTCAGTCTTGCACTCAACTCATGAGGTTTCATAGACGGAGATCAAAAAGCAGCAGGAAACACTTCCAGATATATTTGACATGTCCTGACTCAGTTTATAAGAGGAGACAGTGTTGTTAACAAGGGGATTTATCTGAGATCTGCCCGGTTTGGCTGATTTTTGCTTGGTTCATTTCAGTGACTACATTGAAAGGTAGAAGCAGGTATTAGTTGCCAAATATATTTAAAAAAATAGAGTATAAAAGCAGAGATAATGTGTACGCATGCTAATGATTCCCTTAGCATTTCTATTAATTCCAGAGCTTCACATTTCCTTAATTTGCTTTTGGAACCCCTTTTCCACAGGCAAGATTGCCATAGGTAAAGGATACATTCTCAACAGTGCTCAGATGAGTATTTTCATGGGCCTTGTCGCGAGGATTCACCCAAGAATGCAAAACTTCCACTGATTTTAATGAGGAATAAGTAATAGGTCAGCTGGTAGTCATAAAACTAGCCAAATTTAGCTTCATCCCTCCAACATGAAGGGTGTGTCATCTTGCCCAGGGGCTTGATGTTTCCTCAGCAAAATTTTCTCAACCCTGTGAAGTAAAAGGAGAAATTTAATGGGCACAGCCTGTAGACAGATTTGACAAGAAGGTATCCCCAGACACTGCCTTCCCGTAGATTGATTTAAAAGTTTGGTGGAGCTTTTCATCCTTCAAGCTCCCTAAAGCTGTCCTTGATTTCTTATTTAATAAGATACATTGAAAGTGTCCTATCACCCTAGAACATTATACTGAGACTACTAAGATCTGTGGGAGGAAAATGTAGAGGGTTAATTTTCAGCTGCTGTTGTGAGTGACATTAAACATCAAAAGAGCTTTAAATTAACTTCTTCCTCGAAGAAATATTTAACAATTGCTGATGTGATGTGTGCCTTGACATTTTGAAGGATTATTCAAAATCTTTTTGTGTTTAGGATAATGACTTTCAAAGCACTTACCATCCTGTGCCAGTCAAATGCTGCACTTTTGATTCATCACCACAGAGGTATTAATAATTAAATGTGTTAAGATAATGGTAAGGTTGTGTGGCAAGCCATGAAAAACCTGCACTGAAGTCTCACTACATCCCAAACTCACCTTGATATTCCCAGTTATTATTCTATTATTCCATTGCAAATAGG
>VZSV01000045.1:2646305-2658822 GCA_013398735.1 Nothocercus julius
TTTTTTCTATCTACATTTTTCACACTGCACCTACTTCATACAACATTACGAATCTAGGGATGGTCCTTTCAATTTTACAGTTTTATTTCATATAAGCATGTAGAGGATGAGATGTGACATAGCCCAGATGTAGAAATGAAGGGGAGACTCATTGTACATGCTCATCTTCTACCTTACTAACTGCTCGCTTAGAGCTAGCTTTGTCAACGACATTCTACTGAGAGCAGCACCTGCCTACCACACATCCTCTCACTGACATAAATTGAGGTTATCTATTTGAAATCTGCCTTGTTATTGCTTCTGTTTCAGTAATATTCTGTTTGCCAGGCTCAGGGTACACAGGCCACGCATGCGACCTATATACCTTAACAACTGGGCCCTGCATCTCCAACAAGAGAGAGATGGATGGAAAGAAGGATAAAAATGGAACCTCTAGCAGAGTCAAAGGTTCAAGTTGTGAATTAAGGGAGAAGTGATGTGAGATATCCTCAGGATTTACCCTGCTTAAACAAATTCCCTTTCTGATACATTGGGTGGGCTTTTGAAACAGAAGCACTCCCTTGACCCAAAAAAACACTCAGAAACACTACCCTTCTGATGAAACTGCAAACACCCGTCATCCAGAACCTACAGGAAGAAAGGAATTCATGTAAGATAGCCAACAAGGAGGAAGAATGTTAAGAATTTACTTTCTTTCAGGTATTATTTAGTGGACTGCTAGGTAGAAAGGAGATGATGGTGTCAAGTGAATTAATTTGAATTCCCAGGAAAGCCAAATTAGTCTCAGAATGTTTCATTTGAGGGATGGGTTAACCTCGAGTGAGGTGAGGCTTAAAAGGCTGTCACCAGAGTATTGCTGACAGAGACAAAACTCAAATGCAGCAGAAATCTCTGAGATTCATCTTTCTCAAATGGAAAGATTGATGTTCGTATATATACAAACAGAGGAGAAAAAAAGGGAGATTAAGCTGGTATTTAAAACCCGTGCTTTAAAAGTCCAAACAGACTTACAAAGAGTATATATAAAAGTAGTTCCTATTTGATACTTAGCAACTGCTGTGCAACTGAGCATACCTCAAACTGTGCTTTTGTGTATAAAAGCCAAACTACAAATTAACACGGGATTCCTTTTGTTAAACCCAAGGGTATTTAGTCCTGGCCTGAATGTTCAGTCTTTCAGTTACATGAACACCTTAGCAAGCAGCAGCAAGTAAATTTAAAAAAGAAAGGTCTTCAAAGGGTATCTAACAAAGCAAACAGAGAAAAAATTTGATTTTGCAAGTTCTCTATCTTAAGAATTACATTATTGATCCATAGTGAGCAGATTTTTGAGATACTCTTGTATCTTGGAGCTCTCCTTTGTTTGTGGGCTGCCATGACAGGTATCCAGATAAAAGGATGGCAGCCAGGCTAGCTGAATTGATGCAATGGGCTTTATGGAATCCTCTTCTGTGTTTTCCTGGCCCTGCAAAGGTTTCCTTTTAACTTTGCCACATTCAACTCTGGAGACAATAGACTGAGCAAGATAAGCCAGTGAGAAGAGCTCATTCAAGAAGATTCTTCAGTTTGCTTTATAGTGTGTCAACCTATGCGAATGCAAGCACTTTTTAAAATTTGTGATAAGTTCTTGCCCTCAGATCCAGAACTGAACATCTCCAAGTTGACATAATGTAATGACATATTCTGCTCTTCCTATTCAGTTCAAGAAATTTATGTTGTGCAAGTATGCCCTGCACCTCCCAGACATCCGATTCGAATTCATGGCTAGTCAATAAAGACAGTAATGCTGAAGTCATATTGTCACAGGACCTCATAGACTGTCATGAAATGCATTACTTCTATTATCTTGACTATTTCCAAGATTGTTACTGATGAAAATATCCTTTGACATCCAAGCAAAGACTCCAAAGGCTGCATATATTGGGCCTTGCCATATCAAGACAAGACTAGATGCTGGTGGCAGGAGAACAGATATGCTTCCCTTCCTCCAGGCTAACACCTTACAACTTTCAGTAAAGACACAAAGACATGCTTTACTGTGTGCATTTTCCTTCTCCTCCTCTGCCCCTACCTTCTATTTTTCCCCCTTCATTTGACTTATTAGAACCTCCCAAACAGCTGTGTTAATTTGGAATGAAAAGAGCAGCTGTTGGACCTGAAGCCATATGTTCAGTTCCAACTACAATAAGTTTCTCAGAAAGCTCAGCTACCAGTTCCCGGGGCTCATTAGTCTCTCAAGGAGGTCTTGAAAGCAGGAAAAGATTAATATAAAAATAATAAAAAAGAGTTCTGTCCTCCTTGTTTCATCTACCCTTTTGTTCTAGTTTTTATTCTCCTATTTATCCAAAGAATCTTCTGCATTTTCTTTTACTTTCACTGTTCATTTTACAAGCATATCCTCAAGGATAGGTCGTTTTAGGGGGAAGAAAATAGAGAACAGATGTTATCCTCTAAACTACTATTAGGAAAGAATATTTGCTAATAGAAAATCCTAATTTTCATTTAATTATTCTAAAATTCCTTGGTCTTCAATCTTAGGTGGAATAAATGACCATTTGCTCACTTAATTAAATCTTTCCTTAGGACCATCTAACCAGATTTCGTGAAAAAGTGTCACAGTGGCTGGCCAAATGAATGGCATTCTTTTCCCCATCTGTAAGTTGACTCTCTATAATGCTAAAATCTGGTGAATAGAGGTTGTTGAGAGACATAAATATATTTGATGGAAAACTATGTTAACTTTAAGAGTATGCAGCTCGTTTAAAATATTTTGCTGAGGTCTGCTTTAAACATAGAACATCATTTAGCTTTGTTAAGGTCTTTGCTGTTGGCAATGCTGTTTTATTATTTATATTTTTCTTCCTCTGATTGTCCTTTCTATCTGGAAGTAGGAACAGCTCTTTTTCCTTTGTTTTTGCTGCTCTATAGAAAGTCATCACAGTATATGATCGTGCTTCCCTAGAGGTTTTTTGATTGTGGTACATATGGGCTAAATTTTCGGTGGCTGAGTTTTAGGTGCACATTTAAGTGCAGTGAAGTACAATTAGTAATAAAAGCAATTGCATCAAATTTACCAATCATTTGAGAAAAAGATTTTGCATTTGCAGTTAAACATTTGACCTACCTTTTGCCTTTTAGCTCATTACTCCCTGATTTTAAATATTTTGATAAGGTTTACATTGTGTTGGGACTCTCTTTTTTAGTGAGTTCAACAGAATTCAAAATTTAAAGAAACAAGAAGGAAAGGAGGAAATTTAGATCTATGTTTTAATGATTTTACATGTCAAATTCAGTAATTCCAGTTTATTCTTCTTTCCAATTTTCTTCCAAAACCTTCTTTAGTTTTTTAGATGTTTGGGGCTAGCTACTCTGCTGATTTCTATAGAGCTCTGACAGTTTATTGGCTTGTGTGGACACCAGAACACAACTATTTATTTATTTATTTATTTTTAAAGGATGTATACTTAATAAAATCCTAGGTCCTGAAAACCTAGGAAGTGGTATTCCTGATTCCCAATAATTTTATTAAAATAGGGCAATGAAAAATCAGAAGATAAGACTAGATCTATTGAAAAATAGTCCACATCTCATTTTCACTTGAGGCAAAGTTTTGTAACATCATTTTATCACATAATTCTTAAAACCTTACTTTTGCATATGTGCATTTAAAATGTTACTCATCTCCCATAATTCCATCTATCTAAAAATGAAGATTCTAAATCACAAAAAGATAATAATATAGAATATATTAATCATCCTCTGCAGAACCCCAGTGAAAACAGAGTCTCTACAACAGATTAAATAGGTAGTAACTTCTAGACAGTTAAAATTATCTGAAATAAATCCTAGTACTTAACTATTCACTCGATAGTATCTCTGGATAGTTAGATGCGTGTTCTGCACTTACTGTATAGATACACAACCGTCATGAGATATCGTGGGGCCTCTCTGTCTTTGGATGTTTGGCAATCACCAACTAGTTGTTTCTCCTAGAAGTTGTTCAGTCTCCAATGTTTCTGAGTCTAACATGTTGACTTAGTTCACCCCCAAAGCACTGCATCCACATTTATTTTCACTCCTAATTATGGAGGGGCCTTTTTTTTTTTTTCTTTTTTTTTGCATTATGTCAGTGAGAACACTCATCCACAACACAGTAGTTTAATGCTCAGTCGTTTTCCTCCTTAGCCAGTTCAAGGCTTTATTTCCCGTAGAAGGTTTTTTTTTTTTTTTTTTTTTTTTTTTTTTTTTTTTAAAAGAGAGGTTGTGGGCAAAAATGAGTAATAGTTTTTATTTAATTTTCCTGTTCAAAATGAGCCATATGCAAAACAGCACCATAGGACTATGGAAAAGCAGTCAGGATAAAAGAGTTGTTCAGTAGCCCAGTGATATGGATAATCCTCAAGGAGGTAGAAGACCTACTCTAGAGACACTTGCAATGTAAGTAAGTATCCAGACAGAAAACAGACGAACAACAGACAGACAGCAACAACATAAATCGATGTGAAATGTTCTTGGTCAAGCTCAGGGTGTGAGGACAAGCTCACACCACTCAGATGTGGCTGAAATAATTTTTGTTGTTTTTTTTTTTTTTTTTTTCTTGGTAAGGTGGAAACATTCTTTATATATTGACAGGCTGTACTTAATGAGCATAAAAGGCAGTCTTTGAAGAAAACAGTCCAGAATAATTTAAAGAAGCAATACATCGAGAACAGATACATAAAAGATCTATATGGCTAAATCCATTGCAATCAGGCATAGGGAAAATGTTTGTGTCCCATCTATGAATCAGGCTGTCACATCTGCATACTTTGCTACTCGAAAGAAGATGATGTACCTTCCCAAAAGTTTCCAAAAACTGCTATCTTTCCACACATCAAGCTAAGTTTGACAGTTCTAGCTATTCTCTCAAAAAAAGAGCAAATCAGTTTGTTAGCACTGAGGGAATTTCAAGCTCACTTTGAGACCATGCAAAGCTTCCCAGCTCCAGCTGTGCAGCTGATATATTTTATTTTTCTTCCTCTTTTTCTGTCTGTGTGAGGCTCCCACTTTCATTCAGTATGAGATGTGGTCACTTTTGAAAGAAGAAAAAATCAAATTCCTTTAACATGTTTTGAACTTATCTTTCCTGCAACCCTTCAACTGAAAAGTGCAGTGGGAAGGCACCAGTGGATATCCCAAGAGACTGTCTTTTGCATTGATGTTATTTTCTCGCTTTGTTCAGATATTGTTTGCAGACGCCGCAACAGGTGCTTCTTTTTTTCAAACTATCCTGCAAATCTTCTACGAAAGACAGTCTTTTAGTTAGTACTTTTTTCAGCACCCATCACAAAAAGAAGCTGTACTACAATTGGGGTTCTTCAGTGCTAGAAGAATTAATACAGCCCTGCAATTTTATTATTAATAACTGAAGAGAGAGCTTTGGGATGAACTGCAGAGTGACAGATCATAATTTGTGTATGGAGAAGCAAAGGTCTCTAAGAAATACAGGGGGAGATTAAGCAACTGAAACAGGCTGTTTTTTTCTCTTCCTAACGTGCATTATGTTTTCAGAATTAAAGGGACTGTTTGGGATTAACTCACAAGTCTAAAGCGAAAATGTGTGGAGGTAAATTTAACACAGAGGTGATATGTTCAGTCTCTGGGGAAAGAGATAGAAATGATGGTTGTCATTTTCACCTTATCTCCTTTGACAGAGAAAAGGTTTGGCAATTATGGCCCCATGGAAGAAAAAAAAAAAAAAAAAAAAAAAAAGAGAAGACATGATAATTTAAAAAACAGACAAAAAGAAGAGGAAAGAAAGCACCTCAGTGCATTTTCTTCTAATGATATAAATTTCAATTAACCAAATTGATAAATTAAGCTATAAAGCAATGCAAACATGCAGAAGAAAAATTCAAATAATTTTTTTCTTCATGCTTCCAATTCTTTATAGTACATTACATCAGTTAATGGCAATTTGTATAATTTGTGTAATGACATAAATTGCCATAAACTCTCACAGTGAAGTGTTGTAAAAGTGATAAATCAGAGATAAAGCATGGAGGACCAGCTTCGTAGCTGCTGTAAATTCCATTAAAGTTATAGCAGGTACTCCACTTTACACCTGCTCACCCTCTCCCCACGATGTGCAGATGGGGAAGGATCAAAGGGAGAAGACACTGCTAACAGCTAGTGTCCTAAGGACACTCTGACTAAGGACCTAAGGACCTAATGAGGAGTCAAAGGTGAGGGGGGTATGAGTCACCAAAGATCCAAATTGTCCCTTTTCTTGGCATTTTTTTGAGTTCCAATGCCAAGACTAGAGATACTCTTTCAATCCAACATTATTTTTGAGCATTTCAGCCTGTCCCTGTGATCCAAAGAGCCAATCTGCTGCACCTTTAAGGGCTAGATGTCCCCTGGTGGGCCAAGCAGGACCCGGGGGCTGATTTAAAGCCACTGTCATCACAGGTAGCTCTCAAAGAGCCCCGTGACTGCTCAGGTGTGCCCAGTTTATTCTTCAGTCACGGTGAATTTGGGCATCTGAACCCTGCCCATAGTCCCTCACTGTACATGACACTACGGTGCATACAAGGCAGTAAGTGACACCAATGATGTGTTAATGCCACAAGGTGAGAAATAGGCAGAGCATACACAGATTCCCATCACGCCCATGGTATAAAAAAGGTTATATGTGGGGCCACGAAAAGCAGGAACATGAACTCAGGACATTTCCCTTCCATAAAGGTAATTTGCAGTTCACTTACAGTGGGCAAGAGCCCACTCAGCTCAAAGTGGAGGTGTTTAGGCATAATCTATGTCTGTGCTTAAAATATAATTTAGCCTTACAGACCATTCTGAAGTTGACTACAAATTTTTTCTGTCACTTATAAGATATGTGGGTTTTTTTGTTTGTTTGTTTGTTTGTTATTTTTGTTTTTATCCTTACCTCTTTGTTACAGAGACGTTGGCAAGATCTTACAGAAAGATTAAAATAATTTGGTGTGGGATATAGATCCCCACAGATATAGGACTGAGCTAAGCTCAATGCAGTGAATGGATCCAACAAGAGAAGTGAATTTGTAGTATTTTCCAAAATGATTAAATCAAAGAAATATGTCACAAATAAGAAAAGGAAAATGTAGCTTATCATAAAAATTAAGAAGTAGTGTACATTTTTCTTGGCAGTATGATCGCTTTTTGAAGAAAATATGGCACTCGGTGTTAGCTACCAGGCCACTAGGATGGCCTAAGAAGTGAATTATATTTTGGGGTGCTTTTCCCCACCAACTGAAAGGATGTTCACCACGATAGAAATTTGCACCTCCATAACTCCTCAGACTCAAGATTTCAAAAATCTCCGGCAGTATTCTCAGGAACAGTGGAGAACCCAGGGGAAAAGAGCTCTGAGGAGATTCAAAAGCTTTTGCCTTGAGCTGTTACACCATAGGAGAATGCCCTAAACATGCCAGTAGTGATTAGGCAGCCAAAACACCTTTCTGATTTGTCATGAATAACTTTGAAAGGAATGGACTTCTTGCAGGCCCAAGCAGAAACATGATAAAATGTAAATGTTATACAGTATACCTCTTGTAGGCTCAGAAATAACGCAAATAGAGCTTCTCTATGAAATACAGGGGAAGTCTTCTTCAGATCAAAACAAAACATAAATAATGATCTTAAAAATGAGCCCTGATATTTAAAAAAAAAAGTCATTCTTTTGAATGGGTCAATTCAAGATATTTCATCCAATCTAAGGATAAATTATTAACATTTTATATAACTTATTTGCTTACATGAAAAGATATTTTCAAATGAATAATGTCATTTTAAAGGTAATAAAGCCTTTTTTTTTTTTTTTTTTTTTTTTTACAAAGTCCAGTAGAAGCATGTTTTTAGGTCCTTCTCTTTTTTTTTTTTTCTTTTCCAAGATAGGCACAAAAGTATATAACAGAATAAATCAAGCATTAATTCACATTAAGAGAAATGACAAAATGAAGCGGATTCTGTCTTTAAGCAAACTAAAAATTCTCAATAAATTGCTGAGAAGCGTTTAGAAGTGCAGAGACAAATACTTGACAGCAAAAATAGAGAGAACAAAGTGGGATGGGGTAGGAACACTGAACTTATTTGTTGTAGTACTTCAGAGATGATCCAGTTTCCGCTATTATAAAAGAATAATTAGAAAAAACTGTCAAGTCTGCAGATTAATCCTGCATACATCTGCCTGGAGTTTGCTTTGAAACCTCTTGGATCTAGAAAGACAATCTTGTGTAATTAGCTGAGGCCACTATAATCCATAAAAACATCTGATCACATTGATTTTCAGTCACTCAGGCTCTATCTGTCAACAGCAATCCTAGAGATCATACGGGAGGTCTTACAAGTACACAGCTTAGCCCTCTAAGGTCATTTAAACTTTTCTTCAGCTTTTAAACACAAAATATTTTTTCTTCAGTGCCAGCCAACAGTTCCAAATAAGACCAAAAATCTATCAAAAAGAAAAAATAGATGTGCATTTATTTGTTTATAAAAATAGATATATACATACACACACAAGGGCATATATAGACACACATATATGTGTATAAACTTATAACCATAAATTGATGTGGAAGTTTCATCTGTGTATATATACAGAGGAAGTCAACTGCTCTTCTAGCTCTTATGTTGCCTCCCACTCTGATGCATGCCACATATTTTATAGGAAAACAACCCCCCTAGTCGATGCAGTAATGTTCTGTGCAAGGCTTCATGGAGAAGGAAATATTGCTGAGCCCAGCTAGCCCCATCTGAGGCCCGTTTGCAAGGTTTTCACCTCTGAAACATGTTGCTTTATGAGCTCTGCAGTCTGGTTGGGTGCCCAGATCTGTTTGCTTTTATTCTGCAGTGTGACTGTGAATTTGCTTTGTTGACCCCCAGCACTGTCCTAGGCCAGCAGTCCCCCACTTCATCTGCCTTTCCAGTCTTGATAGCTTTGATTCCTGTCATCCTGGTCTCTTCTAGTGGGAGGAAGGCAGCTCCTGTTTTCAGATCAAGAAACAAAAAGTGATGCTTCCTTTCATGACTACTTCCACAGCTCTGCAGAAGTTCCTTAATTCTCTATCTCAGATTTAGGATTTAGGAAAACTTGAATATGGGAAGACTGAGATGTTGAAGTGGTCAAGTAGATTGCAAGGTTTTTTATTGCATCTAATTGTAGCCATCAACAGTCAAATAATCTGTGTTGTCCAAAAAATGAATAATGAGGCGAGCTGAACTCGTCTGACTTTCACAAATCAGCACTGTAAAAGTCTAGGCTCAATGTTGCTTTAAAACTTAAATTTAGCTAAATTAAGCCTGGACATGACAAAAGCCTGACAATAGCCTCATTAGACCAAAAATTACAGCATTAACATGTGCAAAAGTACAAATTTTTTAAAACAGCATTAATTTTAATGGTAAAATTCCAAAATACTTTTTATAGTGGTCAAGAAACATATGTGGTTTGATTTATGAAATAGAGCATGCCAGGTATCCTAAAACACATTACAGGAACAATGGAATGCTCTATAAAATACTGAACGTTTTCCAGTAAAGCTGGGACACAAGGATTTAACTCTCCAGAGGCCCTGCAAATAGGCACTTTTCAACTGTGAACTGATACAGAAAAAAAAAAAAAAAATGTAATGTTCTCTCAAATCCCTAAATAAATGTCATAAAGGAGCAACACTATGTAATTTCTGAGTTCTGCTTATGCAATGAAGTTTCATAACCTTGAATATCCTGTTCAGATTGAAGATCTGAAATTAAAATGAGCAGCATCTTCCACAACCTTAAGACTCAGCACTAAGCCTGGTGATAGAGTGTTTCTAGGGGACACACTCGATGGAAGCAGTTTGCAAGAAGCTCTTTCTGCCTGACTGTAGATATCCTTAAACATGGGACTGGTCAAGTCAATAGAATCAATATTTAAGAGAGCTGAGAGTTCTAGATGGCTTAAAGCATTTGTTTTAAGAGAAATTTGAGATGACACAGGTAAGAGGACTGTTAGCCATTATTTTGGTGATCTGGTCTTCTGTTTGCTACTGGCTGGTTTTGGAGCTTTGAGGAAATCCTTTGACTTCTCAGTGACAGTTGCTGGCTCACAGAGAGCAAATAGTTGATCTCCTGCAAGACTGGAAGGGAGTGACTTCTGTATCAGAGGAAAGACAAATTCAAAGATGGCTTTTGGGTCATGGTAAAAACACAGAACTCATATCTTGGGGGGTGAGTTTATCTGTCATTTCTGTGAATGAGACTACACAATAATCTCCACCACTCACTCACTTCTTCACGTCACTCACTAGTTCTATAGCTAAAACACAGACCAGCTGTATGCTGACACATTCCTCTAGACCCAAGCATATGGAAAAATCTTTGCCCTTTCTGCTTATACATACTCAAACCGGAAAGGTTTCCGATGGTGGAATCTGACTTCTTGTTCTCAGAAAGTCTTTCAGATCTTGTTACCTTTATTTATTTATTTATTTCCTATTTCCTTGAAATATTCCCCCCCCACCTTTTTTTTTTGTCTTTAACTTTCCCTGTACATTATCTTTCTCTCACACACATTTTCTGTTTCTTATATACAAACTGATGTACATACAACTGGGAAAAATGGAAAGTGTGTGGAGGGAGAGACAGGAGAAGGAGTTTTCTGTGTTATTGTCTCCTAAATTCATTTTAGGATGTGGAGAATAATTGCCTTTTAGCTCACCATCAATACATCCTTACATACTTATTCTCAAAAAAAAACATTAGGTACACTGGGAAAACTCCACAGCATCAGTGTTTTTAAGGTACCTCAAACTCCTTATGACGCAGAGAAGGTTCAAGCACATTATGCCATTTGCTATTGAATTGCAGGCACTAATGCAATGCACTAATGAAGGAATGGTTCTTCCTAGAAACTGCTTGATTTCCTAAACTCAGAAAATAATAGACAAGGAGCATGCACGCATGTGAACATAAACAATCCAGAAATGCTCACACAAGATAGGTTCTAAATTATATGTTTCCTTAGGGACATGCATGGCAGAGCCATGTTGCTTACCCAAGGCTTACAAAGAGTGAAAAACTGAGTTACATACTGTGTGACAGAAGAACAGAGCCCTGAGTGTTTAACTTCAGTTTGAAAGTAATTATATTAAAGAAGGCATTAAATACATGTTTGAACCAGGTTTGTGAAGGACTCGGGGTAAGTTTGCCTTTGTGAAAGGTTGCTTGCTTCATTAAAATCTGAATTCTGGCTTTGCCCTTGATTTGTTCCTTTTACAGTTTTAGTCTTTCATCATTTTTTCCCATTTAAATGACATAGTTTACTCAGGGCCATTGAAAATGTTAACAACAAAACTAGACTACAGGAAAAAGAAAAAAAAAAAAAAGCTCATGGGGTGACTTAGAAACTCAAGCTGGGTGTGCTGAGAACAGTTGATCCCGCAGGAATTTCACTTTACACAGCTGCTGTTTGCTTGTTTTACTTTAAACACAGAAACCTCCAACACTGGAAGCTTTAGAATTTCCTTCAAAATCAGAATTTTAAAAAACAATGCAGAACTTGTGGGTTTGAACTCATATGTGAAATAGCGGCATCCTGGCTAACCCTGTGAATTTAGATAAAAGCACTAGTGTCTCTCTATTGTCTGGGCTCTAGAGAGGTGTTGCAATGCTTAATAGAGAACACACCCCTAGGATGATACAGAGGTGGTCTCAAGACATGCCAAGGGCTTTCAAGAAAACAGTCACACTACTTAACTTTTGCACCTCCAGTGTCAGGCTTTTCTGTTCTCTTTTAATCAGCTCTATCTTCTCCATAAAAGAGATGCAAGAAAATCTGGGGGAAAAAAAAAAAAAAAGAGTACAGAACTAAAAAGCTTACCTTTTCAATCTTTGCTGATCTGAATAGTTTCATAAATACTAGCATGCGCCAGCTTTCTGTAGTCGTTGTACATAGGACTATCTGCATAAAGAGAGTAAAGAATGATTCTGCAGTTCTCCGGCCAGGTACTAAATAAGATCCATACATAAAGTCACAAGGTTACATAACTTGTCTGGCTTAGCAGAAGAACAGGTGCATTGATTCTGACTGCTGGGAAGTAAATTTGATCTGCCTTTAGGCAGGTCTGTAGGAAAGTGGAAAGGGAAAGGAGGTCCTATTTTCCTCCTTCCATGCCAAGAGCAAATGACCCTAGAGTCATTTTACTCAGGGAGTAATGTGTTGTTTCTTTATGTTCAGGAACATACTCCTATGTTCAGGAACATAGGAGTAACCTATGTTCCTGAGGCGCCATCTGCCAAACTTTCATGCTGAAAGAAGTCGCAGAACACAGGTGATAAGAAAAATGAATGAAGAAAGAATACATGAAAAGGAAAAAAAAAAAAAAAAGTACTCTCTTGCAATTTTTTTAGTTTCTAGGAATATGATACAATTGCCCAATCCAAGCACAGAGCAGCCTCTAAGACAGGCCACCTGCCTTGACCCATGGCACTTGTTTGACAGAGCACTAATGCCAGAAAA
>VZSV01000045.1:2662354-2675227 GCA_013398735.1 Nothocercus julius
CATTAATTTATATTCCAGACATTTAATGCTATATTTCAGAAAATGGCCACTGTTTTCTCTCCATTCATATCCTAGACTGAAGCATAAATTTATTTTGATTGAATCGGCTTTCTCTAGATAACATGAACTACCCCTGCAGACCCTATTGTCAGAACATAGTATAATCTTTAATGTAATCCTAGAATATTCAGAGAGACAGCCATATTCTATTACATTAAAATAAAATCTAATGAATGCAAGGTTGTTGCATTATGATGACTAACTCCAAGAGAAAACAAAAGGACTGCTGAGTTTTTGGATGCTGTAAATAGTGTTCTCCTGATAGGGTTTCTAGAATTGAAGAGAACGCAGACTTCTTACAGCATGTCCTGTTTGATATTATTTTAAAAATTAACAAAGCAAAAAGACAGAATAACAAACATGCAGTAGTGGTATTTTCTAGAATTATGTCTTCTGTGATTTTTTGCATACCTAATATTTGTGTGAAAACATACTTGTAAGATACAATGTTGCACTGTTAGTTTTTTATGACACCTTTATTAATTGTTATTTTCCTTCAGTCAGCACACATTTGCAGTGATCAAAGTATTCTTAATGATGATGATGATGATGAAGAAAGAAAGAAAGAAAGAAAGAAAGAAAGAAAGAAAGAAAGAAAGAAAGAAAGAAAGAAAGAAAGAAAGAAAGAAAGAAAGAAAGAAAGAAGGAAAGAAAGAAGCATTACAGATGGGTGGAGTTACAGAAATATCTGTTTCTTCTTTAAATGAAACAGGCTGATATGCACAATTTTTGCTGTGAAAGGTATCTTGAAGTAGAAATATTTCTGTAAATGTTTTGCTTTGTTTTGTTTCCTTTAAAAAAAAAAAGAAAAAAAAAAAAAAGAGAGAGAGAGAGACTCGGCCAAATTGTCAATAAAATAAGAGTTGTTCTTCTCTTTTGACTTTTCCAGAAGTTTGCTCAAGTTATGAACTTTTAGACAACTGGAAATAAAAAGATCATGAGAGATTGCTTTGCCCATTTACCTGTCCCAAGGCTGAATAAACCATTCCTGAAAGGTTTTGGACTTAACTGTTCATGGAAAAAAAACAGGAACAAAAACTTCTCTAGCGGTTGAGTGTCCTTGACTTTCCTAGCCATCCTTTCCAATTGCTCATTTACCCTTAGTATTTTTAACCTTACTTTTGAGATATGTTACCCTTTATTGCTTATTTATATTTTATTTTACTGCAGGTGAAGCTTCTCTGCATTTTGTCTCATCTGCTATAAACAAGGAGAATAATATTCTATTTTTCTTGTATAAACAGCCTTTAGGATGTTTGAATGGCTTAGGGTGACCGTGATAGAATAGTTTTTCCTGAGCCTGTGAAAGCAGTCCAGGCTCTGAAGACACACAAGGGATGTCACTAGCTTAAGAGAAAAGTAATCATAATAACTTATGAAAAAAATAAGTCCCATAGAATTTATCACTGTGATAACATTTCCACAAAAAAAAAAAAAAAAAAAAAAAAAAAAAAAAGTTAAAATGTCCTATGCGATGTATCGCAAAAATATAAGGCATTATTAAATCTTCATGGATTTAAAAATACCTGGATCTGAATCCTACCTACACATATAAAATGAAGCCGGCTTTATGTATATATTACATTCCATAAAATATTTCCATAACATTTTGAAAAAAGAATTTTAATCTGCAGGCCTGATTCTGTCTTCAGCTCTTCAAGAAAAAAAAAATCAAAGGAACTTAGTAGTGTAAGCAAGAGAAGAATCAGATCTCATACCTCTACATAAAGAAGATTTAAGCTACTTAAGAGATTTACAGCAGACTTGTGCATCAATGTTATGAAGGCTTTTTAGCCACAAATATTAATGAACTCCTTTTGCTAAAACAGACTGACTATTGAACATCTGCAAATGGCAGCATGAAGTTTGAACCCTAGACAGTTCATTAAACCAGTTTGACCCAAAGCCAAATTGTTCAATACTAGCTTACAAAAGGTAACAGAGACTTTCTGCCAGCTGGAAAACAAATGAATCTCAGCACTGCTTCTATAAAGATCGACGGTGACTTAAAAATAGCCTGAGGTTAATATTATAAATCTTTCTAAAAGAGATTTGAGTGCATATTCTTCATGCCAGCCTTGGATCAATCTCACAAAGCGATATCCTTTCAAATGACACTGATACAAAATATCAGGCGCTGTAAAAAGTGAGAATTATTAGCTAGCTAGACACCTCCTTTCCCCCAGCCTGGCAATCAGCAGAGCCCCTCAGACAAGGCCAGGCAGCATCTGCTGGACCACGCTGCAGCAACCTCCAGAGCAGCGGGTGGCCTGATTCCTGAAGACAGATGTTACCACTGAATAAATAAATGAACAAGGTGTATGAGAAGCCAAACAAATCATTGTGGACGGGAACAGTCTGGGGCAGTATGCTCTGGTATCTAGAAAAGATTGCGGCAGGAGTTGGAGTCCTTGCATCCAAGGGTGAGCCTAGAGAAGGAACCTTCCCTGAGAAGCATCCTGACCCAACAAGGTTGATACACTCTGCCCATGCCATGTATTGCTGGTGTACCCATGGAAAGGGACTGCAGAGGGGAGGGATTCACAGCTTGGAGGAGGAGGATGTGGCAAATGGGAAGGTACTGGTTATGCAAAAACGTCCCATTATGCTTTTGCTTGGTCCACAGGATAAATAAGTGAAACTTTTTCAGGTTGCCCAAGGAGAAAGTAGGGGATCTGCCATCCTTCAAGCTGGTAGTGCAGACAGGAGAGCAGTTTTCCATCATTTTTTTTCTTGGAGTCTCTAGTAGGGATGCTATTTGCAGCCCAGACTCGTACCTGAATAGACAGATACAGCCAGGTTATTTGTAGATGTCCATGCAAATACATTTATGCCATCTATTTGTATATCTGTTCCAATTATGCAAATATAGGTAGATCTAAAAACACAAATGTTATGAGTGTATGGTAAATACTTTTTATGTTTGGTAGGCAAGGAGTTTCAGCTTTAGTATGCCACCTGACGTAGTATCAATACCTATAGTGCATAAGGATGCCTATTTACAATGGATAATGCTCTGTAGATGAATCTCTTTATAAGAAATCATTGCTTGATGTCAGATTTGCTAATCCAAAAGAACAATGATAACCATAAACCAGAGGCCAGTGTCTCAGACCTCAGGCATTTGCCATCAGAAATGGCTAGGCAGTTCCTAGCGCTGTCCACAGGAGATGTCTGTAGGCACCTGAGCACTGAAGCAACTTGCTAGATATCACAGCAGCAGAAAAATCTATGTAAAGCAGAGTAATGCACAGTGAACATGAGAGGATATAATTTTGACTGTACTGCTGTAAAATCTGTGATGTAAATCACAATGGAGAATGGACATCTTTCATTTTCAAGGTATTATAAGGAATTTTATCTGCACAATTTCCTTTAGCTGAAAGTGGCAGATGCTCTGAGAATATTCTCTATTGAGCAGTTTGTCATGTACCTCTGAGATTTCACGCTAGCATTTGCTTTCATCCACAGCTCCCCTGGGCTTTCTCAAGCAGGGTGTGGGGCTGAGGCTATCACAATGCTGCCATGAGCATCACGGATGGTTTCTACCACAGATAATTTTTTCCATATGGGACCAATAAAGTGGCCCTGCTCTACCATTAAAACAGTGGGGGTGAGAACCTCAATTTCAGCTTTCTTCAGCCCTGTTCTTAGCCTTGGAACAAAAGCCCAAATGGGATGAAACGTTCCTATAACTCTTTCTTCCAGGACTTGCTTCATATTCCAGGCAGTTTCAGCACCGGTTTTATATACCTCTCCCACTACACCCGCTCACAGAAGAGGTAGGGTTCCCGGTTTCACCTCCAGACACGTATACTCAGTGTCTTGCAGTTTTCTCACGAGGCCAGGTGAGTGTGCTGTCTGCATGGCATTTCAGTGATGAAAACACTAATATAAAGAAATATGATTCATTTGAGATATGATGGACGGTGCTTACTACCCCATAACTAAAACATAGACCTACAGTGTATAGGGCTCTGCAAAACACGTTAATATGACTGTGTAGACAAAAGTAAACTCTAAACACTACTAGAGTTGTGATGGCATAATTCAAGATGACATCTGGCCCACCGAACATAAACAAGCACACGTCCTGGAGGCCACAACAGATCACTCTTAATCTCTTATGGTGACTGTAATATTTTCTTGGGTTCCTTCTGTTTGTTTGGAAGTAAACTTAATGCTCATGAAAGCTACACTCTTGCCAGCTTTAAAAACAAAGCAGTATGCTCCATGCAGAGAGCAAAGCAGGCAGGTTAATGACGAGGGCCTCTCTCCTAGAATGCTCCAACCATGGTCTCCAAGTCTGCCCTTAGGTCCTACCACGGCCCATTCAGTTCTTAGCTTTTCTCCTGAGGCTTCTCCTGAAATAAATTGTCAGTGAATATCAGTTCAAAGGTGGCTTTGGGAATTTCTACTCTGACAAAAACTGCATTAAGATAACAACTTTTGGGGGGATGGGGAGACTGCAGAGTAGCAATGTGAGGGGAAAGGCACTACTCTTTGTGTTGACATAGACTTTGGGAAGGGAGGAGAGGTTCACCTATCTGAATTTCAGCTTCTAGTAATGCTGTCCATCTGTTGTCACAGATTAAGACACCCAAATGTAGGCATTGCTAAGGAGGTATCTACAGCTCAGCTGTAGAATGCCTCAGTTCCCGCTATAGTCAATGAAAATAAAGTCAATACAGTCAGTGAAATTTAGAGATTTATTCAGTTGGTCAAATATACAAATGAATCTCCTCTGGTATGTCTCTGAGCTAGCTGTCCTACAATCCCTCTATTTTGATAGACATTATTCATCCCCTTTCTTCATATGAGAGAAAATTCTCTCATATAGCAATGACTTTTTGGTGATGCCGATTTGACTTCTGCTGATTCCAGATGAACAAATAATCTAGATCATGCTTCCATGCTCCATGCTGTTCTCCATTAATTTAAAGGCTTCCAAGTTACTGAGATACCTTAAGAAGAATAATTCAAGGTCAGGTGTCAATCATGCTCATAAAATAATTTAGCCAAGTCTTTCTCAGAGCAGGTCTGTAGGATATAGTGCTTGAAATTGTAGTTGGCATAGATCCAGAAGCAAGGAATGACATTTAACCCCTTGTCTTCTAGCTCTGCTCTTTGTTTCTACCTTTCTCTTTCCTGAATGTGACTCCTCAGGCAGCTGAGCTCCCTGTAGTTCAAATAACTCCATCCATCATTTGCAATACTGGTGTCTAAGAGGATTTTTTCAGCTCCAGCCCTGCCGCCTGTATTTGTAACTCATGTCATGGCAAGAGTAGCGACAAGTGGTAGTCATACTTAGAAAATAAAATAAAGTGAAATAAAGCAATAAAATACCAATTTGAGACAAACAAAATAGCTTGGGTAGCTGTTATGAATGAAATAAACACTTCTGATGAACAGAAAATCTCTTATTTTTTTAATAAGGTCTGTGAGGGAAGACCAGTTTTTAAAAATAAAATCAACTTAAAATTCAGCAATTTTCAGTGTTTAATAACCTGAGTGATAATTTTTTAATTTAAAAAGCAAAAAATCAGAAAATATTTTTTTCCATTGTTGTAAATGAAATATTTTCAGAGTGTAGAAAAGACAAGTGTAGAAAAAACAAAATAGCAATAAGAGGGAGAGTGAATACAATCAGATCCTGAATTGACAGGACCTTCCTTTGAGGAAATAAATACTCCAAATCCCAGAACACTCTGGCACATTAAATGTCTTCCTCCTGGTGTAATTACTCTCTGTGTAAGTGGCAGTAGCTTTGAGGTTTCCTTTTAAGAGATTGCAGGAAGTCTGTAAATGCATCACATTCATTTCCCAGCTGACCTGTATTTGCCCCAGATGGGGAACATGGGAACTGGGGTACCTCATTCCCATAAGCCTCTTTCATTGCCCCTGAAACCTTGCACCTACCTATATGTAAAGAAGCTTTCAACAAGAAAAAAAAAAAAAAAAAAAAAAAAAAAAAAAAAAGACTGGGTAGAAGAAAGAGCAAGAAGGTGGGCGACAAAGCTGCATTGAATCTTTTACATGTGACAGAAGAAAAAAGACTCATGTCAAAGAAGTCTCCCGAAACTAACTTGCCTTGAGCTGACTATAAATAGAGAACGTTTCCATTTTCCACACCATTTCTTGAGGCATCTCTCATTTCACCCAAGGCCTGCAAATGCTTTTTGCTGTTGTTGTTTGTGTTTCTTCTTCTTCTTTTTTTTATTTTTAATTTTTTTTGTATCCTGGCAATTAGGATTAAAGCGTGTGTCTCTGTACTCATTACACTGACCCTTCGTAGACATCTCAGCTGTGATTTATGGTAGCTTTTGTGTAGGTAGCTTTTGTGTAGGTAAGATTCCAGCTCAGACTCCCAGGACATCAGCATTATAATCTGTGTGGGAATCCGAATCCCATCGTATCCAATAGCCCTCAGACACTCTACTGCTCCAGTCATTAAGCCCAGCACGATATCTGCTCATAGAAGGAGGAAGAGAAAGCAGGAAAGACCATTCTGTTAGAGAGAGAAAATCGACTTCTGCAATGGTTATGAATTTTTGTCCCTGTAGAGAAAAAAAAAAAAAAAAAGAGAGAGAGACATTTAAAAAACTCCTGGATGACTGAACAGCAACAAAACATTCAACTCTGAGGAACGCAACACTCAGCTTACCCAGAATTATTAATTTCCTTTTAGATGGCAAAATACAACTGCCATAAGCAGGAGTAATTATGTGGAAAAATTAGTTTAGCTCACTGCACCAGGAACTTCCACTGAGAAGAGCTAGTGCCCAGGGAGAGGACATGGTCTTTCGGAGGGAATGAAAGGCAGCAGGACTGCAAGGGAGATGGCCCATTTCTCATGCTAATTTCCTCCATAGCCTTCAATCAGTGGCATTCATGTGCTGAAGGCGCGGGCATGAGCTTCATTATGCGCTTCCTAGGTGATCCTGTGGAACCACTGAACATTTTATGCTTTGCTTTTTCACCTCTAAAATGTGGCTGCTATCTACAGCTGGCCTAAACTACAAAAAAAAAAAAAAAAAAAAAAAAAAAAAAGAAAAGCTTCAGAAATGTGAAACTTTCAAATCTCTGTGAAAATCTAGGTAATCACAGCTTTGCTGATTTAATTTTTCTTTATTTTTTTTCTTGTCCCTGAATAGCGAGGTCACTCGCTTCATTACTCAAGCACTTAACTGATTTTTTTTAGATCATTTACCTTTCAAGTTTTTTTTCTCTTGACTGTTACCTCAAATTAATATTTTATTTGGACTATTTCATCACAGATTTTCTTGAATTGTTTCCTAGAATAAACCACTTTTCTATGCAAGAATTTAGTATAAACACATCGTTTAGGTTTTAAATATTAGTAGAATCATCCCAGCTAAATTGTATCATACAATGAGTATAATCATTCAAGAATATTCTGTCTTAAACAAAAATACATTAATATTAACATTATATGTGCAGGTTTTAGATCGGAATCTCAACTAAGTCACTTTAATTCCTTTCACTTTTTGTTTTGTCTCTCTTTAGAATTAGACTTCACAGAGCTTTGAAATTTAAACCAGGCCCATATATTTTCATACAGCACACATGATGCTACAGAAAGTATTTACTCACATTAATTCATGATGGTTACAGTGCTCAGGAGACATGATTATGCCAGTCATTTCAAATTCTTACTGATTAAAATATTGCTGCAACAGTCTCATTTATTCAGCAGAACTAAAAATCTATTGCTGCTCATCAGCTGACTGAAATACTCCTGCTGCCCGTGGCTAAAAGAGTTTCAGCTGATTGTCAGTTAATCAAAAATATTCAACAGATGTAGCTCTAGTATTTGTAGCGTTCTGGACGCTACATCCTCAAAGAACTGAATACCTATAGCCTGCCATTATGTATGAGTGATCAGATCACCACTTTCAAGGAACAGAAAAGCAGATATATGATTTTCTACAGGCACGCAGAAGACTGAGAAGGAAGCCTGTGACGACAAATGTCAACCTGCTGTGTCACCTCAAGAATGACATTTAGTGGCAAATTGTGACTCTAGTCACAAAAATGAGTACTAGTAAGGCCAAGAACCAGCCTCCACCAGAATCTACCTACTGGTGTCTTCATTAGCAAAAAGGAGATATTGACTTAATTGACAAAGCTGATTAACCTCTTACTTCACTTTTTTTTCCCTCTAAAGATATAAACACTCACATTGGTCTTATTGGAGTGTTATATGACTGAAAACATCGTTGTAAGAAAGGCATGTGTTCCCTAAAATTAGGTATTGCATATGTATCTCTATGTATACAGCATTATTTATAAATGATTTAGCAAGTAGGTAACTTGCTTTGGGCTTTTTCTGAAGAGAAGTTTCTATGTAAATGCAAATTATTTATTTCTAGTAGTAATATTTGTTTTTTTTCAGGCAAGTTTATTTTCCCTTTGTTTCCTAGGTCTGAACACCCAATAGATTCAGCTTCACCTGTATTTTATTCAAAGTTTGTTTCACTTATGCCCACAATCTCCTTGTTCTATAGAAGAAATTGCTTTCAATTACACATATATCACAGCACTTAAACATTAGCCTCACTTTCCTGTGGTTAATAATTCACCTTATATTCTAACATCCATCAACATAAAATCAGCATAACAACTTTTATGAATCCCTTTATCATCAACACATTCCAAATGCTTATACAATTCACACTACAGATTCACATAGGAACTAGCTTAATAGCCCTTAAAGTTGCTGTAATGTTCACATCCTTTCAATCATAGAATTATTGTTCATGTTTTCAGACAAGACCCTTTTTAGTCATTTTATGTTATTATCTCATATTTCTTTACACCCCTCAAGCTGGATCCGCATCTCAATCAACCTGGTGCAAAACGGTGTAAAACCATTGCTGTTTCTGGAGTTACTTCACTCTTTTGCAAGTGGATTTGAATCAAACTTGCCAGGGCTTTGGCAACACTTGGTGAGAGGAAGAGAATGGGAAGGTGGAGGAGAGAATTGGTTCTCTATGGGATTTCTATCCTTTCACCAGGTAAAAAACTTCTTCTGTCTTAACTTAATGGGAGAGTATTTTTGTTTTGTTTTGTTTTTCTGTTTTGCTTGTTTGTTTGTTTTGCTTTTATTTTCATAATGAACACATCTTACTCACCCCCATCTTTCAGCCATGGAATGTCAAATAAAGTTGAAATCCTCACTTTTTTTCCTACACATTTTCATTCTTGTCTTTTGCTCTCCTTCTCTGAGCACAGTTCACTGGTTCTAAAGTCTGGTTTTCCCATCAACCACACATGCACCCCTCCTATTGAAGTCAATGGGAGTCGCATGCACATCTGTCAGGATAATCAAGTCCCAAGTTTAGTATCACCATCAATTTAAGACTTAATTTTATCATTTCCATAGGCCATCTGGGCTTTTCCCCTGTTGGAGTTTTCACTGTGAATTTGTCCTCCTACATTTCCTTCTACTTCTGTCCCTCTTCATCAATTCATTCTCTTCTTTGGAAGGGTCTGTCATTCCCCTCCTCCTCTTCTCCTCCCCTATCAGCCTTTATTCCCTGGCTCTATACAAACGCCCTAGAAATAGCCACTAGTGAGGTGTGACAGAGAGGTTTCTGAAACTTTCCTTCCTTTTGTCAGTCATTGCAAGGTAAATTCTGCTGTATTTTTTAATTAATGTCAATTATTAATTCATGAATTCATATTTCATTAGCACCTTGAAGCTCTATTATGAACCCCCATTGTGCTTATTAATGTACACCCACATAACAAGCTGTTAACTTCACATTTGGGGCATCTCAAGAATAAAAATGCAATTACAACTGTGCCTGTATTACTGGCCTGATTCTTCATTTTTTTAGACTGTGCATATGCTAGGAGGGCTCAAGCAAGGCACCAGTGCATCAAGTATGCTTGGTTTACAAATACAGTGGCCCCTTGGTATATCTTCAGATCATAGATCAAAGTCCATAAAAATCCAGGAGATGAGAATGAAAATAGTAGTTTGAATAAAATAAATAAGGACATAAATAAACTGATTCTCTGATTGAGAATTCCTTGCCACCAGATGGATAAGTGTTTGAAATGAACATAAAATAGTACTTTGATACTTTACAAAACTGGCCTCTCATAAATCTTGCTTCTCTGTTTAGGTTAGATTTCAAACTAGATACCTAATTCTCACTCTCTGGAAGTGTCATCTTGTGGTTACTCATGTCTTTGAAGAATCAGCATTCTGGAATTTAAATTCCTCTAAGCATAAACCGCCTTTGGAGAAGTCTGAGGATAGCTATGCAAAGGCTCATTAAATGTCCAACCTCTCTTGCAATATGGCCTCTACCAATAACCTAATAGAATGTGCAATGTGTGTAGATAACATTCAGGATAGCATCCTGAGGATGGCATCCTCCAAATCAAGGGAAATTTTTTGGTAGCCAGCTTGCAAAGCTTAGCTTAGAATAATATGTTTCCTTAAGAAATAAAGGGTTCCAATTGCCTGAAAAAATGATCATATTTTATAACCTTTGATAGTCTTTGCATTGACTGGTGGTTCAAATACAACCTTTCTTCTCCACATCTCAGGGGAACAGAGCTAGGATTTATAATGTTAAATGAACAGATGAAAGGGCTTTTTCTTCTTTGCTCAGGAGTATTTGACATTGGCAATTCCCATTAATTTAAATCAGCATTTTGAGCTTCTTTATTCTGGTGAAAATCAGGGATAATCTCTTTAATAACTCTGGCATAACCTTTCGAAGCCTCATATTCTACTATCCAACCAACTGCTTAGGGTGAGGGTCTGTGATGGTCAGAGAATGCTGACACCATCTGTGGGTCATTATGCAACTCAAGGTTAATCAGATACATTTTCTCAGACATGTTTTTTGTAGTGAGGCAGCATCACAGTAGTCGTGTTCCCTGTTGTCCACAGTCGGAGGGTCCTGCATCCTCTGTGATCACCCTCAAGAGTCCTGCCCTGCTTTTATTCTTCCACCATCCCAGTCCCACTGGAAGCAAAGGAACCTTCAGGTTCAGTATCACCTTGGAGGCCAGAAATGTTACGTGAACCACTCCGTTGTCCTGTCTTTTCCTTCACATGCATCCCAATACCTTCTACTCCCACATGTGAGCTGGCAAATGGACTGTCAGAGAAGCCACAACCAGCTTCACCCACCCTTTCTTAACATTTTTCTTTCTTTTTTTTTTTTTTTTTCCTTCTGTTCTTTCCTCCTTTTAGCTACAGCAGTAAGTGCATTAAAGAAGTACAGTTAGGTCACTTCAAACCAGAACATTAAAACAAATGCTGATAGTTCAAGGTTAATAGATGCATAAAACAAAAGTAATTCCATGTCAAAGCCGAGATGACAGGTGATTTGACTTGAGACTGCCTTGCAATCACTCTTTTACATGTGCTCTGTACTGAGCCTGGCGGAAGGTGTTATGTTTCTGACATTTACTTGTCAGAAAGGTATGACAATAGAAATTGTTTCTATCTCTGCTGGTCCCAGATGTTAACCTTCTAGCTTTATTTTGTAATTGGGGTTCCACGGAGCTTTAACATTTTCTATTGATTCAATAGAAGCGATAACATTTCCAATCATAAGAAGGCATTATAGAAATATCAGGCAATTCACATATCAAAATGTTTGATAGCTGGGCTCACCACATTAATTTCTGTCACCTTTGCTAGGAACCCTTTATCCTCTTTTTAATACTGAAGGACACCTGAGAGTAGTTTCTGTCACTTTTATTGTTCAATAAAGTAGACAAAAGTTTCAATTAACAACCAAGGAGCCTCTAGGAAATTGTGAATGGGAGTATATTTTATTCATTTTACTGTATTTCTTTTTCTAATGTGCCAGCTGTGATTTCTAAGCCATGCTTCACAGGGGAGGGGGGGGGCAAAAAGTTGATATAAGCTTATACAGTCTGAGGGCCATATTTTTAGAACTTTATCTGTGTGAGTCAGGTGCTGCAATTTTTTTTTTTTTCAGCCCCGCCTACTTATGCTTGAGAGTAATATCAGCCCCAAGGTTCAACTCAGATCCAAACAAATGGAAAAATGAGTAAAATGGGTGGTGCATTGGGTTAGAAATAAGATGCATAGACCAGGATCCTCTGTAAAGTGATGTCTTATGCCAGTAACGTATTTAACAGCTTGTATAGTTCATCTTCACTTAGATATTCTGAGTTGCTAAACAGCCCAAGTCTGTAAGGTCTCAGTGCTGTTTCTATGCTGTGCATCCTCTCCCACCATCAACACTGATATATTCATAGAGCACAGTGGGTAGACTGTCATTACACCCTCAAAAACGCTTCTTTAGAAATAACCCTTTGAAGCTAGCCAGAGACCAACCAAAATATTTGGCCTGGCCAGCCATTCTGCAGATCTGAGAGATGTAAAAGCAACATTTATCTTCGCAACCTATTCTTTCAACGCCTTCCACACTCAAATCCCTCTGGCCAAACAGGCAGTAAGCCGCGGTGTAACACTCTCTCTACAACACAGATGGGGAACTGCTCCTGACTTCACATTTCAGCAGGACATCTGCCCCTCCAAGATATCTCAGCTGAGGGACAGCACCACAGCTCAGCCCTGGAAAAGAGTTTTCATGCAGGAGATGCACTGAAAACAGCTTGGGACTTGAAAGACAAATAAAGTAAGAATTATTTCTATTTTGGAATCCCTACTTGTGTTTTTATTTTGAAGTCTGCACATATACTCTGTTGGGAGACAAGGCCTTCCTTTCCTTCCTTTCCTTCCTTCCTTCCTTCCTTCCTTCCTTCCTTCCTTCCTTCCTTCCTTCCTTC
>VZSV01000045.1:2675232-2701948 GCA_013398735.1 Nothocercus julius
CCTCCCTCCCTTCCTTCCTTCCTTCCTTCCTCCCTTCCTTCCTTCCTTCCTCCCTCCCTCCCTTCCTTCCTTCCTCCCTTCCTCTCTCCCTTCCTTCCTCCCTTCCTCCCTTCCTCCCTTCCTCCCTTCCTCCCTTCCTCCCTTCCTCCCTTCCTCCCTTCCTCTCTCCCTTCCTCCCTTCCTTCCTCTCTCCCTTCCTTCTTCCCTTCCTTCCTTCCTCCCTTCCTTCCTTCTTCCTCCCTTCCTCCCTTCCTTCCTTCTTCCTCCCTTCCTAACGTTCCAGTAAGGTTATAAAGCACCTCAGTAACACTGTTCATGTCCGTCTCTCTTCTCCTTCTCATCCTGGAATTGTGAAAGAAGAGAATTTGTATAAAATTTCAGCCCACCTAAAAGCTAAGGAGCTATAAAACAGGATCACAGTTCCACAATGTAATAAACAGAAACAGATCAAAAGACAGGACTATCACAGAAACAATCACGAAATCTCAGAAAGCAACACTCCTTATGGCTGTATAAACCAGCTGTCATGAGGATTGTACGTTAGGGCTGCAGCCAGTCTCAGTCATTTTATCTTCTCTTCATGCCCATAGTAGAATGTACAAGGGCTGTGGGTGAGAAGGTTTCCCTTATGTCAAGAAGCCAAATGGCCTTTTTATCCATCATTCTTTCCCATTTCTAAAGCAGAGGCTCAATCTCCTCGTGCATAAAGGGAGCTATAAAATCAGCTGGTTACCAGATAACAAGCTCCATCTTCTAACTGCCCTGCTCCATAAGGACTTTCTTAATGATTCTGCAGTACCTTTACTTTCACTAATGGGCTCTCCTCTCCTCAAATTTCTTGTTCCACATCAGAGACAATGTGAACCAGGAACTCCCCAAAGCAACACTTCTCTCACAAATTAAAACCAATGGGCAAATGTTTTCTTACGGTTAAAGCACAGGCTAAGTCTTGAGTGCAACTGGTACCTCTGGCTGTCAACAGTGTGTAGGACAATGTTATACAAGTCGCTTATGAATACCAGGGAAAAGTTTGTGTGGTTTCATGTCTAATGGATGATTTTTGGGTGACACATGAATTTGCAGAATTTTGTGCTAAGCTAAAAAAAAAAAAAGAAAGTGACAATCAAAGACAGTAATGAAGACGTTAAAAGAGTCAGTCATGGTGCAACTTTAACTCTCAAGTTTTAAATACAGAGATTTTTGCCCTGCTTTGTTTCATGACTAGCTCAACTTGAAAAAAAACATATGCACAATATTTTATGAACTACACAGAATACAGCAGGAAAAGAATAAAATAAATTTAAACTAAATGTGCGACATTTTTGGCAATCCATAATCCTTTTTCTCTTTATCTATAGGAAGTTTTTAATAAGAAAACCCTCCTGTTTCATAGTCTTTTAGATGGCTGTAAATTTCTTTTGTAAGAGTAGAGAAAAGCACATGTGCAAACAGTACTATCTATCGTCATTATTGTTGCTGCTGTGCTTCCTTAAAGATGAACGCATCCAAATGGAGAAAAACTAGCAAGCAACACACAGACACCTTCTTCTGAATGTCTGATTCAAGCAAGAGGCATGCAGGGTGGGGGTCTTTTTAGCTATTTTGAGATGAACAAAACTTAAAACCGTATTAGACTTATGAGGTGACTTGTAATTACTTTTCTTCTCAGGGCTCAAGAAAGGTCAAAAAAGATCCCTCCCTGTCTGGTGGAAGAATTTTTCAGAAGGTAAAAACAGCAAAATGCAAGTTAAAAAAAAAAAAAAAAAAAGAGGAAAAAAAAATAAGAAGAAAATAAGAGAAAGAGTGTAATGGAAAGAAAACATATCTCCTCTTCCAAGTAAGACTGGAATTCAGTGGAAGCACCTAAAGTAAATCACAGTGTCTTTTCCTCTCTCAGTTATTAGATCTAGTCAGGATGTTTCCCTGTGGATGCTTCCATAGGAATTCTTAGGTCTTAGTGGCAGTGGGAATGCCGTTTGTAAAGGCAAAGCAAAACGTTTCCTTTCTCTCACACTTTCTGATTTCAAAATACCCTTTCCTAGACTTACTGCAAGGTACTAAAAGGATAGCCACTATTTAAGCTTAATTGCTAGTATGCCACTTGTATTTGCTTACCATACAATATATGAGGCCAGTATTTTGGAAAGAGCACTTTGGTACACTTTTTCATCCTCTCTTGTTTCAGCTCTTGATGGCTTTTATGTAGTTTTACATATATCAGTCTGACTTTGACTTTTGCATCTTAAAAAAAAAAAAAAGTCTGTATGACAAAATATAATCTGATGCACCTTTGGGGAAGAAAGGACAGCTTTTAAGCACTTAGACCTTTTATATTTCCCAAATATGTGGTTGTGCAACATATGTCAAGCTAACTGTCCAAAACTTGAGTCATCTAAAAGTCACCAACACTGGTTAAAAGGTTTGGTTTATATTTCACATTTTATCTGTTTTGACTTCTACATTTTGTGGTATTCATAAATAACACAAAGCTATGTATCACTCTGTGTTTCAGCCTACAAATTTAGGTTTGATCCTGCCTGGTTTACTAAAATTGCCATCATAAAATTATTTATATAACAGTAGTAAACAGTAGGAAAAATCATAGCTAGCAAAAAAAAATTCTAACTTATCTCGATAAAATCTGTGGGTTTTTTTGTAAAATATCTGCTTTTATCAAATAATTTTATGATGTAGTTGAAAACTGGCCTTTGTTCAGTAGCCCCAAAATTCATTTTTTTGAAATATAAAATTTTATTTTATATTTTATATTTTCATATATATACACAAAATGCTTTATTTTTCCACCTCTTCCAGGAAAAGAATTTTCCAAATTCTTTCCAAGTGGTATGTTCGAAATCTGATCTCATTCCCACCTGGAAGCTTTCCTCTGAGCAAGGAACACTGACCTACTGCCCTGTAGTAGTAACACAGTGTTGGCAATGACCATACCTGGCCACAGGCTTTCTGGGGCTTGTCAGACTTTCTCTCCCCAAGCTTTTCTTGACCTGCCTGCAGCTTTGGTTTTACATGGTTTAGCAGTTTTGCTGATGACCAAGTGGCTATGCCTACTTTGTTTCACTTTGGCTTAACTATTATGGCACAGCCCTATTTTTTATATAGATAGTAGAACAGGCAGCACTTCTGCATAGAATGAAAACTGATGACTAATGTAATATTTTAGTGTCAAGAAATATACGCCAAGAATGATAGCAGAGGCCTAGAAAGTGGGGATAACGTGCAGTGTGCAGGAGTGCAGGCACAGGATAAAAGGGATGGGCACAGGCTGGCGCGGGAGACACCAGGCTAGGAACAGTTCACCAATGGCCAATTAAAGAAACATAGACCCAGAGCTGGGCAAAATTTATTTTAGGGGCAGCAAAGAACTGAGGAATAGTATCTAACGCACATAAAATGCAGCATATGCAATACATTTACCTGTGACATGGAACTGCAGAGAAATGAGGAAAGCGCAAGGCATAAAAGCGTATTTGGAAAAATATAAAAAAACAACCACAATGAGATATAGATGGAAGAGAACAAATCAGCACCATCATACTCTTCCTGGCCCAGGAGCTAAGGTGTTAGCATGCTGTGCTCCCCCCAGACTGAGGCCATAACTAAAGAACCCCCAAAAGCAGCTGAGGGATGAGCATAACACCAGAGAAAAATGATATAACCTGGCAAATGTGCAGATACCAATTTTAAGTAAGCCCATATTTGTTATCTGAGAATTCTTTGACATTTTTTCCTTTATTCTCCTCTTCCTTTAACAGATAGAGTTTGCAGGTTTTTTTTTTTTTTTTTTTTCTTTTTTCTTTTTTTTTCTTTTCTTTTTTTTTCTTTTTCCCTGCTGCTGTTTTTACTGGAGAAGTTGCATTTCCTGGCCTTGCTGATGTGCTCTGGGACTTTGTTCCTCAGCCACGGCACAGATACCCTCAGTGCTTTCAAGCCTCACTCCTAAGGTCAGAGCTACTGTTTTTCTGTTACGGACAGTCAGTGCTGCACAGGAGGAAGTAATTTCTTGGATAACCTGTGTAGATCCCATGGAGAGCTGTGACTATCAGGACTAAGACCTTGAATTTGATTTTCTATTCTTCGGAGAGCCAGTCCAGAGAGCAGAGCATTGGGGTCATATGCTATCTGTTGCTAGAGGACTTTTTCTTAGCAAGAGAATTTTAGTGAACCAAGCACTAAACTTTCTTTAGAGAGAAATAGCATTCCAAATGTCCCCTGCTATTGCCAATAACTAGTTAGTGTTCATTTATTGCACTAACTCTGAAATACTGCATGATGCCCTCACAGAAAAAGCAATACTGAAGGTATGTAGACAGGAAGCAAATTGTATGATGGAATAAGGCTATATCAACATGAAGGAGGAAACAAAGGAAGTTTCTCTCTTGGGCAAGTGAGTAAAGCTACTGATGTCTCTAGATTGAGATCAACACCAGTTCAACCTCAGGTATGTACTTATATTTGATATTCATTATTAAGCACTCACTTTAAAATAAGTGGAATTATTCAAGTAAATTTAGCAAAAGGACATATTTACAGAAGAATCAAGACCTCAACATTGTATATAAAATGTATACATTAAGAGTCATTACAAATGCAATATAAGCAAGGATGTGTCAGAATTGCTCGTTCTTAATCATATGCATCTGCAGACCCCTGCATTTCCCCTCCCTGAATAGAAAGAAATAATATTAATTAAAAAATTCAATATTTAATTAAAGATCATATAATTGGTTCCTATTCACAAAAGGGTTCAATTACATCCTCATCTCCGGGCTAGTTTTCTTACCTTGCTTCCTATTTTTGAATGTAGGTCCTAGGCTTAGCCAGGGTCCCCATCTAAGTCTCTCTTATGCAAAGTTCTCTCTTTTATCCTTTTATCCCAAGTTTTTTTCCACGCTTGAATACTCCTCCCTTTGAAGGCTATCTTCCAGTTCGGACTGCCATAACCTAGCAGTCTCCTCTGAATAAGTGGGAACCCAGTGCATAGAGGTGAGCAGAACACACAACCCGCACCCAGTCTTCAAACTCAAAAAAGTTTGAAATTTGGCAACTGCTCATCTAAGAAAAAGGGCGGTGACTAAATATTATTCTCAAATAGGCAAAACACGTTTTTCTCAGTTCATTCTCAGAAATAATGAAAAAATAAGACTGACATTTTCAAGTAATCATGACAACCAAGAAATCTCAACCACGCAGACTAAGCTGATGACATTTGGCAAATATCTGAGCAAAGAGAAGCGGGGTTACATAGCCAGGAAATGCTCAGAGCCTCAATAATTTTCTCAGATATCAGTCCCTTCCTGTAATAAGCTGTGGTACTGGTTACATATCCACTCCAAGTAGCATGCATATAAGCATCTATCTACAGCGATTACAGGAAATACTCTGCAGTAAGGTATTTCTGTAATTCAAATGTAAAATAATCTACTTCATGCACAATAATGTATAGGGAAAAGTATGATTAGGGTTGCTGAGCAAACTAGCCTGCAACAGCAAATACTGATAGAGGATTTTGACACCAGCCTGTATTACCTTATAACGTATTATCATTTCTTATGGTTCCAAGGTCAATGTCTCTTTCTCAAATAACATTTCGGACCTGTAATTGTTCATCTACATGCCAGCAATTATGGGCGAATTGATCAGCCAGTAATTAATGCTATGCTATTACACTTTTTAATTTGTAGATTATGCAGCTGCGAGCTTTCACACATTTTTAATTTGTATATTATACAGCCACAAATGTTTACAATGCCCTTTTTAATCTCCTTACACTACCAGTGCCATTATTCACTATAGATTAATGATACACCGAATGCTGAGGTTTATTTCATTTACCACTCTTACCAAGAGAGCTGTTAACATTACTGTGCTCTATTACTTAATGTCTTACTGCAGCTGCTAGTGAGCATTGGTTACCCTTTAAAATATTACCAGTCAGTTATTTTCTCTCTTTTTCTTTCTTCCTTTTTTTTTTCTTAAGCACTCTTGCTACTGACAATATGACTCTGCGGTAATATTACACTTTATTTTCAGATTTATTTCAACAGCTTTGTTCCAAGGCATCTCAATCTTTTGTTCCAAACAATGGTACCTCTCCAGCCCCGCATGTTTCACATTCCCCAGCCTGCTCTTCCTTACTCTCCTTGGATGCATGGCTTCGCTATCGCTGTTCGTGCTACTTTGCAAGCTGGGCAACTAGCCCATAGCGTTACTTCAGGGAGACATCCCGGGTCAGGACAACACTTCAGCATGTCTTTGACTTCAAGCATGTGCTTCAGCCTACACAAAAGCTCTTGCTTACATTGTTTACTTGATTAGGGCACCATGAGAGTAATTTTTCTTGCCGCAGCCTTTCTTCAAAGCCAATGGGAGCCTTTTCCTCAGCCATAAAAGATGTGCTGCAGAACTTGGGGGAAGTAACCTGATCTGTCACTCATACAGCAATGCTACTGCTGCCTCATGTAAAGCGTTTTGGGATCTTCCGACAAAAAAACCTTAAGTATTGCTGAACCCTTAAGCTGCTTCAAATCATAGAAATCTAATTCACCTTCTGGGATTGTCTTTCAAAGTTTAGGTCAATTCAATGTACATATTTTTTTAAATATTAGTCATTGTATCTGATGCTGCTGCATTCATCTTTGCAATATTATCTTATATAATGGAAAAATTTTCAACTTCCCTGCAAACTACACCAAGCAAAACTTTTACCTCCTTTCCAATTTCTTTTCCAACATAATAATAAAAATAGTGATAATAATAATAGCAATAATAACTGAAAAAAAGAAGTTAAATATCAGGACAAAAAAGAAATCAAAACAAAAACACATCTAATTTCATATTCCCTTACAAATAAAAGGCTTAAAACTTACATAAAATTCTACTTTATAAACTTGGTGATATTCTGAAATAGTTTTGAAAAGAAAAGTAAGAGCTCAAGCACAAACCAGGGGTCATCCGGACAGATTTGCCTCTGCAAAATTTTGACCAGGTATTTCATATAAAGGATCCTGTCAAGTTTCCCTTCATATTTCCCTCCCCACCACCACTCTTTTAAATGAAATATTAAAATAACATCATGATAAATTGAATTACCTGTTTCCTCTCTTCAAGACCACCTCCTGAAAAATGAATTATAGCTGAAGAATTTGTCCCTTAAGAGAAGAAGTACCTGATTAGAAACTCCCCTAGAAACCACAGTGTCTTATCAGAAGTAAAATAATAATTTTTAGGTCTGGCTAATTTGATCTTTGAATTAGTCTTTATTTCAAAAAAAAAATTTTTCCACAGAAAGTACATTTACATGTAAATAGCAAAAATAAAAGTATCTTCTATTTAAAAGCAATTTTAAGGTGAAAAATTTTCAACCAGTCCTAGTCAATAGTATTACATTGATTTACACCAGTTGAAAATTAATACTTATTATCAACTTCACATGGGTATCACAAGGATTCATGTTTGCAGCATTCCACAGAAAAGCTAAAACGATCACACAATTATCTGCCACAAACCTTGAACGGTGGCACCTGACACAACCCAGGTGTTAAATACTCTCCTAAATGGAAAAGATTTCTGAAGAGTCTCCAATATCACAGAATCATGGAATGATCACAAAATGAACTTCATGACATACTTCTCTGCTCATTTCTCCTGATTTTTGAGATCACTCTGAATTATAGCACAACCATCCATTGTAAGAGCTATTCCACTTGCTTCTTCACAGAACCCCAGAATGGTTGAGGTTGGAAGGGACCTCCAGAGACCATCCAGTCCAACCCCCCTGCTCCAGCAGGGACACCCAGAGCACAGGGCACAGGGTGGCAGCCAGACGGGTTTGAAGGTCTCCAGAGAAGGAACCTCCACAGCCTCTCTGGGCAGCCTGTGCCAGGGCTCTGGCACCCTCCGAGCAAAGAAGTTCTTCCTCACATGGAGATGGGACTGCCTGGGTTTCAACTTGTGCCCATCACCCCTTATCCTGTCATTGGCCACCACTGAGAAGAGTTTGGCCCCATCCTTTTTATATTCTCCACTCAGTATATGTTCCTTAATTCCTTAATTTAACTGGGGTTCCATTGTTTTGAATTAGAAAAGCTGACAGGTAGTTTGGTTCACAAAGTGTGGCTGTGGGTAACAGGAGAATCCTGTTTTAACTTCTTTTACATTCCTTCTCCTGGAAAACCTCTGTGTTTATTATAGCACAGGAAAGGTCATTAATGCTGTGAGCAGAAAGAAGAGTCTTTAAGGAAGCTATGGGAAATATACTTTAGTTACCTTTCTGGCTTAAGCTGGTTGCTTTAGGTCTGTTTTCGGATAGTTCAGTAGGGAAATTTTTGCAAAACATGATTTGGTGCTTGGCTATGTGCATAGCAGGGTCCTGGGGTCCACGCTGAGCTCCAGGCACCTGCAGCAGCTAAGCATGCCTTTATTTGTATATTTATTTATTTATTTATTTAAGATGGAAGATTTGGGTTTTAGTGTTTCTGGCCCTGACCCTTAAAAATATTTAAGATAATTCCCATTGATTTCTCACAGAAATCTTTACTTCTGAATGCATAAACAGCCTCTCTCCACCTAGAGTTTATAAAGTGTGCAGATGCTGTCATCCTGGGGAGAACATTTAGACACAAAAATATTCCACGCGGTGTCTGCAGTTTTGCTGAGCTACTTCCAGGCAGGGAGCAGGATCTCTGGAATGTCCCCAAGCCCTGCAAAAATTAGTTTCTTCTCTTTTCCGTACCACACCTCTCTTTCACCACCGAGATTAAGGAGTTTATAAAATACAACTTGTTACAGCCATGAGGGATTACTACTATATATTATCACTCACAGCTCATTAACCCCGAAGCCCTGCTAACTAAGAAAATCCTCTCTAATGAGGTTTCCTTCACTGCACTGAAGAACAAAAGGTCTCAAAGTTTTTCCTATTACCAATCTTCCTCAAATTATTTTCCCGTAATTAAAATAGAACTTTAAGGCCATTAAAATACAAATCTAAATTTCTCGTACTCAGGCAAAAATCCATGCCCACTCTTCTTTTTTTCATGCTTGCAAAGGATCCTATAGCTGTCAAAAGAGCTGGGGAAAGCATTTCTAGTGGTTTCTACCTTTTTTCAACTGTAAAAACTAGATCCCACTTTTGAAATGAAGTGCATGACTTCTGGGCATGTTAGACCTAATTCAGTTTTGGTGTAAGCAGCCCCACCTTACATTGACATTAATGGGAGTTGGGCTAGTTTTCTGCTGAATTAAATCAGGATTCTTTGCCCGGGATTTCAAAGGAGACTAGACAACTTGTCAGGTGCCCTGGTGATAAGTGTGATGGAAGAGTCTAAATTAGATTGGCTTGACAGTGAAAGGAAAAATAAATCTATTTACCATTAGTCACATTATAGAAGTACTTAACAGGTCCAAAAGTGATTGAGGAACTCATTGTGAAACTCCTGTGAGAAAGAAAGCAGTATTAGAAAATAAATAATATTGGCATTAAATGTCGCAGATTCATGTGGCTACATGAAAATGTATCTCTGTATCTCTGTTTCTCTATTTCTCTCTAAGTACCATTCTCACACCTGTGTCTTAAAAGATTCTTGTGGCTACATAACTTTTAAGTCCATTTTCATGCATTCAGATTCAGGTCTCCGATGAAATACAGTACAGCTGTTCACCAAAAGCTCCAGGATCCTTCTCCTGATAGTTATTTACTACTTAGTGAGTGGTCCTAATGGTTTGAACACTCATTTTTATTCATTTGTATATTGTGTATGGTTTGAACATCACATTTTTATGTATCTAATACAACAGAAAACTTTAACTCAGGAGTTAAAGGAAAGGCAGTTCATTTCATACACGCGCACAAGAAATACTTACACCAATGGCATCTATACAGGAATTTAAAGGGATAATGCATTAAAACTGAGGCTGAGCAGACTGTGTTAGTTTGTGTCTCGTATTTAGAGACCTCCCGGTGTCTGGGGTTTGCTGCGGCCACTGCAGTGCCACTTAGAAGCAATCACATTGACAGCATTTCCCTTTGTGAAATTATTTGTTGAAATTATTTCATTTGCAAATCTGAAAGATACTTGGGGTTCACCTCCTAAGCTCGGCATCTTCTCACTCCGCCTTTGCTGAAGATAATTCTACGGGGGCCAAACTTCGGTTTCGGTTTCTTTCAAAGATACCTGATGGTCAACCAAAGATCAAAAATATGATGAATCATGGGCAGATGCCCTCAGAAGAGATTTCACGAGAGAGAAACACTGAAACCCAGCAAACAGGAGCTTTGAAGTACCAAATCTACCCTCTTTATAAAGGACACCCACAGTGACTTAGATTAATACAATTGCCTGCCTCAGTAGTTAAAAAAATGAGGCTTTGAAGTTCTCATTTCTGTTTGTGGCTCTTTTAACTATTTTGGCTGATTCATGTAATTGCTCTGTTTTCCTTTTCTCTCATTTGTTTGCTTCTTTGAGGTGTTCCTAGCACAAATTGTCTTAAAAATGAACCTAGTAGAAGAGACATTTAATGGATTTGGCATCGGTAATTATACATAATAACCATAACCTTTTTTTCTGCTTTTCTTCTTTCCTTCCTTCCATGGTTATGCTCATTTCCTTAAGATAGGCTTTTATCAGTGGGTTTAAATGAGTGTTAAGGGACTGATAAATGGAGATTTTGCATAGTCTGAGTCCAACACTACCATGGCTGGCTACAGGATAGTCAATCTTTTGTCGCAATGTGTGAATTATTATTATTGTTTTTTTTTTTAAGAAGACCCACAATATCTTTCTTCTCTCATGCTAAAGATTCAGTTTACATTTCTGAATGTTTTTTGTTGCTTTCACTTCCCTTGAAGTTGACATATGTATTTTATTTTTCAGATTGGTAGTTTCTATACATTTCACACTGCCTAATACCTACAATGAGGGGAAAAAAAAAAAAAGAGGAAAGTGTAACAAATCTGGGCAGCATAGCCACCATCATGCATTAAAACTCATCTGTGTCCCCCGTGAGACTGCCTGGACTGTCACAGGGGTGCATGAGTATTTGGAGAAGCGGCCGTGGCACCCGCAGCAAACATAGGCTTAGGTGAGAGATAACGAAACTAAGCAACTTTCCTGAAACAAGCTGGTCCTTCAGGCCCAAAAATGCATGCGGCGCTTTCAGAAAGGGTAGGCAGCAGATTTGCCAGGTGAGCTAAATAGAAGCCTCCATCCACTTGAGACCTGGGATAAGCCTCTCTCGGCTCGCAGTAGCTTAAATGTACATTGCAGCAGGTTTTATTGTTAACCTCTCTTTGGCCTTCAACAAGTAGTCAATAGCCCTGCAGATTATATTCTCCTCTGCCATCCTGATTGCTGGAAGCATTCGTCCAGAACTAAGCCAGTGCAGTAAACAGAGCAGGGGGAGAATTTTTCAACAAAACACTTTTTCATCAGAAAAAGGTGATTCATCGAAACTGCAACCTTTCACGGGGAAGGGCTGGCTTCATTGATTTTTGTGGTGGTAAAAGGAAAAAAAAAAAAAGTTATGGAGTTATTGAAATAGTTGTGTTTTTCTTTTATTTTCTGAGAAGTTTGAAGTAAATAGTATTTTCCACTTCAAGAAAATAGTGGAGGAAATGTTAATGAAAGACTGCACGGCCAGAACAAACTTAATACTCCAAATAAAATATTTTAATTGATTTTTGAAGGTAAACAATTTTTGTTTTTCTCAAACTTTCAGTTTATACCCATTCCTTTCAAGATTTTTATGCTCTTTCAGGTTAAAGCAGAATGTTTTCGATAGAACTGCGGAACAACTTCCCATAAAGCAGTAGAAAGGACAACAAAGTACTTAAGACTTTTGGTTTAGTTGTATCACTGTGCGAGGATATCAATTAATAGAGAGTCCTCATGAATGCTATTACTGGGCCTATCTCTGGGAGTGCAGAAGTGGCTTTAGCTTATTATTTTTTATTATCCACAATAATCTGTCTTAATATATAAAAAAAATCATATAAATCTTGATAAATAACATATAAATTTTAATACAGAGAAAAAAATGGTATCTGAATTGGCTGCTCAGTCAATGAAATGCCAAGATAAATATGTTTCATCAAGATAATATACATCTATTGATTGATCACGCTATGAAAGCAAGACAATCGTCTGTTTAATTTTTTGCTTGTTTTAGCTGCTGCTGAAGCCTGCATTTTCCAAAGAATTTTTCAAGAGTTTCAAAGACATTTCTGGGGATGACGGTACCAGAAAATATGTGATAAACAGAAATACGATGTGAAAGCAATGATGTCTCACGATGAAGAAAGAATCTGGGAGAACAGAAATACCTCTGCTTTTAAATGGTTTCCTAATACATTCATAGGAGTAGCACAGAACTGCACTGCCCAAACAGAAGGGAGGTAATGGGGGAAGGAAAATAGCAGCACTCAGGAGCAGAAAGACTTTCTATGCCAGGCAATCTGCATGGGATAACTAGGACTTTGCTAAATTAGAGAAGCAGATAAGAACATTAAAATACCAAGGCATACAATTTAAAAGCACGATGGAAAAATAAAGGAAAAAGAAAAATAAAAGTACATGTGTCACAGTAAGGGACAGAAAAAGACCTCTTTTCCTTGCCGAGAAAAATAGCATATGCAGTTTGCCTGCCTCAGCAGAAACTAATGTGAGGTGAAAGATAGCGTAGAAAATGAAATGATCATAGCAAATTAATATGGACCTTCTGAGAAAGCAGATCAGGAAGTGTTTTTTGTAGATAATAGAGACTCACATAAAAACAGGCTGGAATACTGATGGTGAGCTTTTTGCAAACACCCTGGTGGTGAATGAGATAGAAAATGTACAGCATGTTATCATCTAAAAAGGGCTTGTGCCCTTTTTATAAGGCTGCTTCATCCACTGAGGAAACCAGTCAAAAAGATCAAAGGCTGCACTGGGTTTATTTCTCCCCAAGAATCTGAAGCTGAGTGAAAAATAGAAGCAACCACAGTGTCAAACAACATAGAGTATCTCAACTAAAATATTCTGTTTTCTCCCCAATCACTGGTGTATTAGCTGAGTGGAGATAAAAGAAAAATCATTATAATCTTCATAATGCTAGCCATGATTTAGAGACACATGCACCGCAAAGCAGGAGATTTCTTGTTAGGCTGAAGCTTGTATTTACAAGTGAAGGGAATAGAGGTTCGCTTAAAATCAGGGATCAGATTTCCCAGGGACGGTAGATGAGGAATTATCAAAGGGTGTAGAGATAATGTTGGCAATGGCATATAGCGCTGGGGATTGAGATAAACGCATCGCTGTGCTGTCTGATAGCAGAACCCGTCTCTAAAAGATATATGGGAGCGGATGAAAATGTTGAAATTGGTGTTCGTCTCACACTGCAGACTTTAGCGAGGTCCTAAGTTCCCTCTGACCACCTTCCCTGATGGCATCAACTTTGCCCCTCAACTTGCCCATGTGAACATGGACCTTTCCCAAGCAGGTAGGTGCCTTCACACCAAGCATCGGTTTATACCAGCAAATGAACTCTGGCTGCAGGTGAGAAATGTTTTCTAATGTCCTGCTGGTGATATTACCCAGCCACACGTACGAATCCAGGTTTCTGCCTTGAGCCCACATGATGTTGCAGGCAGCAGAGACCCTCCCTGACCACGCAGTCTCATCCTATTTAACATTCTGTTGTCTGATGCGAATGTCTGAGCAATGATCACGTCTTAGTCATGTTATCAAGTGGGTCACTGGTCTCCAAAACCTTTACAGCATGAATGAAGGGGTACAAAAAGTTCAACGTTTGTCCACTGGCCAAATGGAGACATTTTTTTCCCCCCAATCAGGGAAATTTGCTTTTTTTTTTTTTTGCTTGTTTACCTCCATTTTCTACCTGGGAAAACTAAACAAGAATTGTTCAGCTGCTGGCATTTTTGTACCTTTTCAATAATTTCCACCATGATATGCAACTGTAAGGCTGATAGATCTGCCACAGATCTTTCCACAGCTCCTGTGGAAACGGCTACAGTATAATATGTCTCTTGACGCTCAAGGAAGGGGGGAGCACTGATTTAGATGAAACATGACGTTTAGAAGTAGCTCTGTGCTGGTCTGAGCTGTGTAATGATTCAGGAGAATTGTGATTTGATTGCTGCACACTACTTGGGTGAAATAGGGTGCTGGGAGCCTCACAGGAGAGAAAGGGATCAAGGCCAAGCGACAACCTGAGGAAACGTAGACTGAGATCAAACAAAGCTGAAATAAAATATTTTAGATTTCTGAACTTGATTTTCTCTTGGATTCACTGTTTTCTGGTGGGGTGAGGGGTCACGCTTTAACTTTTCCCCAAGACCCTGGTTGAAAAATAAACAAACAAACTGGAAACATCAGAATTTCCTGTAGAAGAGTTAGCCTAAATTGGACCTCTTTCTCTTTTAGAGATATTCTTTAAAAAGTATATTAATTGACATGTTTGCTTGAAGAGAACAGAGAAATGCTACTTTTTTGCAAGATTGTATCCATTTTTATTGTGTTCTGAATATTTTTATGAAATATATAGCTCATTTTTCCATATACATTTAATTGTTATGAATGTTAGTGCATGTCTATCTCAGACGTTTGAGAAAAATTTGCATCATGATGGAAAGACTGGGTACAAATCAACTTGGTATCACCACATCATGACATATAGCCATCAATGAAAATCAATTTATATTGTAAAAATTAATACAGAAAAATGACAAGAGTTGCAGAGATTTTATTTGGTTACCTGTTTTATTTTTGCATGTTTTTGCTAACTAATAAATAACTAGTCCAACAGAAACATTTTATGCATTTGTGCAAATTTTGCAATCTTTTTATTTTTTTAAAAAAGAGGAAAAATAAAGTTCCTAAACACAACCATTACAAAAATATCTGATGAAAGCATACATGTTTTCAGTGAGTAACCTTGCCTGAGAATGCTCATTCTTTGTTAAATGTGGTTCCTGGACTTGTTTTTGAAACACTGTTTAGACCTCAGGACTTTTGGATAAGGTATCACTGATCAGAAATGCAATAGGAAGGATGCAGTGGCACTTGAGTGGACATTCGTGCCGGATATGAGGATTTGCAACAGCTTCAGTGATTAAGATAATGAGGAAACAGGTCTTGCTCTCCTGAGAAAGCTTTACCACTCTAATAAACGATAGTATTTACAGTCTCTAGTGAATAGTCCTTCATACTCTCTTTCTGTCACAAAAATTGAAAAATGAATCTGCTAAGTCAGACATTTTGTGATCTTTTGAAACCCAAAGTTTGAAGGGCGCTTGATTAGGCCATAAAATACTCATTTTTTGTGTCCTTCTAAAGGTGTGGTACATAAAAACAAAAATAAATCAGTATAAACAATATAGAATACTAAGTATCCCCTGTTGATTAACAATGAAAGATCTCACCTTTTAAAATAATAGCAATGCCAGTTGTGGAATGTGAAGAGTGCTTTGAATTACAATGAAATGCTGAACGCATTAGCCACAATATCAAATGCAGTCAAATTAAAACGTTCCCTTCTGACATTTTCAATTAAACCCCATCAAGCTTCCAAACAGCCTAGGAAAACTAAATAGACTGTGTGAGCTAATGGAAAAAGCAGCCTGACATCTTCTCCTTCCAAAAATCAGATTAAGCATCAATGCTGTTGCAAAAATCTGTACCAGAACATTAAACAATTAAGAACTGGCATAACAGTACTGACCAATGGTCCATCCACTCCTGTGTTATACCAATTGCTCGTGACAAGAGGCCAGTACTGAATGCATCGGAATAAAAACAGAAGAATTATAATAGCCAAGACCTTGCAATTTTAGGATGCCTTCCATTGAAGCACCTGAAAGTCAAGTTTGCTTTTGGTGTTTCTATGGCTTCTGTGACCTAGCACTGCACAGCTTTTAATGCTTATGTGCGCAACATTCCTTTGAGGTTGGGAGGTGTTAGTAACCACTTTTAAGAAGTAGGAAGCTCAGACAGACAATTGAACGGTTTATTCAAGGTGAGAGAAGGTCTCTGAAATAGGATGGAAAAGTTAACTCGGATACTTTAAGTCTCACATAGAGCAAGTGTAGCTAATCTCCCTTACGAGCTGTGGGGAAAAATTGCCAGTTGGTTGAGGACCATGAAACACATGCCATGGACCTCAGAGAACTGTGGGGAGGGCTTGTACCACAGAACCTTTGCAGGAGATGTGTGGAGAAGACCCTGATTCCTCATGGATCCTAGTACTTCTCCTAGGCAGGACCTAGGATGTGTCCCTGGTGCAGTCACCCTCAACAAGTTTATCCAGAAAACTTTAAATAGCCAGATATTTTGTTATTTTAGTTTTAACTCCCTTAGCAGCCCAGAATTTCTTCTGGGAATAGCCTCAGTATATGTACTGTGATTGAACTAGTCTCTAAAATACCTGGCTCATGCACCATTCCTAAACCTCTAATCTACCTATCATTTTAAAGAAAAGAAGTCTGAATACGAGGAAAGGGAGAAGGGAAGAATAAAGGAAGGAGGCAACCCCTTTCCCTAACATAATGTATTGTGAAGTCCAGAGGCCTGGGTAGATCCAAGTTTCTTCCACTATCCCAGTACTGGAGCTTTTTTGTTTGTGTATTTTCTTTTTTTCTGTGCTTCCCAGTTACTTTAAATGTACATGAGTTAGCTGTGCATCTTCAACTCTGGAAGTGGGATGGGAAATAACAGGCACCAGGATTGGTGATAAATGTTCATATGCCGGTCATTTGCTAGAATGGGTCTAAGGCAGAATATTGTTCTCTAAGCCCCAGAGATATTCCAAATTCCTTCCCTGTGCAGGCAAAATGGAAAATCAGCAATTAGTTTTTAGGTGCCACTCTGCAGTATGCAGTGTGCAAATAATGCAAGAACAGGCAGAGGCAGAACACGGATTTTGTTTACAATGGGTTTACTCCTAGAAATCTCTTAGTAAAGATTCCCTTTCATTGCTTAACATTTATAGCTGCCTCTGCCCTGGAATAACAACAGTGAGGAATTAGTATATGCATGAAAGATGTTCACGTGCTTAGTTTTTGCAGAGTTTGAGTTAGTATCTACCTATAACTCAACTTCTTTGTAATTTCTAACGGTCCCATCATAGCAAGAAAATCTCAGATCTGAAGAAAAAGGGGGAAGTTAAACTGATACACATCAATGCTAAATGAATCTGGAATATAAATTGAGAAAGGGTCTGTGATACTTCTTTACCTGGACTTCCAAAGACTTTGGTAAGAAAGAAAATGGATGGAAATATAAAGACATTGCCCAGTAGGTACAACTCACTTTCAGCTCAGACTTCTATTCTTATAGCACTTAAAATTTGGGCGGTTTTATTCTTTCTGTTTTGTCTGCTTCATTTTCATGCTACCTTTTTTTTTTCACTAGATTTATACCATGCCTCACTAGGATGAGAAGGAACTCTTGGCATTGTTATATTTGTAAAAGATACATGCATGCACAGCTAATAAGTTTTGCAGCATAGAAACATAATATATCATTGCAAAATTGTGTGAGTTGTGTTAGAGGAAAGTGAAAATAAGATTTCTGGTTCTGAAATGGATAAAAGACCAGGTGAGAACTGGGTATTTTCTGAGAACTGAGGTATAGTATCTTTTTTTTTTTTTTTTCCCACAACCTTTTTTTTTTTTTTCTGTGTTGTCGGAGTAGACTTTGACACTAGGATTTATTCCACTTCATCCCGGAAGAACAACTGAGGGGCTTAAGTGAGGAACGAAGGGAGATTTACAAAGCAAGAGGAATCTGATCTTAGATTTCAGTACTTTCAAGCACTGAATATACTTAAATGTATTTTATGGCTAGTTCTTTATGCTTACTCGATACTTAGTGTATGCTATATCTTGAACTTTGCATTCATAGTTTTCTTGAAATTTAGTTCCTGGCTAAATTAACCATAAACAAGTGTTCTGATCACAGTCAGAATCCCATGCTGCTCAAGAAAATACAATTATCCTAAACTCAGTGGGACAGATGAAAAGTAAAGAAAGAAATGGCAGCATACACTAGTAAAATTGCTTGATTAGTGTCAGGCAAAAGGTCTGCAGATATTCAAGAAAACCAAGTTTTCTGACTGAATCTAGTCCCTTCTGGCATTATTACTTCTGATTTTCCTTAAACTATAAATCTGATCTTTGAAAGAGCTTAGGAAAAAAGAGAGAAAAACAAAAAATGTTGTTGTTCAGCAAATTACCAGGCTAGATACTTTAGTCAGATTTCCAAAGGGGTTTGATTGTCTCTGCCTCACAGAAAGCAGGATTTAGGTACTTGTAACCGAGAATCCTCCTTCCAAGACAAAGGCCTAACTAACAGCAACTGCACTCTCAGCAAAGGACAGCCTCATACACACTGCAAACGCAGGACGTAGATACTGTCATCTGTCAAAGACTGATAGATGAGTAGATAAATTAATCCACCCATCCATCCTTCCATTTCATTGTTTCTGAAGCAATCTATCATCTAATAGATTTTAATAATGTCTCACACCATTTTCTCGATGTAATACTGGACTGTGTCATACTGCTAACTACTTATTTTGATTCTCATAAGATGGATGTGCTACGGAATAGATCAGACCACCGTTCTGGCTTGTCAGATAGTATTTATTTATGTTCCTTGCTCATCCTTCCCTGGTGCTTTGGATCAAACAAAACCACTGTTTAAATAAATAAAATGTAGTGTAATGTAATTAAACATTTTCCCTTAGCTGTTAACATCAAAGCAACTAATAATTACCTGGTGCAACGCTTTCAAAACTTGTGATAGACATTTATATAGTTTAGCGATTAGTGTCATAATGTTAAGCTATAGAGCCAGGGTCTGCTCACATTATTCAGTTAAGAAGAATGTAAAACCAGCAGAGGTAAGACCAGCAGAAATCAGCCTATCACCATTACTAATTCAATAGAAATATTTATGGTTTTTCAGGGCTGGAAGGAACAATTATAGTCTAATCTCATACTCCTTCTCCTGAATAAAACCCATAAAATTCACCTAGCTATTCCAACATCTACCTCAATAACGTGATGGGAAACAACCACTGTACTTTTAAAAGCCCAGGTTGTAACGACCAGGCAGCCTCTTTTCCCAGGGACCGGTCGCTGACATGCAGAGGACTGACCTGAGCACTAAAGTTCACCCAGGAAGTCTGAGAGCTGAACTCAGGTCTCCTCAGACAAATCCAGTATCGTAGGCATGAATTTTTTATCCTTTAACTGTAATATCACAGTTAAATCTTCATTCCCATTTAGTGTGGGCATAGATTTTGTGGCTATAAAAGTTATTATAACAATAAGAAACAGCATAGTCTACTAGGCTTCATCTCTGCAGCTCGATTTCCACTTTTCTATTAACTTCCTTTGCAAAAGGTATTGAAATCTAGAAATAATTTTTTAAAAATGTTTATATTTGATCTAGATTAGAAACTAAAAGTTATAATAGTTTAATGACGGTATCATTTTATTTTAAGAAAGCAAACAAAAAAAGCAAGCCTCAAAGGGAGTTACGCTGGTCACCCATAAAAGCAGTCTAATCTTAATTGTGTTACAAAGTTTCCTCAAGAATATAAAACCTTTTTCATGGAAAAAACACTTGTACATATGCACACACCCCCAAACACCTGCACAAAAGCTTTAATGAAACTTTTATATGGAAGGTGTCTTGAATCCAAGATGAAACTTCTAGCCAGAGAGTTTTCAAGATATTTCGTATCAAGTTGTCACTCATGAGAACCAGACACATGAAAACCCCTCTAAACTTTTATATAAACTAATGACTTAGATGTTCAGCAGGAATATCAATATTCATCGCTCTGCTATGCCTAATTTTCCATAGTGATGTTTTCCAAACTCCCAGGCTGGTAGCTGTGCTGAAGTGAGGCCTGCTGTCCTGTGATTTCTATCACAAAAAATCTAGAAGGCCTCATTTTCCATCTGAGATCCAAGAAAATTCACGTCAAAGCCACAATGGGGGGAAACAACCACCACCACACAAAAGCCTCTTTGCACCACAAATTTGCACGTTTTAGTTAGTGCAGTAATTACTCACTTCTGCAATTTTAAAGTAAACAATCCTCTCCCCTCTTTTAGCCTAGGGTAGCTGCACTGATTTCACGACAACTGCATCTTTTTTTGCCCAGAAAGCCAGGAAAGAGCAACATTTCAAGAAGCACAGTCATAGCAGGGCTTACGTACCAACGTGGTGAGGTTTGACCTTGTTGGTGTTCACCTGAAGACCTGTCCATCTGAGTCCACATTGCCTCATTTGAGATACACATGCAACCTTCAAGCGCCGCGGTAACAAGAAACTGAACCCCCACCCACCGCCGATTGCTCCGGCGGTGTATTTTTAAGAGTGGTTTAACACCATTTATTCTTTTGCTGACATGATGAATTTGCCCCAACATCCAAGCGGCTCTAAAGGACCCAGAGGAAGCAAACCGTTGTTGGTGGAGGCTGGGGGCAGAGCAGGGGGTCCTGCCCACCGGGGGTCCCCTCTCCTGAGCCATGGGAGGGTCGCCCCCAGATTCCACACTAGTTGCCGAACAGATGTTCAATGTTGCATCCCGACTGGAAGGTTGTGACAAAGCCCCGGAGAGCTGAATGGCAACAATCTGTCAACCAGACATCATCATCATTTTTTTTTTCCATATTCCATTATTCTGCACCTTATGTCACTGTTTTTAGTTCCTAAATTGCCCGTTGTTTATGTCTGTTCATTTCTTGCATCAGTATTTTTTTTAATTTTAATGACATTCCACTGCTGAGACAATTCATCAGAGTTTCAGCTTTGCTTTGCTCAAATCAAAGTGGGGGGAAGGGGAGGAAGAGAAAAAGGGTGAGGGAGGTAAGGCAAGGACATATCAATTACTCAGAAAGATCCAGAGGTTCAGGATGTGATGACACCGACAGTAGGAAGTATGATAAATGCTCTGATTTACATCCAACTCCCATTAGATAGTTTGGGGAAATTATGATAAAGTGATTATTTACAAGGAAAACCTTTACAACTTAATTAAATAAGTGTGAGTTTCTGATTCAAGAGGTGAGAATGGTTATCATAAATTTCATTTTTTTATTTTCCACACCGATCAATGGCGATGCTTTTTCAGCTTTTTTTAGCTTTAGCTTCTACCGTTACTGGGAAAGGCTCGGAGGTAACCAGCTGTGCTTCTTCAGGAGCTGATGCTGCTAATAGCCCAACTCACCAACTCACCCCAGGCGCTGGGAGCTGCGAGGTGAACCAGGTCCAGTCCACATGACTTTAGGGATGGGATTATAATATCTCAGTTAAGGACTTGGGCTGCAATTGCCTTCCATTAAAGTCCGCAAAAGGAGGGAGAGGCAACATTTCTGGGCACAAATTACCTCCTGGAGCCACCTGCCTCACTGCATGGCCGGAGAGACCCCCAAGCTGACCGGCCTTCTGGAGACACCTCAGTGAAGCAGCTGAAGTGCAGTAAGGCTAATTTTGACCTTACCACGCACAGGTTGAGCTGTGCAGGCCTGGAAAGCCTCTCTGTTCTGGCCGTGGCTTCCCGCTCAGCACCAGGAGGACCACGCGGCGGGGAGACAGCGCTGCTGGCTGCAAGCAGCTCTGTCGCAGGAGATAGGGGAGTTCATAGATCAAATCCTTCTCTTTCTAGTCCAGGATTCTAGTTGCAAATAATGGGATTTAGGAAACAGAGGTGTGATGAGGCAGAACTAAAGAGCCTCTGTGAAGCATTGCTGAGGAAAGAAAGTTGCTGCAAGTAGTGGTTAAATGAGAGATTAACAGTGAGAGCTGCGGTTCCCAGCATAGTGCCGCTCCTTTCAAGTTCGTGAGGCTGCAAAGAGGGAGTTGCAATATTCTCCTCTGCCCTTCTGCAGGTCACGGACACCCTTCTGGGCAGTTTCTGGGGTGCAAGCATCATCTGCTTAACTCCCCTTGGCAGCCCTGCCCGGGAGCTGAACTCAGGGAATGGGCCAGTGTAAAACACCCAGGCCAGCAGCTGAAATCATTTAGGAAAGGACAGAAGGTAAATATGTCATTTACTATCTGGCCAGGACACCAACTGACATCTATAGACCTACAAAAAGGCTGGGGTATCTTTAATAACCGCAAACGGCTCCTGACTCATTTTCACTCTGCATCCAGCAGGCTGTGGCAGCTACAAATGAAGGGGAAGTGAAACTGAGACACAACACACTGTGATCTATGATCATTATAAGTAAGAACACCAGAAATCCTTGAAAGAGAAAGAAATCCCCTCAGGGGCCCATTATGCCCATTCCTTTTGTTTACCTCATCTTGAATTTCCTTTTATTTTCACCTGTGATTACATATCACAGGCCTCTCCACCTTCAGGCCTCACCAACACTCAGAAATGACTGACCTCTGGAGTTAGAAAGTGAATGAAGCAAACTGCTGAAAAGATGTAAACTAAATATGTAGGGTTTTTTTAATACAGAATATGTAAGTGTATATACAAACATATATACACACACACACACACATATATATATCCAAAACTACTCAGCCGCGAAAGCTACTGAGAAATGGAAGGAAACAAAGGGTCTCGGTTTTGCTCTCTGCATCCTATCCCGTCTTCCTGTCCCCAGCTCTAGGGATAACTCTTAACCATGAAAATGAGGTTGCATTAATTTCACTCCGGGATCAGCCAGGGGAAGGACACAGCACATTAGTCGTCAGGGCTGGGCTCTCTTTTATATTCATCCGCATGCATTAACCTTCATCTTATTTGTTGAGTTAGGCTGCTTTTTGTATATCATGAATAATTTCATTAAGTATTAAGAATTTACCTACATTGTATCTTTGGAGAATTTTTTTTTTATTTTTTTTTAAATATTTACAATTTGTAATGCATAATAAATATGTAAGAGGTAGGGTATGATTTCTCAGGGTTTACTATTATCTAAGTCTGTCATGTCCTATAACCTCTCTTGGCTTATACAATATTCAGTGCCTTAATGCAGCGTCAGTGCTGTTATCATGGGTTGATGGCAAAAGGACAGCCATCTTGACACTCTCCACTCACTAATCATGTCTATTTTGATTCGATTAGCATATAAATACTTCTGGATTTATGCAATATCAGTGGAAATGCGTTAAAAATACTTGTCAGTGTCCTTATTTTGTGGCTTAGAATCAGAAAATCTTGAAAGGGGAGGAGGAAAGGGAAGAGCAGGATCATCTGGTTGCATAAGATGCCAGCTTTCCATCCTTAAAAAATTCAGTGGTGCAGAGATGGTTTTAGGCAGCTTTTAGGCAGCATTCAGTGAAAAAGCTTTTATCCCTTTTGTTTTTTTAAGGAATTTCTTTGGGTTCTTAGATGAACAGAGGAAAGTATGGTGGTGGGTGGAGGTGAATTACTTTTTTTAAAGGAAGAAAAGGAATTGCAGAATGCCAAAATGAGCATTTGAATCCAAGTCCCAAAGATATAACAGTGCTATAAGTATGAAGTTCATTGTTCTTTGCCTGGGCACTACAACAAGTGGAATCTCATGGTAGGAACACATTAAAGGCCATAAATTAAAAATTTATGTTTATGTGGAAAAAAAAGAGAAAAAAAAAAAAAAAAAAAAAAAGAAAAGAAAAAAAAAAGTCATTTGCCCTGTAAGCAAAAAAATAGTTTTGATGGAAATATTAATTTATGATACAAAGTTGGGTGTGTATGACTTCACCTTGCAGCGAGCCATGATGCACATGCATATAAAATATTAATTTCATCAAGCACTTGACTCAACAAGGTTCTTAATCACCTTCTTTAAGAGCATGAATAATCCAGCCAAAGCCAATCTGACTACAAATTAGGTAAACTTAAATCCATTGCCGAATAAGGGCTGAAGTATACTTGGCCTTTACTAGCATCTCTGGTGTACATATTGTAGCATATTTCACAATAAATGTAAGTGAAGAATCAGTTTCTTTTCTACAACACTGATTTTAATATTTATTCACATCCTTTTGAAAGCAAAAGATGGAGACATCAGCTAATACGATTTTTTTTAAAAAAAGATAACTTTTGTAAAAAATGGCAGAAAAGAACAAGAAGTTTTTCTAAGACTCAATCTAACCGAAAGAAATAAAGTAAACTTACGATTAGTTGCAAAAAAAATGAATGAGCATGGAACCCTTGAGAAAGAAAAAGGGAACAACAAAAGAAAAAAAAAAAATTCAGTAACCCTGGCAATTAGTGGAGAAAATCACATTGGAAATCAGTCTAAGAATGGAATTTAGGACCACATTACTTCATGAAAACAATGGACTTCTTAGAGAGTCAGAGGAATGTAATGAGAATGATCAAAATCTAGAAAAAAAAATGACAATTGATGAAATGAATGTTATTTAGCTTAAAGAAAAAAAAACATAATAGAAGTGAAGGGAGTGGATATTGAAGGTTTTATTCAATTCACTCGATGTTTTATCAGCCAATCCTATATTGATACTTTAAATAATCTACGGCAGCCAGAATGGTGCTAAATTCTGCATTTTGGCAAACTGAATGAACGTCTTTGACAATAATGGGAGTTTAGACCCAGGGCCCACAGGAGGACACTACTTTAGGACATTCGTGTTTATTTGTCGTAAGCTACAAACCAAATATCACACTAAAAAGCTTGATTTTTTTTTTTTTTTATGAATTTAAAAGAACCACACAGAAGACAACAGAAGATATAATACATGAAATTACAGCAAGAAGATTTATGTTAATCAGTAGGAAAAACTAACTGTGAGGATGGTGAAGTACTAGGACTGTGGGAGATAGTTGAGGAATATCTGTCACTGGAAGATTCAAAGAATATATTGCATACATATCTATTGGGAATTATATCATACAAGCAGAATACCTGCTTCTCCTTGGGCAAGACAATAAACTAGATGACCCTCCATTCCAGTCCCATGTTTCTGCGTTGTTATCTTGAATGCAGACAGAAAAGTCAAAATACCTTTTTTTCTCTACTGAAAAGTTCTGAAAAAAAAAATTGTACTCAGAAATGCTGAAATGTTTTGACAATTTCAATCAAAACAAAATGCTTCCAGATTCCCAGATCAAAATATTTAATTTTGGTGTGTTAAATTAAATGTGAATGTTTCATTTGGAGGTGGTTCAATAGTAAACTGCATCTGGTTACAGTACTCTGGTACCTTATGGGAACAGGAACTGGAGTGCCAAATGCCCTCAGTCCTCTGTATAAAATGTGCTTACTTACTGGGCTATAGCATCCATGATGCCTGATAGTACTATGTTTTCCATAACATACTATAAGCCAGAGCCAAGTTCACAGAGCCACTGTTCATAATATGGCACAGCCAAGCAGCCCAATCTATGAGAAACCATACATTTTTAAGATAAAAACAAAACATGAAAAATGATAAGAAAATATGCCAACCTCAATAGGAAAATTTACTTCAACTTTCTTTTTTTCACAAAAAATGCTGAAAAGTAGGCTACATCTTAAACATCTTTTTTTTTTTTTTTTTTTAAGAAAAAAGCATAACAATGAAAAGAGCTATTTTCCAGATTTAAAGGTACTTACAAGTATGGTTTATGACATTAAACCATTTCTTTTCCTAGATTCAGTGCAGACCAGCAGTGTTTCTTTTTTATTATTATTAATATTATTATTTCATATTCTCAGAGTGGCTTCTCCCCCTTCATTCTCTGGTGAACAGATAGATTGCCAGGAGGAAAAGGGGGAACAAAAGCAACTTCCAGCACTCCTTGATGCATCCACTGAACTGTGTACAGAATTCCACAGCTGAGGTCTCCAAAGGGCTTGAGCTACCTAAACCCATATGAAAACCAGGACCTTAGTCTATTAAAGACTCTTTTAGCATAGATCTGCCACCTTTACTCATTACTTTGTGCCTCAGGACCTGGAGGGAGTGTTGTCATCAATGTGTGCTAACATCTGGCCCTGAGTAATTGTCATTAGGGTAGGATGTGACAAACAAACACAGCTCGAGCTTCGCAGAATATTCATTGTAAATAATTTATGCAACTAATTTAGCCCCCCCCCCCATTCCCCACTTTCCTTTTCTGCCTGAGGAATCTGCAAGGATAGATTGTGACCTTTATGGATTAGTGTCTTTGTGCTTGTTCATTGAATAGTTTCTGTGAACAATTCTGTCTGCTGTAACAGGATAGGCAGCTCTTTAGCTGGCTTTGCATATCTGTCACAGTCCTCCCAGGCAATCCCATGTATAGATAGTGGTGTTGGGGAGGCATTTTGTTCCCCCTCATCATGTGGATTGCAAGCTCTTTGGGACCTGTCTTCTCTCTTACCCCCATTAGCCAACAGGGTCTTGACTTCAGGTGAAATTCAATGATGCACAAAAAAAGAGGAACATCCAGTAGGCTGGTTTCTCTGTAATTGTGCTCTCTTGCCTCTCACCTATCGCCTCACTTTGATGCATAAACAGAAGCTCCTCCTAGTGCATGAGTAAACTAAAGTGAGTCCTGGGTGTATTCAGGGGATAAATGGGAGGAAATCTGCAAGTACAATCTTTTATAAACTCTTGTTTAAAGATATATATATATATATATATATATATATGTTTTTGTATATGTATATATATAAGCATTTGCTTAAATATGTGTTTAAGCAAATGCATTTGGAAAAAAAATATTTTCTTTCTTTGCCCAGTTTTAATGAGGA
>VZSV01000045.1:2702130-2738257 GCA_013398735.1 Nothocercus julius
ATATATATATATATATATATATATGTTTTTGCATATATGTATATATATAAGCATTTGCTTAAATATGTGTTTAAGCAAATGCATTTGGAAAAAAAATATTTTCTTTCTTTGCCCAGTTTTAATGAGGACATGAAAGCACTGCAGCCTGGGTAACTCAACAGTCTATAAAACCAGTGAAGAATAAGGACTGTCAGCTATTACCAGCTCTCTGTAGGCCCAGCTGAACCAGTGCTCTACCGGGAAAAGACAAGGGAGCTTATTACCTATCCCCTGAGCTATCCACTCTTCCCTAGAGAGGCTTTTTGACATCAGGGGCTTAACTGAAACATATGAATTAGAGTGGAAATTGAAAGTATTCAAATATAAATTAATTTATACCCAAGGGTTATTCATGCCAACTAGCAATAAATATGCTGGAAGTAAAAAAGGCTAATTTGAATGAATATGAGCGGGCAAAAAGCAATCAAGGGCAAAAAAAGAGGCATATGCAAAGTATAAAACATCAGATAGTGGAGAGAGGACTGAAAAGATTATAGTGAAAAATTAAAGTGAAGAAAATGGGAACTATGCAAGGATGTGGAGAGTATCTTTCTGTGTCTGGGTGGTAAAACGCTTGGCCAGAGCTGCCTCTTTACTTTGGGACCTCCAAGTTCAGGGTAAATCATGTCAAAAAGGTGACTAGGGTTTCCAACTAATATTCTCCTGGACAGTTATCCAAATCATAAAATTGGAAAAATGGCCCCCTAAGCCTGAGTGCAAAATAGTTCTGGGGCAAAAGCTTGCCTGATTACAAGGCAAGCAAAGAGAAGATTATGAAGAGCTAATGCAGAGAGACACCCAAAAGGGAGGTACTAACAGATCCTGACAGTTACCTGACAGTTAACTTCATTGGTCTTACAAAAAACTAGTTGGAGTCCCATCTATCTCCTGTTGTACACAGGCTTATCCAATATACCTCCTTGGGATAGTTAAGAGAGAAAAAATTATTATAACGTTCTCATTGTAGAACATACAGAGTATCTTCATGTATGCTGCCTCCTCCTCCTGTCTTTTCAACATTTTCAATAAGAAACAGACCCAAGTCCTACTAGGAGACTCAGATCAGTGTAGTTATGAGGATCTTACACAGGTTAATCAATCTATCCGGAACACTATTGTCCCTCATGGTTTCTGTTATGAAGCAACCTGTCATGGTTTGTCCTTAAATAAGCCTTGGATATTGGGGCACATAGATGATTATAAACAATGACAGGAATGTACAAAAGAAGCATATCAAGATGAACTCTTTATAATTTTGTCTGGTTTTAACTCAGGGTAATTAATTACCAGTTTCCCCCACTAAGAAATTTGTATTTAAATAATAATTAAAAAAAAAAAAAAAAAGAACTAGAATAAGAAATGGGGCTGGGATTATAGCAGACAGTGTATAGATAATGTAAGGCCAAAATAAATAATAATATTTAAATTTCACTAGGATAAATTATCCACGGCTTTGTATGAATTGAAGAGCTGAGCAACACCTTTTGCCACTGTTCTTTAAAAGCATTTTCAGAAAATATTTCTGCTCATATCAGTTGCCATTTTAAGAAAGCACAACAGCTCCATTTTGGGCCTAAACTACTTGTCTGGGTCTGATTAATTAACCTAGAGGCTTTCCTGATACTCCCCACAGATTTTGTCCCCGGTTTTGATTAATTTAATTAAAGATCACCAGCCTTGACTCACCCAAGGGGCACCATGTCTAACATGTGGAATAAAAGTTTTTGAAGAAGCAAAAGGAAGGGCTGATGGACACAAACGTGGAATAATTTGTCTGTGTTTTGGAAATGTTTCTGAACAATCTGCTGTGGAATCCAAGTGTCCTAGATTTGAGCAGATGTGCAATTACAGACAAGCACAGAAGGTAAAAAGTATAAAGTTAGCAAGAAATGCCTGGATCAGTAGATGAAATGTCATTGCTAATTGCTCTGCCTCCAATATAATTTTGAAGAATTAAATCTCAGCTATTTCAGTAAGTTCAGACCCTGGCCAGAATTTGGTGGTCTGCTCACATGAGGATCTGCTCTAATTAACAATGAAGAAACCTTTCTAGGTAATATTAGATTGCTGGACATGAAATAATTTGCTGGAGTGAATAAGAATACCTGGGTTCTTTTCCTGTCCTGTGGCATGACTTTGGCTAAGTCGTTTTCCCTTTCTGTAGCTCAGTTTCTCCTTTTGTCAATTATCTTTCTTCTTTATTCAGATTGTCTCTTATGATAACTATGTTTAAATTGCCACGTTGCGCTAGGTTGCCCTTTTCTTGCTTGAGGACTGTCGTTAGTGATTGCTCCATGAATCCCCAGTCACTTCTGCTTTCCAGAAGTATAGGAGTGGTATCATTTGCTTCACGGCAGCATAACTAAGAGGGACAATAACAGAGCTGCATCTTTTACTCTGCATCCCAAAGATGGTAGACCAGTCAGCGAAGAGGTCTAGAGGGCCAAATCCTGCAGAGGTCAGATGGTAGCTTCTGCAGCCTCATTTTTCCTATCATTTCCCATCTGACTCATAATTCTTAGGGACTTTTTTTTTTTTTTTTTTTTTTTTTTTTTTTGTATTACCGCTTTCTGCCTCTTTGCAGGTCCTCTTGGTTGGGTTGATTTCTTGCACCATGGGCTGGGTCTGGTACGCACTGGCTAGCTGTCTTGCTTAGAAAGCTCTCAAGGCACCTGACACGTGCTCTGTTGCGTTTGGCTTCTGATGCTTCTGTGAATCCTTTGCTTCCATCCCTATTTTCTCCTCCTTTACCCCCTTTGCTTCCCGACCTCCATCTTCATAGAAGCTGATGCAATGGAAGCAAATTGCCCAAGTCCATTTGAGCACAGCATGTTAATTTTAGGTTTGTTAGCCACACACTTACATACCTGGCTTTCTACAGAGAGCTCGAGCTGTGCAGGGAGCACTTCCAGATACATTTTTTATGCAGGTCTCTCATTGCTCCCTGCCAGGAGGCTCAGAGAGGGCTGGGAATTTGTGCACCTCTGCCAAACTCGACACCCATTTCAGCTGGTCTCCTGTATCAGACTACTTGCACCTGTGTTTCTGTGGTTTTGGAGAACAGTGTGAGCTTAGGCAGCCAAATGTTGGCACTGAGGAGGTCACAGTTTCATTAGTCTTAATCAATGAAGCTTTAATAAGCACTCTTTTCTGCTCTTGCTTTGCTCCTGCAGCGCAGCTCCACAGGGCAGCGGCTCACACAGTGCTCTACTTCCTTTGGACACCCTGCCATGGAAGTGGGTCATGATTTTTCCCTCCTCCCCCTCTTCCTCTCCCCTCTCCTCCCCTCGCAACAAGTCAAGGTGGAGAAGAAGCTCTGAAGACTCAAGCAATATTCCCACTGTGTGATGTGAGCGCCCAGAGAGAAATGGCCTATAAAATAGCTCCCTACCTGTGTTTTTTGAGGTTAGGTTGCTGCCCTCTAATTCCCTACACACTTCTCATGTGCAAGTAAGCTTGTTTTGCACATCTAAGAAGACAGCTTCCAAAGAGGATTTCCTTCATTACTATTCCTTTCTTTTACACCAGCTAAATCTGAGTAAGGACAGCAGGTCTGTTGGTTTCTCCTTCTGTTTTCATCCAGTTGTTACAGAATAAACTTGTAGATGCAAACAGGAAACATCCCTCAGCCCTGCTGACAAATTCGACTGTAGAGAAAGGTCCATCCAGTTCCTACCGTCTTGATGCCCACTTTGCAGGTGCTGTGTGAACCCCGTTAAACTCCCTATCCACACAGAACCCACACTGCTCCTTTGGACTCCTGTCCAACTTTGGATCTAGCCCTGTCACCAGCTTGTTGCCAGAGAGCAGTTGCAGCCCCAGAGGAGAAGCAGAGAAAACGAGAGTGTTAGACCAGGTCTAAAATTCAGAACACTCTCTCCTTTCTCTCCTAACTTCAATAACAGCAACAGGGATAAAGAAATAAAATCTCTCTGCCCAGCCTTCCCCTCCCCTCTCTGTTCCCATCCCTCCCCTCTTTTCTCTGGCAGCTGAAATAGAGGAAAAATATGTCATTAAATATTTGTAAATGCTCAATTATCTGATGGCAGCTGTTTTCTAACTGGATTGGGATGCAGAACACAGATGCTTGGAGGAGGTACACCAATTTTTTTCCCTCCATCTCAGCATAATCCTTCCTTCCTCTCCTATTCACTAGAAAAGAGAAAAAGAGAAAAGACCTTGATGTTAGATCCTGTTCATTACCCAGCAGTCATTTCCTCCCAACACACCCTTAGAGTAGGTAATCATTGCTTTTCACTTAAGGGAGTTTGGGAGTTTTAACTAACCTACTGGTCATTACCACCTAGTGGTAACTACTAGTTAGGAAATGGAGAAGAACAGAAATATTGACATGGCACTGCGGCTTGCAGTGAATTTCAAGAAACAGAGAATCTGTCATACACGTTCTTATAATGAAATTTAAGTAATCAGACCCATAATTTCTCCTATTAGTTTTAGCTAGACTAGAAAAGGTCAATGCCCTGGCAAGCAATGATTCGCAAATAACAGGTGCAGCCAGTCTCTATTATACTGCCATGGGACACTGCTCTGTCACTTTTATTTACTGAATCAATCCACCAATGTCCAGCAGGAGAACAACAGTTAAATGGTCATTAATTGTAGGCTGATGTGCAGATGAAACAAATCTCCAAAGGGACCGTAAACCTTTGTTCTTTAGCCTCCTCCCGCTCGAGAAATGGGAATAAAAGTAAATCACTCAATGCTTCACCTTCTTATCAAAAATTTACCATACTGATCATCCCAGGTGAGTTGAATCCAAATAGGGCATCACTTTCTTTTTCTTTCTTTCTTTATTATTTCTTTTTTTTCTTTTTTTTTTTTTATTTTTCAGTGCTGCCATTTGAGATTTTCATGGTCAAAAAAGCAGTTAATACACACAAGACAGTAATGGGCACAGCCCGTCTTTGATTGCCTTGCTTGGTGTTTTGGAGGTGGGAAAATGTGACAGGTCATTTTAAAAAAAAAGTCTTTACAGAAACTAAATTTTATATCCCTTTTATTACAGATTTGATCTGCTGCGTTTTGTTCATAATGTGTCTCCTGCTGTGCTGGCCTGAGGATGTGCACTCGGTTGTCAGAAATAAGAATGATTGGATTATTGGACATTGGTGCGATGGCAATCCAAAGCTCTGCCCACAGCACAGACCTTCTTGTCCTGTGTGTTCCAGACAAATGAGCAAGGCCGGAAGATGGCCAAAGCCTTGAGTAGTTTTGGATTTGAGCCTTGAGACTACAGTGCATTGCACTGTCATCAGTGACACCCTTCCAAAACAGAAACTGAGAGGTGGCTGAAAGATAAGACTGCTGGGATAGAGGGAAAAAAAAAAAAAAAAAAAGAATTGGCGGTACATGCCATCTCAGGGGCTTTATTTAATTATACTTTCTGAGACAGTTACATTTGCAAAATAAGGAGAGGTGCCTATCTGAGTGTGGCAGGCACCACTGGAAAACACAATATATCAAAGTAGAAAGAGCAATCCCATACCGTACAATATTTCTAGGTAACCACATAGCTGAAATAATCAGCTAAATTTCCTCTTTCCCCTACCTAGTGTATCATCCTTAATGATGCTTTTTTCTTCAGCAGGCTTTCGAAAGAGACATATTTTGAATTAGGCCCTTATCCAAAGCTCGGTGTAATCAAGGAAACTAGCACCAGAATATTAACTTATGACTAATATATACACAGAAAAAAATCTTATTCCTACTCTTTCTCGTCTTTGTGCACCCATAACCCTCTGAAAGGAGCTCATGTTATGTTTGTACATTGTAACCACTACCATTTTTCCTGGAGACATCCCTTATTTTTATACATGATATATATTCTTTGTTAATAAAACTTTGCATCTGTTTATACTGAAGCAGGCATAGTTTACCTAGATACAAATGTCAGTGTGACTGTATTTTGTATTCCTCATGCTTCTCCTCTCACACTTATTCAATAATCCAGCAAAATATATGGTATCTGCAAATATTCTTTGTATCGCCTTTGATGTGTAGTTTGGTAAAACTAGCATATAATAACTATCTAACATATAGTAACTATCTTGACACTTTAGCATTGTCTTCATTTCAGATTTCAACTCTTCTGTTACCTCTGGTTTAGACTGAGAGTTTCTCTTCCCTACGGGTGGTCTCCTGCACCTTCTCACCTGTTCCCCCAGTCACTTCATCAGTCCTCATGTCTCCACAACTCTGCTGTTATGTCTCAGCCTAGGAGCAATCTCTTGAAATAGGACCCTCTAGATCATTGGTAAAAATAGGTTTAGTCCTTAAATTCATCTATGGAAAGTCAACCCACTTGCATTCAGAAGTGTTTCTCTAATGATGGCTCCCACTTTTAAGTTCTTCCATTTTTAACCCATTTACACTATACTTTATTGATATGTATAGTTTGAAATGATGTGATAAGTCAGTAAAGACCAGATCCTGAGAGTTGTTTTGCTCTGCAACTCTATGCGGAGTAATATATTTACCTATATACATACTATATACTTATATATTCATATATGTATATATACTTAAAATATATAAATATTTTTATATATTTTATATATTTTTATATATGTGCACACAAGGAGGTAATATTTGATTTTCACCCCTGTAATTAGGAAAGCAATGCCTAAGCTTTGTTATTAACCTGATCTTCATTTAAAAATGGATGACATTAAGGACCATTTAATCTTCCCCATAGTGAGGTTAATTTTACAAAATGAACTCAAATGCAAAAGCACTATCAATCTCTAGCAACGACCAAAAGCAAAATCAGCTATTAGAATACTGTTAACAAAAGAAAAGTCAGGCATTCTTATGATTTTCACAGCCGTGAAAAAACATGAACTAAAAACGGTTGAAATATTGTGGGTTTATCCTATAAAATAAAGGAAATAGTAATATTTACAATTTTAATTGAAATAATTTCATATTGATAATACTGAAAAAAAATAGTAACATTTAAATGTAACATAATTAAAATAGATTTTTAGTATTCATTAAAAGGAAGGGACTCAAAACTAGTAATTTATTCTGTCAAAATGAAATATTTCTATATGATTAAAACAAGTTTTACTTCTTAATTCCCTTTTAAAAGAGGCATCATTAAAATCAACATTTTTGCACAGATTTTGTCAATTTCATTTTCTTCTGACCATGTGTAGGTACCTTCGGTGTAATAGTATAATGACTCAGTGTATGAATTCTTTCTGGTCAAAGAAGAAAAATAGGTTCTTCTATTGCATCATTCACCTTATCTCATGAAGAAATGACCATCTACATTCAAACAGATAAATCACACCTCAAAATGCTTATTAATCTTTATGGAATATAAGCAGAGCCTAATGTGATTTTCTCAGATGGAAAGGGCTAAACTGCTAAAGAAGATATTTACTTTAGCTACATGAAAGCTTTGCAAGTTGCTTGGTTTAATAATTTCTAAAACCCTGGATGTTCCAAAATAGTGTCTGCAAGTCCCATGGAGACTGAAACCCCCCAAAGAAACTATTATGGAATTATAAAATCATAGAAATATTAAATATGGGAAAAATGTTAGAAATGGGAGATACCTCTGGAGGTCTCCAGTGAAACCTCCTGCTCAAATTGGGATTATTGCAAGCATGAGTTGATGTCAACCTTTGCTTTCTCTAGGTGAATTTTGAAAATCTTCGAGGATGGTGATTCCATAACCTTTCTTGGTAGTCTGTTTTATTGTCTGTCTCTAGTTTTCTCCTCTCCTGACATCCTGATAAAGAAGGTTTTCCAAGTCTCCAGGCTTCCTAATGCCCTCCCTCCCTCCATTAAAAAAAAAAAAAAAAAAAAAAAAAAAAAAAAAAAAAAAGAGAGAAAAAGAGAAAAAGGCTTCTGTGACTATTATCTTTTATTTAACCTCTGTCACTCCCCAGTTTGTCATCTTTGTAGCTCTCCTTCAGAAACTGAAGCTACTGCAATTTTTCCCATTGAAAGCTCTGTGAAGGGTATTCCTGTCTCCTAGCAGACCTGGCTTGTTTCTCCACTCAGATACCAATATTTCAACTCATTATTTGGAGCAAGGGAAAAAAAAATGCCCAAGCTTTGATTTCAGGGAGCACTGGTCAGAATATAGTTTCTAAATATAAGGCATAACAACATTATGATTTCCATCGGTATGTAGAAATATGGTTCTGAAGGCATCCCGAAGTGCCACAGGAAGCAGTCTCATTGCAATCATTTTATTTCTCTCCCTCTTCCTCTTTCTCTTTTATTTATTTATTTATTTGTATTTGATTCCTCTCTTCTTAAGAATCAGTCCTACAATTATCCTTATTTTCTTCTGTGGTATTTCCATGTTTAGCATAAACCATGCAGTAGCTTTGGCTTTATCCCTGCAGTGGAAAGCACAGGTATATTTCCTTGGTTTGTAATAGATTTCCCAGGCAACCTTTGGAAAAGCACTTGAACTCTCTTTGTGTCTCATGTCCTCCTGTGAAGTAAGAAAAATCAGTTTGATATAGCAAGGAAACTATAAGGTTAAATGCAGTGAAGACTCTGGCTTTGTCTAAATGATTTTTTTTTCTTCTTTTTTTAATTAGATGGGTGGCCTCATTAAAAAAAAAATCTTTAGAAATCACTCTTCTGAACAAACATGCTATTTTTTATGACTTTTCATAGACTTAGTGCTTTAAAAAAAAAAAAAAAAAAAAAGGAAAAGATAATAATGATTAATTATCCTTACTTTACTTCATTGCTAATTCCCATTTCATAGCTCTATGTGGCACTTTGCTGAGATACAAGAAAGCCAGACCCTGACTCTCTGGCAGCTCCCTTCTGAATTGGACAGATAACATGACAAATAATTACATTCTAACAACAACTTTTTCTCTTGGGCATCTCTCTGTATTTTTCAGTATTGGCACCCATTAAGAAGTGAGGCGTAGATTTTCTTTAAAGCGTGGATCACATGAAATAGCTAAGACAGGTTTGGGAGGATCCTTTGCTGCTGGAAATTCTTATGTCATTGTCACATGCTGTACATGAAACATCCATCAACTTCACATCAGAAGCAATATTCTCCTTTTTTTCAAAAGCTGGTCCTAAGGGTTTGCAGCATGTGTCCCAGAAGACTAATGATGAGTGGGGTTGTTTGATTGATAGAAAGTAGCTTTTGTCTTGAAATCGTACATGACCAGTTATAGAAGCATAAAAAATCCACCACTGCTTAAGCACTGAGGCATAAGCAGAAAGGAGTACTTTTGATTTTCAAAAGGGGACAGCACACAAAAGACGGGGAGAGAAGACAGGGGCACGCAGTACAGCAGGGGTGGTCATACTTTGCCCAGATACTTTGAGGTCCACATTGGTAAGTTGCCAAGAGCCGAAGGGCTGCATTGAATTTGCATTAAATGGAGCAGATGGCATCAGCTATCCTCAACTTTAATGTTGAAATGTGGCCTACAGAGCAAATCTGTACAAAACTTTTCTAATTAAATCTGAAACAACATGCCTCATCTATTCCCCAGCAGAACAGCATTTCTGGTGGTATTTCTGCTATTCTGCTTCTATCCCCAGCCAAGAGAGACAATGGCAGGAGTGCAAAGAAAAATAAGAATCCACACAGACATACGGATTTATCCAAAATGTTAGTGCCTGATGAAGCACCAAGTGAAAATGCGTGGATTAGAAATAATCCCCGTCAATCTTTCCCAACTGTGTCCTTTGTAACAGAAATGCATCAGTGTATTAAATGTGAACTTCTGGAGATACCAGAAAGTCGTCCCAATGAAGTCCGGTTGCAGGGAGAGAAAACGGAGAGCAGTGTTTCAAACCGAACTCTTATTTGCTTTGAAGATACAAGCCAAACACACTCCAGTGTCTCTCTTACACTGACAGGGTAAGCTCATGCATGACATCTAAGGCTAATACAGTCCAATTAGTCAGGCTTAGCACATATAAAATGAAAGAATCTGGAATAAGCCAGCCATGCTTTAGCAGTATCCACACACTTCCTTGGCAGACTGCATGAGCATCTCCCACAAGAATTGAGCAGATGACACCATAAATAATTCTATTACACCAACAATTTCAGACAACAGATGTTGATACATTTTTGGCATTGGAAGTCAATGGCAGGTAATGGGGCCCAGGACCAACTTTTCCCAAATGTTGGCTTTAGCTATTTAGTCCATTTTCAAGTATTTGACTAACACTTTCCATATCCCATGTTTCTCGTAAGGACTGATGCAGCTAAATTATATGTCTGTGCTAAGTATTAGCCTGGCTAGTAATTATTAGAAAAATTAGACAACAGACAGGGAAAATGTGTGTCTTTCTTATTTTACACTTATTTTACAAAGAAGTCCATGAGTTTACTGGTCAATAAGGCAATTGAGTGAGGAAAGAAGAAAAAAATGTGAGTAGCTAAAATCAATTTTTTTGCACTTAGATATCTGAAAGAATATTAACTATATGTGCAGTGAACTTTATTCTTGTCCTAAATTTGACTAATTTGACTAATATAATACACAGTGGTACTTGATGAGAAAGTCAAGTACAATTCTTGATAAAATAACAGCAACGTAGAAATGGGAGGAGATGGACAGGGGTGGTAAGACAGTTCATGGTACCTCTTCCAGTCATTCTTTTAGTGGAGAAAGGTATATCAGTGTAAAGTGGGCTGTAAAAATTTTGCTTTAGGAATTTTTTTTTTTGCATGATTTTCATTGTAATTAGCATAGTACATTTCTGTGGTAGGCCTGATAGATTGATAGAGAGAGAGATAGGGTAGATCATTCTCTTATTAATGATTTCACAGCCTTTTTGACTGTATGAACAAACAGCACAACGTGTTATTTTATTTAATTGTTTATTTAGGAATTTATATTTTAAATAAAATTTATATTTTATTTATCCTTATTGCATTGCAGTATCTCCTGGGGTCTGTTGGTTACTTAAGAGCTGAAAAATTGTTTATTTTGGTTTGCGCTTTCCTGAGGGGAGAAAAACAAAGTGAAGTTAAAAGTCTTCTGAGTTCAAGGAATGTGTCCTGTGAGCCAAATAGTAATGGGTGAAATTCAAGCTCAAATCCTTGGGGAATAATTTGTTGGCAGCAGCATCTGGAAAGTAAGTGTGCAGACAGTTACAGAGGTTAGCTTTTAGAACAAATGATAGAGAATGGGTTTTAAAAATAAGTTTAAAGGCACAAGGTGGGAAGAAGAAAGAAAGTGATGGAGGCAAAGAAAAAGATCAGGGACTTGAAGAAGAGATTTAGCAGTGTGTGCATAGCGGGTTATAGTTAAACAAGAGAATCATTTGAAGCAAAAATAACAGTCATTTTGTATGTCAGTTCACTGATTGCAAACTCAAGGCAAAACTTGAAAGAGGACAAAAGAAAAATGGCTTGTGAATTTCCTGACATTTTCTGTTGGACAAAAAGTTGATTTGACAAAATTAAACCTTTTCTCACAAAAGATTTTGTTTCAAAAGAATATATGGTTTAAGTTTTCAATTTTTCAAAAGAAGATTTTCAAAAGTTTCAATTTTTGAGTTTCCAAACAAGCTCTGTTTTTAACATACATTTACCTCACTGAAAAATAAAATCCTTTCTGCTTGTGTTTATAGCTCTGTTTCAAGTTATCCCTACTTCCTTCATTTTTTTTCCTGTCACAGAAAGTCCTGCCTTTTTGCCTGTTAGTCAGAAAGAAGATAATGAAGATAAGTAAAGAAAATATCTGGAGAACCTTTACCTTCTTGTGAAAGAGAAAGGTCATGTGTTTTTCAGTTTTAGCCAAAGCATATCTCTATTGCCCTTATACTAGAAGGTGCTGATTCAATGAGTCATCTGATTTCAATGGAACAATAGCTGGGCTGACCTTCAGGGACCAGTCCAAGCACATCGATTTGCAAATGCTTTCTGCATTTGCTGTATTCTGAATCACATTTGTTATATTCTAAGTCCTGCATTCTTTTTGTCTAACTTTAGGATCCTAAGTAAGACACATAAACTAGTAGTATAATAACTTCAGAGAATCTTAAAAGTTATTCTAAAGAACCAGCAGGATCATTTTTGTTTTATTTTTATTTATTTATTTATTTATTTTTCTTGAAGAGTCTGCATCTCATTCTGTTAATATTCATTTCTCTTCTTTGACTGAAGTGAAATGAAACCACAGAGGAAGAGAAACTGTTCTTATGTCAGATTGCTACTATGATGTTAATTATGGTGACTCCAGGCACAGTATTGTGCTCTTTGGGAAATTTAACCAGAAGTCTCACAGGATTATTAATTCTTGACAATTTAAGAATTTTTGACCCTCTTTGACCTGTTTTGATCCTCCTCTAGAATAACTGGGAGTTGATTTCACACACACACTTCCCTCCAAGGTCTAGAAGAATGAATGGAGCACTCAAGAGGGAATTTGTTCCCAGTTAGAGGTTCTTTGTTGTCATCTCTAGGGACACAGATGGGATATGAACTTCCTCAAAGTTGAATGACTTTAAAATCCATTTATGAAAATAGAGGCAGAGGGTTTTGCAAATCGCTCTCAAAAGCTATTACTAACATCAGAAAATCATGCCATCAGCTATTAAATAGGAGATGAAGTTTCTCAGGTCAGCTGGTGTTATCCCTATATACAGTTAATGACACTTTATGTCATGAATATCCAATGACATTGCATGCATGCTAAGACACTAGTGATATCCCAGTGTGACTGTCAATACCTGATCTCAGGAGTGATCAGGATGAGTTAATTTTATTACAGAAAGAAAAAAAAAAATGCAATATGAGCAATATGAATCATATATCTCATTTCATATTGGACTATCAATAACTGGCATTTACAAATCCAGACGAATGGTCAGGCACTGTGAAATTCTTCCCATTTATGTTCTATTATCATTGTTTTATTCTTTCTTTTTAAATTAGTATAGCATCCAGTACATATCATCATTTTATCAGAAGGAAAAGAAAGTGTCAGCAAAGCATGTGTTTTCAAAGCAAGATACAGAAGACAAAATACAGTGCCAAGCTGTAAAGGAACATAAACCACCTGTGACAGAGACTTAACAGTCTAGGTATTATTGTTGGACAAAGACATACCAGGTCTCATGTTGATTTGTTATTTACATGTCAGTGCTCTTTGTTCTGTATCTTTTATCCAAAACAATTTTTCAATTACATGCAGAAAATATTTGGCTCCCTTGCTCTGTTTTATGAAAACAGTCTTTCAGTTTCTTTCTTTCTTCTTGAAAGTTTGCATAGTTACAGGCTGCAACATGTATATATTGATCAATAAAGGAAAACAATTGTTTGTTAAGCACACCAAAGGCGCTTAACAAAAACTCTTAAAGAGATCATGATGATGATATGCACTGATTTATGAAATACAAAGAGCTCAAAACAGGTCAATAACTTAGATCTGATCTCATGAATGTTTTGCATTGTTTATGCTTTTTAGCAGCAAAAAGTCATGGAAGCAAAAGACTTGCAAGCAAAAAAGCATGGAAGTCTTCATAATGCAACATTTCTCGGGAATCTTCTAGGAACTTTCCTTTTTTGGGGTAAAATCAGAGCGCAGCTGCAATTGCAAAGTGTCAGCTAAGAACCTAGAGAACACCAACTTCTGTTTCCCATCTACAGTTTTGTAGTTTGGGGAGGCCAAATTCAGGAAATGACATCCAGATTCTGGCACTCAGTTTGGTGGACTGCTTCTTCTGAAGCATTTAAAGTATCTAGAATGTTAAATTTTGAGAGGTTTCACAAGGATTAGACACCTAAATCCCAGTGAAAGAGGGCTCTTATGTTTTCAGAAATGCATTCTAACACATACACATACAGATTTTGGTACTAACTGAAAGAGTAACACTTTCAAAGGGAAAGTTATTTCGGAGCACAGTTCTTAGAGAAAGTTTGTGGCTGTTGCAGTCTTTAGGTAATTTAACTGTTTTACTCCTAGTTTTTAGCTTCATCTTGAATTAGAGATCATGGCATTTGGCACTGTCTAAAACATTTCTGTCTTGTCTTAACTAAACAGTGGCATTCTGCCTGCAGACCATGGAGAGAAGTCAATACCACCATAGGGCAATTCATCTCATCCTTCTTTAGCAGGAGACACACCACCCCATGAAGATGCTGGACTTCCATCTTAGCCTATGGGAAAGTTTAGATTACTGGTTACATATGATAAGACTAATTTGTACCTCTTCCATGGATAAATCTATGTGAGATGAGAATTTCTGTCCATTCTTGCAAAATACATTCTTGAGTTCTTTAACCTTATTATAGAAACACACAAAGCTTCAGCATAACAATAAAATTGCATATTCAATAACTATAATATTGCTATTTTTTTTCTTCATGTAAAGACAACATTTTGAAGTCTGCTAGGCACTGCATTTACAGCAGATTAACAGAGTTTGTTAAACACAGGTGTTTCTATAATTGTGATAAATAGCAAAAATTCACGGTGCTCAATGGCCCTAAAATGTCACACGACCACCTGGGTGACCTAGTGGTGGTGAATTTACAAATCATTTGACTACCTCCAACAGTGCAAAATACATTGTTGTTTGTGAGAGATAAGCACACATGTCTTCCATTTGGGGAAGAGTTTGAAGAAAGGCTGGTGCCATATTAAAATCTGTGGTGTGGAGCTAACTTCCTGCTATAGTGAGCTTCTCCTCTTATGGAGAATAATAGAAGGGATTATTCTTGTTCCTGAGGTATAGTTCAGGTATTTCTGAGTTTGCACAAGGTTTATAGATAGAAGTATTTTCTCCTATTATGCCAAATAGAAAGGTTAGGCAATAATGGGAAAACTGATGCACAGACTTTCCTTTGTTTGTTGAGTCTAGTTCACATCTACTTTTTCCAACTAAACAGCCGGCTACAAAAAAAAAAAAAAAAATATATATATATATATAAATATATATATATAAATACATATATATAGTGCTTCAGTTTTAACAAAGCATATGTCAGAGCAACCCCTGTTGTCACTGTCACCAAATGCAGCTCAGAGGCCACACCCCTAATCTCTAATAAAGCATCTGGAATTAAGACAATTTTCTTAAAAGATTAACCCAATTCACTTGTGTTTAAAAGCTTGGAGGAAACCAAAGCCTCCAAAGCCAATTCTATTAGCTTGATCAGAGTTACACTAGGACTGTGTTTGTCTGAAGATCATTATCTTACAAGACACGGATGTCAATCTCATTATGTAACTCAGTGTGTCTAGCGCTTTCCTGTATAAATATACTTAATAGATATAGTTTTGACCTTTTGCTGTAAAACTGATTAAAAAAAAAGAGATCAGTCTCAGTGTGCTAAAAGGCTTTTCTCAGTTCCATTAAAAGATGATTTTTTGTGTGTGTGTAAATACAGAGATTTCAGCACAAAAAAGAAAAATGTTCTCCAAATAAATGACCTGGGGTTCTCCTCCTCCATATATTATCTCTTCACTGTTTTATTTCAGAAAAAAAAAAAAAAAAAATCCTCTTTTTCCAGAGTGTTATCTATCTACACTCGTGTCTGTCTCCTGATATCCATATTCCCCTAGAATGCTAATGCCTTAAAGTTTCAACTGTGCCTCAGAAACGGATATATTTGACACTGGAATTTTGTTGTACTACAAGGACTGGCCCACAGAGTATGGAGCCCCAGGGAATGCTGATCTTTTGATTTATCTGTAGTTTTATAGATCATCCTCATAGCATTTGAGAGTGATGGGCAATTCAGGATTCATCTATGCACGCTATGGCTTACACAGTGACTTGAACAACTCCCTCGAGGCAGAGTGTAAATAACATTCCTTGCCCCATGCAGAAGTATGGGCTTGTGCTCCACTTCCCCCCAAGAAGACAAGTGGGCAGGAAAAAAACAAAAGAACAAAAAGACTTTAAAGGAACTGGAGGGGATATAGGAAACCTGGCCTCATTCCTTCACCTTTTTGTCCATTTATAATGGCAGAAGTTTTAACATTTGACCAAGTATAAGAGAGGAAGGTCAAATTTGCAGGGCTAATCTTGAGAGGGGGCAGTGTAGGTATCATCACTGTCTCAGGGCCATTTAATGTGCACTCTTTCACATCTACAGGATACACAGAAGAAATGCTCTATAATATTGCTGGTGGTGTGCAAAGAAACACAAAAAAAATTTTGCTCTGCTCCATTGGTACTGGTTGTGCAAAATCAGATAGACACTTTCTTTGGTTAGCAAGTTCAGCAGCTGACATGCAAAGATGCCCATGGTAGGACTAAGGAGGATAAGCACCATCCTGGTGTATCAATGTCCTGTGTTCTTCTTATACTGTCACGCTGGTAGTTGTCACAGCTTCATAGGAAGGTTACAGTTGATTTATTCAAGACTGAGAATAGCAGTAAAGCTAACTTTTGAAATTAAAGGTGTTAGAGGAGTATCCTTCCCATTAATCCCTGGTTCTCACAGGGTTTCCTTCTGTTCCTGCCCAAAGCACTATGGCACTGAAGGAGTCATAGTGAAAATCAAAATCCCAGGAAGCTGGACAGACACATAACTTACTGTATTTGCTTTACATTAATATATTGAAAACTGTTCTGTACCCTTGCTAGAGAAAATATTCTTGTGAAAAAACGCAGTTTATTCTTGATACAAAGAAGCAGTGAGTGCTGATACTGGAGAGTCTCCAGTGACTTCCACTGAGTCATCCCTTGTTTGACCTGGAGTAAATGAAAAAACATCATGAATGTGTGCACTAAAAAGGGTCACACAAGGTTGAGGTCTTGCCACCAGGACCTGGGAAGAGCAGGACTGGTGGAGGAGCCATCTTCAGCTTGAGGTGACCGTCCTCAATAGCACTGATGCCAGGGCCCTGTGCTAAAAAAAAAAAAAGAAGCTGAGTATCCGAGGGAGATGAGGTCCTGACAGAGTGCTAAAATTGATAGGAACCATATTGTCCTCATACCCAGTATCAGGTTCTGCTTACTGACATCACTGAAAATTGTGTATCCCTGAATTCGATGCCAAATTTTCAGCACTTAACTCCTGAAAATCACTGAAATGCTGAAGTGGCTTTTTCTCTCTCATGAGTACTAGAATTTTTAAAGCACATAACAAGCATCTATAACATAAAATGTTTAAAAATAAAGTTAAAAAAAAATATATAAGTTAATAAACAGGCAAACAAGCCAGATCAAATCTATTAGTATCTAACAGGAGAAGAGCTGCCTATCAAAACTCCATCTCCCTAACTAACCACAATCAAATAAACAAGACAGCCGAGCGCCTCCAGGGCAGGGGCTCTGAGGAGCAGAGAAACTCTGCAGAGTCTGAAGCTGAAAGGCTGCTATTCTGCTAAGGATGTCAGTCAGCTCCTAGTCATTCTCCTACAAAGGGAGAGAAAAAATGCCCCGTTTCACACAGGTGAACATTAGTCCAAAGTAAAATATGGCTGCAGGTTTTCTTAGGATTTGTTTTTCTTTCCTTTTTTTTTTTTTTTGGTTAACATAAATATATTTTCTGCTATAGGAAAAGTTCAACAGGGAGGGATCAAATAGGGTGAATGTTTATTTCAAACAGAGTTTGCTTCTTGAAAATCCAAATCCCTGAACCATCAGAGCCAAACTCTTCCAATTTGAGTTTAATGAAAGGTTTCATTGCATATGTGTATATATTCAAAGCAGAGCTGCCTGTGCTTTGGAAAAGCTGACCTAGAGGGATTGGGGCAGGAGGTCCATTTTTCTCAAACAACTTCACTGTAAATTCCAGCGATTTCATATAAATAGCCTACATTTGCCAGTCTGCTGTGATTGCTATTTTGGATCGCTGATTACTGCTTTAACTAATCATCTCTTGGATTTTGAACTGAAATGGAAGTTTTTGCTCTACCTATGAATTTCGGTTTGACCACTTCAGCTTCCAGGAAATTCAGACTACAGCCTGCTGAGATTAAAGTTTGTTTAACAGAGTGTGCCTGAGCTCTGTTTGGCTAATATAATAATTGTGTAAACAGTTTTTCTGTCAATCAGCAAGTCAGGTGGTCTCTCTCTGAGTTATTATGCTCAGAGGGTTCATTTTTTGCATATCTTTCTGAATGCACTTCTGATGGTTCTAAAAATTTCTTTTTTTTTCTCTTTATTTATAACTCCTATGGCATAGCCAGTCACATACACTGGTTTCATTTAGCTGTGATCTTGTTTGCAAATGTTGCTAACTATATAATTAGGCATAAACTGCAGCAGTCTAGCTGCTACCTTCAGAGTTCATTATTGCATTCCTCCTTTCAACTACTTGCAAAGAGAAACTCCAGTTACACTTCTCCCCCACTTCAATCTCCTTCCCTCCCCGCCAAGGTTTTCAGGGTCAGATTTCCAGTGCTGAAGGCACAAACAAGGTTTGGTCTTGCAGTATATTCTGGAAATTTGATCACCAGGCATATACAGCATGTAAAACTTAAACACATGAGACTCATTTGTTCTGGATATACTCTGGTTTCATGCATCAGTTTTAAGGCATCAGCAGAGATAAGCTCAGAGATCCTAGGTTCTGTATCCCATGTATGTTTAGCCCAGGCAGTCCAGAGTTGACCCAGGCATTGCCAGCTTATCTGGTAGAGCTGAACCCAGATGCATTTTCTCTGCGTGTATGCTTCAATCACACTGGATTGTGAAAAGTCCCAAAGAGCTGATTTATGTCCTTTCCTCATAGGTCAAGATCATTTGGCTCATCACGCAAAAGCAAATACATTCTTCTTGATTAAAACTTGACTCTGTGATTTGACATGGTGGAGCAGACAATACCTTGTCTGCCCCTCATTGTCAATAACTAGAAAATTCTCCTTCCTCACTGAGATTTCATTTTCAGTTAGCAATGAATCAAGCTGAGGCTGTTTGGTAACTGACATCAGTGTTATACCCAAAATCTGAAATACTTCTGTGACGGATTGAGAATCCTGGGGTGAAATCATGACCGTTTTGAAGTCAAAAAGAGCTTTGGCTCATTGACTGCAGTGGATTTCACTCTCCAGATCTGAAAAATGGAACTTCTGAGTACTTGCAGAAAAAAACCCTTGGGTAGTTTTTCTGTGGCTGGTTTGTCTCTTTTTTTTTTTTTTTTTTTTTTTTTTCTTAGTTCAGAGAAATAAAGGGAAATATATCCCAACATATGCTTTAGGTTTAATAATCAAATGTATTCTTTGAGGATTACCTTTTGGATCGGATTATCCATGAATGCAAATCAGTATTTTTAAGATTAGGGAGCTGTATTGATTTACATCAGCAGCTGTTGAATATTTGGCTCATTATTTTTAAGGTCTTAACATCTTTTTATGAAACTGAATATTTTGGATGGGTCATTTATAATTCAGAAAGAAACCTGGTCCACACTCATTCAGTTCAGAGCAGAGCATTTTATCTCAGGCGGCCTGTACATATAGCAGCATTAGAATCTGGCCTTGAGTATTCTGCAGCTCTCCTTTGGGCTTGTTGTTTTGCAACACCAGGCCCTCTTCCATGAATCAACAAGTAATTGCTAATACAGCATGAAAGCCTAATTTATTTGAAAAATAACTGCTTTTACATGAAACAATCTGTATGTATCTATGGGTGCTAAGGAAGGCATTAACTGAATGCATAGAGCACAGGTTACATGTCATACCAAATGATCCCGGGGAGAGAAGAGATGAGGAAAATGTTAAAGTTACTATAGTTTCATTTCTCTAATTTTGTATCCAGTAACTCTATTTCTGCAGTTTTCTGTAAACTGAGAAACTGGAGGTTTCTTATCCACTAAAGCATCTCCCTTGACCCTAGGACCAACAGTAGGTCAATGAATTGAGATACAGAAATCAGGTCTCCTGCCGCAGATTTCTTAAAACAGCAGTAGATAAATAAATCCTGAAAAAAATCATTTTTCATTTTAGATTTTAAGCTAATTTCCTACTTCCTTTTCTTTACACTTGAAGAAATGTGTGTTTTAAACAGAGAAGGCCGTTCATTGTCCATAGTGAGTGGGGGTAGCGACCACTGGGATAAGATCCAAAGGTCATGAAATTGGCACCTACTGTAAATTAGATCACTTGAATGTCTTCTGCTGTCAGTGGAGGGAGCCAGATCTTCTAGGGATGCCTTTTAAAGGAGCTTCTGGGAAACTACAGGAACAGATCATCTCCTAAGGTAAACACAATTTACTCAGTAAATCTCTTTGTAAAGTAAATCTAGATAGAAGTTCCTATGTTTGGCTCAATTGTAGGTGTATTATTTAAATGTAAGTGGAAAGAATCCTACTTTTTGCCATTGTGCCTTGATTCTCCAAACTTGATTAATTTATCCTACTCTCAAGGTTACAAGGCCCAAATGGAGTGAACATAAACAGCACCATTTGTCCTGGAGACAAAAGCCTGATTTCAGCATATCTAATCCCTAAAAAATATCATAGATATACCAAGAAAAGGAATACTTATGAATCCATGTGACCTAGGAATAAGTACATGTCAGTGAATCTGGTATACTTAAATTACCATGCTTTGCTCTATTCTGTCCATTGTTTGGAGCAATTAAATCCTGTGGCTTCTGGAGTGTTGGGCTTGTCATGGAAGAGAAGACAGAGAAATTGGATGCATTTAATATAAAGGCAATTATTATTTATTGAGGCTGTTGAACAAAGATAACTCAGTAGAAATGTGGCTAACACTTACTCTACCTTGACACAACGTGGGATGTTTAAATGTAAGTACACAGGGTTTCTCTGTATCCTGGCCTGTTTTATCAAGTCTTAGAAAGAATTGCTGATGACCCAGACCTTATGCTATCCATCTCTTGTTCAAAAGGTTTGTTTCAAATTTGACAGTACTTTCGTATTTTCAGCAGTTGTGTTTCAGATACATAAAAATTGCTGAAACAATTTGGAATGGTCATCAATCTCATTTTTATTTCTGTAAGTTGTATTTAACCCTTCTATACATGTCATTTATATTTTGCAATCGAAAATACGTATGTATATAATTATACGGATATATATACAGATACATGTAAGAGTATTAGAGATTGCTGTGATGGGATTGCTTAGCAGACTGATTAAGCCTGTTAAAAAACAGAAATATATTAGACTGACATTCATTAGCAATATATATTATTGCAATAATTTGTTCTTACTCATTATCAATAATTACTAATACATATTTAGCACAGTTAGTCCTTAACAATCAATCCTAAATCAGCTATGAGTGCTCAAGCTGTAGAATTACAAAGCTGCAGCCTTCAATGGTCTTTCTTTGCTGAGGTCAAAGTGATCAGATTCAGGAGCTCCATGACAAGTTCCACGACAGCATCACCCTGGGATGCCGCTTTCCCTGGTTGCAGCAGGTTCTTATTCTTTTTGGCAGATATTTGTTGTCCCTTTCTGAGATGCTACTTCATTTTCTTGGTGAGAAAAGAACAGCTTTAGAGGTTGTGCCTCTCTCATAACACAAATCTATTGTCCGTGGGCTGTTTGCAGTTCTGGGTCCTCTGTTTTCCACCTGTGCCTGTACCTTCACCACCTTTGTGACTATCCTACATCTGAATTGACATCCTACTAAGGGAAACTCAGTGCCAAAGCTCAGGGTCACACAACAAATTCTTGTAGCAAGTTGATGGCAAGTCTGGAAAGCCACCACCAGGTCTTCATGAAGTTCATGTGAGGTACCGTTAGCAAAAAGCCTGTGATCTGTTACTAGCACTGGTTATACTATTTTTTTCTGGACCATTAGGTACAAAAATGTTTATGTAGTGTTTCTATATTAGTGTATTAGTGCTAATTAGTGTATTTATGCTTGGTTTCAAAATAAACTAATATTAAAACTTCATTTAATGTTCTTCTACTTTTATTAGTGCAACAGGACTCTGCTTCGACTTCATATTTTAGATTTCAAACACAACCATGTTAACATTGAAACATATACCCAGCAGTGCTGACTGCCTGCCTGTTGGTTTCAGAGGCAAATGTGCCTTGTGTAGCGGCAGAATTTGGGCTTGTTTTTACACAACAGACTGAAAGTGTTCTTCCAGTTACTGGCACCATCTTTCCAGGGGAGTTTACATACCTTCTTTCTTGGGCTATTCCTCAGGAAAAGAGTGACATGGCATCTTTACAGGAGAAGAATCATGATTAAAAAAAAAAAGTAATAACAAAAATAGTTTTATAATAACCTCCCATTGCCCAGGAGCTTGTTTATAAATCCTTTTTTGATCTGGAAGATGGACAATTGTTACAGTCAGAAGTTCCTATTGCACTGTAACCTATTGCAAAGTGAGAGTTAATAGGGAAATCTTTGCAAACTGAAATGGGGTCAATAGTTAACAAGGACCATTGCTCTTGTCAGGCTGATACAAGGTCAACGGAGTGGTCATGAAAGAGGTTAGTTCAATTAAAAAGAATAAAAGCGTACCAAACAAAATCAGATAACTTTATTAGAGCTTAATATAATGTGAAATTCTTGCAGATTGCTCATCAGTTTCTTTTTATTTTATTTAGGTATTTATTTATTTTTACTTCAGACAGAAGTCTACATCATCGCACATCAGTAGAACTGCCTTTGAGGACCAGTGGCTCCAGGCTTATGTCTGATGTATCTTTTTTCAGCTTGACCCTGAAAGTCTTTTTCTCTCCTCTAAGCTGGAGAGAAGTGGCTTTATCCTTCTGTTTTTATGAGGACAAACATCTCCTAAGGAAAGATGGAGACCTGCTGAAAGGAGTCAGGTGTCTGTCAAAGTTATGGTGGTTCCGTTCACTTTTAAAGAGACAGAAATGTCTATTTTGGAAAGCATGTGGATGCTTTGCTTCACACCGGCCTCTTTCCTCTTAAAGCAGGGGAGTAATGTAAAAAGTATTTTCATGTATAATAGTGTCTTGAATTTTCCTGTCTCCTACCACAACACTGTAGGCAACACTAACCCTTTGGGGTTTTAACCTCAGGAAAATATAAATCATATGATATTCACATATCACTTAAACATCAACATTATGCTGGCCTTGCATTCTACAAATAGTTTCTAGATTATCAAAATCAGATTCTGAACACAGATTTTTTTACATTCCACTCTCTGCCTTAACCACTAGTCTTTGGGTTAAAATCAAATTTCCCCATGGAAACTCTGTTCAAACTACTGTAGTCCTATGAAACAAGAGGGTTTTAATGAAGGTGCCTTTTTCTGATCCCACCTATACTGATGAAAAAGTTCCATTTATGTGTAATGGTAATGCACAAAAGTAATGCACAGATTTTGCTGTGTTTTAATGGAAGAACTTTGGGGACCTCTGCAGAAGACTGAGAGGTGGTACAGAGCTAGGAAGAACACAAGGAGACCGATTTGGTTTTAGACTTGTGTCTTCAAGTTAGCTAATATTTTGTTCCAGGTTTTAGGAAAATGTTTGAAGTTCAAGATAGTTCTTCAGAACTATCTTGTTTGAAGATAGTTCTCCAGTTAGTTCTCCAGACTCATGAGAATTTTAGCACTATTTGACCAAAGCTGGAAATGTTTTTGTTGGATGATTTTGTGTGAGAAGAATGTACGTTTCTTTATGTGACTTGTTAGTATTATTCATGAGATGACTTTTTTCACATTTCTCCTTTTTTACAATGATTTTTTTTTTTTAAATTATATTCTCTGCACAATTGCGCCAAATATGAACTTTGATAGAGCTGGGCAAATTGTGCTTTTAAACACTCTACTAATATTTGCTTGAATTTTAAAACAAGTTCTCCATGACTAGGTTAGCCCCCATTCTGTGTTTGTTTTCTGCAGTTATTTTAGTTAATGAGTTTGCTGGCTGGGATGTTCCTGGGAACAGCTAATTTTAGACAACTATTAAAAAATACTAACAGAAGGTGAATTTCACAAAATGCTGCTATTTGCAATGGAAGTCTGGTTTTAAGAGCTGTGTTTTGCTCATCCAATCAGAAAAACATATCATATGATTTATATGTCTACTCACACCATCTTGGAATTCAGATTTTAAATTTTATGTACTTACAACCATCTGCTCACAAGCTAAATTCACACCATGGTTTTATTGGAAAAAAAATACATATATTTGGTAAACAGTTATGAATAGTTGATGAAGGGAAGGAAAATGCCATCTGACTGTACAATTCCTTCAGCAGGACTTAGAGGTCACCTTCATTTTCATGTTCTCTCAGTCTGTAGCGCAATATTTTGATCATTTCTCTTCGCTTGGTGTAGATGGCTTCATTCCTCCCACAGGACTCAGGCACAGGGAGCTTGTAGCTCTGAATGACTATTGTTTCATTTTCAGGAAATTAATGGCTGGGTGCTAGATTTTCTCTGGTTTTAATATTTCATTGCCTGTAGGCAAAGCCTCTTATGGAAGAAATCTGAAGTGGATGCACAACAACAGAGAAAAACCTCAGGTGTCAAACAGATTGTAGGACTACCTGCCTTGGTCTCCATGCATTTCCCTATAGAAGAGCTGCACATCCTGCTTTCTGGAGCTCTGGCCTCAAGGAGCAAATGAAGGTTGTGAATGAACCCATATCAAGAGCAACTGTTTTGAGTCTATAACCTATAGAAAATATGATCCTAGATATAGATTATATGAATCCAGTAGCAAAACTATAAGTCATAACTTCAGTGAGATTCATGTAGAGCAAATTCCAGTCCTGAAACGTGCTTGCTGAACTGCTCTTGAAGATGATGCTTGCAGGAAACCCTGAGTCTAGGTATATTTGATAGTTACGAAATGCGAGAGAAATGAAAATGCAAAGAAGCTGCAAGGCAGAAAGAGCAGTAGGACGGATGGGAAAACAAAGAGGAAGGGGAGAAGAAAACTATCATGGACCAAGGAAGGAAACAATGTCCTTCTCACCGTATTTTCAAGTTTGTAATGCAATTCCATGACTGTGGGGAGGTGAGAACAGAGGAATCCTAACAGTTCCACCTGCTATAAAACCCCTAATGTAACTTTCACAAAAAGAACAGAAAGAAAAGTCTGGGTGGGAAGGGGAAAGTCAGCATAAAATAGTGTGTGGGGGGGGTTGTGTCTTATTAAATTTTATATTTTTAAAACTTAAATTTTCTTACAAATGTATAGTGATTAATTCTCTGCTTTGCTTCCATTAAAAACAGGATCTTTGTTCTCAGCCCTCGCTCAGAGAGAGGCAAACACCTGCGTATGTATGAGCAAACATCCCCTGTTCCTCCCATAACATTTATAAAACTCTCCTCCTCCTTACAGAGTTCTGCAAACACTTGTCTGTTGATGCAGATGGACACCACCCTTAGAAATAAGGAAATGCATGTATATGACCTCAGATACACCCACCCATCCTTACAAACTGAACCATTTGGGCCATTTTATGGCTTGTCCGGTATGGACACTTATGGAAAATGCTACACCCACAGACACAGAAATGTATTCAGAGTTCATATTTTACATATGTGACCATTTTCTGCATTACGAGGCAGCCCAGAGCAGTCCAATGCCTGAGCTAGGATGGTCACTTCCAACTCTGGGTTGGCCACTGAGTGTGCATTCTCATCTTACCCTCTTGCAAAAGTTTCTAACATTTGATCCCAGCAGACATAGAGGACCAGATTAGGGGCACAGACCAGGAAGTTTTATGGTGTCCAAAGATAATTTCAATTCCTTGTAAATCTATTCCTCCCTCCATCTTCTCTGCCAAGAAAGCAGCCAGCCTGTCACAGCTAAAAAAAATTTAACACGATGCCTGCAGCCTCCTTTAAGATTCTGACTCAGGGAATGCAAGACTAAAGTAGCTATGGGGTAATTCTGATTAGTGTACTTGACAAATTCCCACTAGCTGTAAATAGCCCAGTCGAGGTAGCTTTTAACGGAGTTTTTCCCTGTCTGCGCTTGCTTCTGAGCTTGCTCAGAGCTGCTATATTACAGCAGATTCCTAAGGAAAACTGAGAAGATACTGGTCCAGTTTTTGTACAGAAGGCAAAACTGTTCCTTTTCTTCCCCATAGTTTCAGCTCTATCTTCTTAGCTCAGGGTTCAGCAAGGATTTTTTTCTGCATTTTCTGCTCGATTTCAGAAAGGAAATTTTGGAGAATATTAAATTGTTTGACCAGAAAAAAATGAAAGAGTGCTGCTGTCTGCATGTCTGAAAAAAAACACTTCACTCTACATATTCACTTCCAGCCTGCGTTTCTTAGTATCCACTGTCTTGAACAGCTCTCCTCTCCAGCTTTACAAGATGTTTTCCCTGTTGCACGGTTAGGAGGGCTGATAAATTAAAAGCCATGCCCAGCATCAGAAAGTGAATTGGTACCAGAAGCACAGTTTTAATCTGGCTTTATCTGTGCTGCATACCTTAACAGCAACCCAGTCCTTCCTTGCTGTCTAACAAGAAGTATACATATGGTAATAAAACATGCCAGGATGCGCTGGCAGGATTTGATCGGGATCTTCCCACAGACATTTGTCTCACGGCTCTTCTTTGTTTTAGGGGCCTGGTAACTCATAGATCAAGGGGAAAGACGGTGGCACTTCAGAGCGGGACACACCAGCGTGGCCCAAAGAAAGATATGCTGCACTCCAGGGGCTTTAATTCTGCCCCACTTCTGCCACTACATGGGGAAAGTCGCTTCACAATGGAGTTCTGATCCCAGTATCCCAAGGTCTTTAAGCTCCGCTGATGGAAAGTATTACTGTCAGATCTATTTAGGATTGATGGCATTAGTTAAGAAAAGCCTTTTCTTCATCACAAAGGTGGCAATGTCATTTTGCCAGCCAACTTTACTGACTTACAGGTCGTCATCCCTTCTTGTTGGACCCAGGCTGCACACCTGGGTGCAGCACCATCCTTGGCACAGGTAGCTCCAGGAGGCAATGGTGGTACCAGCAACTCAAGTAGGTCATTGTAGTTCACTTTAGACAAACAATACCAAACAAGAAGTTATCTCTTTAAACAAGAGTTTTCATGGCAATCTTAGAGCCTTCCTTCAAGAATTCAAGAAGTTGATCACTTGCTAATATCTCTGATTTTCTGAGAATGGAATGCTACTCAGAAGCTCCATATAAGTATTATTTTTTTTTTTTTCATACCTATGGACATTCTTCTGCTTGAGCTGTGAACTCACTGAATGCATAAAAAAATTCAATAATGACAGTAGCCTGATTTTGTACAACAAAGGCTGGCTATAAAATAATAATTCCAAATTGTAGCTGTTTATCCAAATTCATCCTGTACTATGCCCCTCTCTGTAGACTTTTCCTCTCTCTAAAATCTTTTTCCGTCTAGACAATTCCCACGTGCAACTCCCAGCGCTGTCAAAATGTGCCAGGCTCATCAGTGCTCAACTGATCAGTCGGGAGAGCCAATTGCAAAGGTCAGGCTTCTTATTTCATACCTAACGCTGCTGATGTGACTGATCAGTTCAAGGGTACATACAGAAAAGAGATACACAAGAAATGATTCTTGGGCATTTCAAGACCTGAGCTGTAGACAGCAGATTGCTCAGATAAAGTCAGTGAGTTTGTTAGTGCTGTGGATGTCACATGCAGGTTGCTTTATATCTTAAATAAAGCATTAATATATACACGCTTTGTTTTGTTTTGGGGAGAGGTGAAAGAGATTAAGAAACTATTATGTGAAGCTTCTGAGTGCTCCTGTAGATGGGATGCAACAATTTGGTCCTCCCCAATAATTTGGTGTGGAAGAGGTAGGTAATAGAGTTCAGGTTTAGGATTCTACAGAACTGAGCAAGGAGGATATCCAGAAAAGAAGCATGGAAGCAAGTACCCCGTGGACAGCAGGGGCGAATCCTCCTGCTCTGGGTCTGAGCCACATGCTCCCACGTTTGCAGGGATGTCCATACTGCTTCCTTGGCCCTTAAGCTGCTGTTAGAACCTGTTGTACAGATCTGGGAGGTCTGAAGCTTGTTCTTTTGGTTTTGACTAGGGAAGTGACTTCCTGTTCCCTTCTGAGAACCACAGGGAGTGCTTTTTATATGCAAAATTTCTGCTGCATATATAAAGCCTAGGAAAAATTTCATGGCTCCAGGCTTGGTGAAGGTAGATGTAAAGGGAGAATAGAAAGTAAACAAACAAATGAAAACTTTGACATGGTGAAAACACCTTTTATTTATAATTTTCTTTGCTCTTCATGGTTCCTCCCCTTTTGCACTTTTGCTTGTCTATTTTATACAGTGAGAGTATATAGTATATTGTCACAGTTAATACATTTTGCCTTGGGAGAAGGCAAATAAATGTATAAATTAATGTGTATTTGAATTTCAGTCTCAAGAGTTTAACAGAACATTTGAAAACTGACAGTCTGGAGTTTCTCCAGAAACAAATTATACAAAGTCTTCTTTGTATAATTTGTAGAAGATTCTGAATATTATCTCTTTTTTTATTTTTCGACCATAGAATTCTTTGCAACTTCTGAAACAGGCTTATGGTTTTGGAAGGTTTTGCAGGGACTGCTGGGGGAATTTCACAGGTCCGTTTCTTTTGAAGTCCAGATCCAAAAGGAAGACTTCCAGAACTTAAAATTTGTCATTAAGCAGGGTTGCTTAATGACAGGCTTTCTGGAACTTATGCACATCTTCCCAAGCATGAAGGGAAATTCAGCTTGCATCCTGAAGTGACAGTTGCTGAAAAGCACTTGAACACCTTCTCAGTTTCATTAAGGTGTGATATTTTTAATTTTAAATTAACCACTGCAGGAAACATTGTCTCAAGAATGTCCCCATCACAATATCAGCTCAAACAGAAATGAGCAGGAGTCTCTTACACAAATTCTTACCATAGCACATGCTTACATATGGACACCATGAGGAAACGTGAACACAAACATACAGCTCAGCTGTCTTCTTGAGCAATGGTGGGTCAGATATTGTTTTGGTAAATGAAAGTGAAACTCTCTGCTTCTGAACTTCCTCTAGTGGGTGTTTTTCCATGACTATGTCATTCCAAGGCTCCCTCAGATTTCTTGGATGAATTATTTGTCCCTCAGAGGGAAGTGTGGGATGATCAGTGGAACACTGTGCCCACTCGTCTGTTTTCACCTCTATGCCTATTATAAAGAAGGGTCGATCCATTCCAGTGGAAAGTAGGTCTCAAATTTTAATCCCTGCCACAGCTCTATATGATATTTGTATATCGTAAAGGAGACTGCCTGTCTGGGACATACTAGGATTGCAGGGTATCTTGTAGGTATTCTCACAGTGATTTTTTCACATCTGAAATAATTCTTTCAAAGCCCAGATTGTAGTCAAAATACTTGCTCTGATATATATATCTTTGTTCCATTCCACTGTAGAACTTTCAAGGTAAAGTGATGGTTCTCACAAGGAAATGAGGACACAGTCTATGAAGGTGTGAATTTACAATACATGAGGTATTCTATACTAACACATCATGTGGATATATTTGGGCAATGATCACATGAATACAGAAGAAAACCCTGAAGAATAAATCTGAAGAAAAAACTGTACTAGCATGCACATGAAAAAAAAAAAAAAAAAATTAGAGTGGTAGTCAAATTCTTTAGCAGCAAGCAGAATGCACTCAGAAAAAAAGGCAAATTGAAAGCATGACATTTACTTTTAGCTGACATGAGTGCTGTTGCCACTGGAGTTCAGGACAGCTTGTCCTATCCCTGGGTAACCTCTTCAAGCATCCTTGACTTCACAGCATGTGCAATGACTTCCATCAAGCAAAACATCTACATCAATTTTGAAAGTGATGGGAGCTACTTTGCACCTCGTGCTCACTCAGAGGATGCTCCTTGGTATCAGCTCTTTGCACCTAACAGAACTTAGATGCAGTGTAATAGCTTAAACTCACTCTCTGCTCCAAGGAGGATGGTGGCCGCTTACACAGCTGGCGTCTGGAGCAGCTGCCTCTCTGCACTGACACAGAAGGAGTTGAAGGCCATTGTCAATCTGTAGAGTTTGCAATTAGGGTTGTCCAGTGTGGTAGGGATGAAATATGAGTGAGAATACATGATGGTGCCAGACAAGGGTCTTCATTCCCACAACACTGTGACAATCATAAATTACAATACCTCACTTTGTTGTCAGAATTACATAGGATGAATTTGGTCCTCAATGTAAAGCACTTAATATGTGCTATAGATATCTTCTAGTTCACTTTGTACTAGTTTTCCATTAAGATGATTCTGTAGATTTTATATTCATCTTCAAAATCTTTGAGCCTTCAATTACATTTACTGAAATAATAAAAAAGGAAAAAAAAAATAAAAACAAAAAACAACAAATCCCAGTGTTCTCAGAATATCTCATAATTTTTAAAAAGCCAAACCCAAACCATTTATTTTTGTAATTAGTTGTCTTTGAAGTAAAGGTGCAACTAAAACTGGTTTGCATGTAATCATTAGTAATATGGGGAAAATATTTTCTGCACCTGACCTTATGGGTCTTGATACTACCGTTAAGAAATTATATATTTCTGTTCTTTCCCTTTTTTACTGTTGTTTTTTTTTTTTTTTTTTTGCTCCACTTTACCAAGTACTTTCTCAACTTTTAATATTCTTGCAAAGACTTGAAGACATTTTTGACATCCACACTCTTACCGCTTTTCTTCTAGAAATTGAATTCATAGAGTGGAAGGGAAAAAATTAAAAAAAAAAACAAAAAACAAAAAAAAAACAACATATATTCCCAATCCCCCAGACAGTTACTGACATTGAGACACAAGCTAAGCTACCAATCCATATACCATATGACACATGAAAGGGCTGGACAATACTGTACAGACAAGGTCAGGTTGAGTTTATATGGAAGAAGTTAATTACAAATGAGAGAAGAAGTCCTTAGAGTCTCTGTAACCATGGAGGATTTTTCTATTCCCTTGTCAGAGAGTTTAGCAGAATTTTCTGCCTTTGCCTGTCTTATCACATTATATGAAGCTGAATTATAGTCATGCTCTGAAAATCAGTACTTAGCTCCTGTAAATCTGGGCCAGATACAAGACAGTTTCTGCACTGCTCTCCTCAGACAGCCGGGGAGCTACAGCTGTTCTTGCATCTCAGCCACAGTCTCCAGCAGGTATGTCACACGCGTGAATATGCAGAAACTGCCTGAATTTTGATTCATGTACTGCTTTTCTCTTGCTTCTCTCAAATAATAATCATGATGCTTTGCTTAGGGAGAGGGAGAAATTTTGCCATCGGCCCTTCAAATTGCTATTCCCTGCCTTTTCCATGATTCCTGCTTACTTGGCATGGCTGCCAGAGAGTCTCCACATGTTCCTCCAGTACCTACAGCTCAGATAATAGTGTTTGTGCCACACAGGCGTATATAGGAAATAAACTTTTTTTTTGAAGTATTTTAAATATAGGCATGCACTCCCGAAGATATCTAATAACCTTTTTTCTTGAAATAGTGTTTAGCTCTTTTGGTATCTAGCCTTTAGAATTATGAACAACCCTAGGAATGTGCTTTTACTTGGCTAGCATCTATACTTACATGAAAAGAGGTCTGTTTTTCTGTTTCCTATTATTCAGTAGGAATTCTCACAATAGTGATGAAAACTCAGTGAGATTTGAAACGAAGGGAAATGGTGACTTCTGTCATCAGCAGCCAGAATCCTGCCCAAAGCTCCTTGCTATCTTCTGAAAATGAGGGTAGAAGAGGGAGATGAAGATGGAATTAATCTGGGAGCTCAGAGTGCAAGAGCCTAGATCTTATATAGTCCATATGGGCAGCACTGCAGCCAGGAGCTATACACACCCCTACATATTGTCTCACCTGTGCATCTGAGGGTCAAGTTTAGCAGATTAGGGAAGCTCAAAATTTAGGTACATCCCCTGTGTAGATAAATGGCTCTTTCAGGAGTCTGGCCACCAAGGAGACATTGCACAATTTTACACCAATGGATGGAACTGCCTCTCTGTCCAGCTTCTCATGGTCAGGGCTGACCATTTCATAGCACAAATGCATCAAATGGCTCTGTACAGGGGAAACGCTTCATAGAGTAAAACAGAAAAAACAACAATTTTAACAAAAACAAGTTAAAAAAAAAAAAAAAAGAACTGCCTCCCTTATTTCCTGGCTTTGCATTTTGCAGCTCCTGGCAATGCCTTCCCAGCTTTGCTGATCTAAACACTATCCGAATGGAAGATGACCTGTCATGCACAGGGACACAGTGGAGTGCCTCTGCGCAGCGACACTGCAGTGAATGTAGTGGATTAATTCCCCCACGGAAAATATGTGCATGGTCACCCAGAAGTCATTCCACTACTCTCTTTGAATACTTTGTAATTACCCCAGCAGCCCCACAAATTGCCATAGCTCTGGTACTCCAGCACAAAAAGCAAGACATAATAACTGATTGCATCAGATTAGATATCCTGATGAAATGGTAGGTGCTTGCAGAGTTTGGAATTAGCAATTACACCATTTCTGCACGGGCACACGACACAATTTTGGTTCGTGCCACGTGCATGTACATCGTGCCACGTCCTGTGTTATGTGCGTTAATGTGTTATAGAGCTGGGGACATCTGTGCTCTGCTCTCATAGCCTGTGCCTGAGTATATGACCTGATTTGGCTGGTGCTGTGCTTCATTATGTACTACCTCATGGAGCTGCTGATGCCCTTTATTAAATCAGCATTATGTGAGTGCCACAGCCCCACGGAGGGTATCTGCTGCTGCCTGCTTCCTAGCAGGAATTGTTTGCTTGTGGGTTACACCTAAATTATCTCACTCTTTTTGTTGTAGGGTGACAGAGCAGAGAATGCTGAGATTACGAATTTGGGGGCAAAAGGGGAGGATTGAAAAAGAAGTCTCAACAGTTCAGAAATTCAGGACTTTCTTGGTTTGATGCCAGGTAAATGGGAAAATACTAAAATTATTAGTAGAAACAAAGTAGGAGCTTTGAGGAAGGACTATGTTTGTGAACAGGTAGCAAGCTTTTATTGAATGGAAAAAATTATGTCACCAAAGGGGTAGAAAAAAGAATATGGACTCATCAGACGTGCTGGTTTGACAGTTTTGAGAGTTTCCTTGTTCCAATCTTGTCAAACCCAAGCAGGAGCAGAGGAATAGGAAAGCTTGTGAGCTGCTAGTTAACATACCGGCGTTCGGAGTCCCGCAAGGCAATTTCAGACTGTCTCTCCTTAGATGTTTTGCATCAGGGTTTTGCTGCCTAAATTCTTTCTTTTCTGATCTCTGTGACCTACACATGTACCTCTTCCCTCCGGAGGCTGACATGATCACTGGCTGAAGCAAGGAAGACCTGCCCAGAACTGAGGAGGGAAGGTATGTGTGTAGCTACTGCAGATTAAATGTTAAGTATAAAAAATAAAATAAAATAAAATAAAATAAAATAAAATAAAATAAAATAAAATAAAATAAAATAAAATAAGATAAAATAAAATAAGATAAAATAANATAAAATAAAATAAAATAAAATAAAATAAAATAAAATAAAATAAAATAAAATAAGATAAAATAAAATAAGATAAAATAAAATAAATCTGTGATTAGAAATGATTTGTGGAAAGATTCAGAGTGGCCCAGTCAGCTCCTGTCCAGTCTCTGGTCAAACAATTTGCCCTGATTAGAAAATTTGGAAAAGCTGCATTTCTAGAACACCTCCTCAGTTTAGCATTTGCCTCGGTTTAGACACATATCTCCATGACTGGGGAAAGCAGGGAGTGCATCAAATTAGCTAGAGGTTGCCTGCGATTATGGCATCTGATACTCACATGAGTCGGGAGCCCTGTGTCCTAACATTGCCACTAATATGCCATTCTTCCCTCTTTATGACCTTTCCTTGCAAACAGCTTAATTAAAGGATGAAGCACCAACGGGGAATAAAATTTAGATTTATACCAGTCCTTCTCTTAAGGCCAAGTTATTCTTTACCAGTAGCTGCTGATTCTCAGGCCCCTGTCAAAATCACTGCAACCAGCTTCTTGTTGCATCGCTGACCAGCCTTAACTCCCGTAGCAATGACAAACTGTATGGTGGCATATGTTTTTTTAATGTCCCAGTGTTTAAATAAATTAAAATTAAAATTAGCAGCCCAACTTTTGCAGAGAAGTGCCAACTTGCACCGGCATGGCTGTGCCCGCTTTACTGCATTACTACAACTGGGAGAGCTTTTTTAAAGTGCATAACACCACAGACCCATAGTCCACATGGGGCATGTCTGACCTTGCTGCTTTGTAAGCAAATATTATCAGTTCTGACAGGATTTCCCTCTTCAAGAATTTATGGTAAAATATATTGATATTGAACCCTAAATAACAGCATAGCTATACGGAGCACAATAGAGCAAAATCTTCTACCCTGTCCACTCCCATTCTTCTGGCAGTGTTACTCATAGAGGTAGCTTATTTTGCTGAATAGAGCTGAGATCCAGGGCTTTTTCTTATATTTCTGTTATGTTACTGGCTTATCGGGCTTTATTTCTTACAGTATAACCCTAGCACTTCCGTAGTGCTCCTATAGAGCTGTGCTAAGTTAATGGTCACTTGTAAAACAATCTGGGATTTTGGTTTGAAAAACACAGTGAAGAACATTTATAAGTTTATCTGAACAAAGTTTGAGCTTTTAACACAGAGTGTTTTACTGAAGAGCTGAGCATGCGCTTATTTAATGAGCCAGAGACCTGTAAGTTAAACTTTCTGCAAGGCTCTGCAGGGGAGACAACGAGAAAGGACCTATGAAACACTGAGGTGTTACTGTAATTCATCAAGGCTTAAGTTTATTCAGAATCAAATTCAGAAACCCAGACAAGGTGCCTAAGACACGAACCTACTCTGAGCTTCATCTGTACACATAGAAGAAGTGGAAGAATCACTGAAGCTGAGTCAGCACTTAAGTTCTGGACCATCTTCTAGAAGCATTTATTATTATTACTATTATTATTATTATTACTATTATTATTATTATTATTATTATATCAGGGAGCAACTGATGATATTTATTTTTAGTTTTCTGGAGAATTATTAAAGTTAGATGAGATGAAATATGGAGATGGAGAATGTCTGTTGTTCTCCCATACATACGAAGTTGGAACAAAAAAACTGGCATCCAAGGAGTGGTCTGAAAAAAAATGGACTTTGTAAGCTAATTCTTACAAGGAAAAAGGGGAGCCTTCATGAGGCTTGGCACTATGTCTAGTTGTATATCTGGGTGTGATTTGTTCCTGAAAGAAGAAGATATCTTGAAAGAAGTTGGAATATCACATCTTTGCTTCTGAGTGGGAGCTGGCCAGGGCGCTGCAATGCCCCTTGAATAATATATGTGAAAGGAAGGGTGCTTAAATGAGATATAAATAAATATTTTCCTCAGATATCTATAATATGGTAAAATAATTATTAATAAACTTCTTATAGAGACCATACCTGTCATTACCAAGCCAGAACTCTCAAATATCACCATTGTTTGACAAAACCATTTCCTGAAAGAGGGGAAAAATGATTAAAAACTTCAATTCACAAAGTGACTTTTATTTTGACAATAAATAACATACAAGTCACATTGTAAAATGAGACCCTTAATCATTTTCTGCCATGTTATTTGTCAAAATATAGACAGGAAAAAATGATCACTCATAAATAAAAGGTAACTTTCTCTTGCCTTCTGCAGGTGGGGTGGGGGAGTAAGTGCAGCATTTGTGGAAGTTCTTAGGAGGGCAGGGGAGGGAAATAAATGGTAGGAATTTGGAGAGGGAAAAAAAGTCTCTAATAAACTCAGTCTGATCAACCATGTTGAGTGATCAAAATTTCATTCCCCACAGTGAAAACTGTGGAAAAAAAAATCTTATTGCAATATTGGGAGGAATATTGGAATATTGGGAGGAGTAGCTGATAGCCCAGAGGGATGCACTGCCATCCAAAGGGACCTGGACAGACTGGATGACTGGGCGGTGACAAACCTCATGAAGTTCAACAAGGCCAAGTGCAAGGTCCTGCACTTGGGGAGGAATAACCCCAGACACCAGTACATCCTGGGGACTGACTTGCTGGAGAGCAGCTCTGCAGAGAGGGACCTGGGCGTCATGGTGGACGACAAGTTGCCCATGAGGCAGCAGTGCCCTCGTGGCCAAGAAGGCCAATGGGATCCTGGGGTGCCTTAGGAAAAACGTCTCCAGCAGGTCAAGGGAGGGGATCCTGCC
>VZSV01000045.1:2739211-2770451 GCA_013398735.1 Nothocercus julius
CCCCCCCCCCGCCTTGAGTAAATAAATGATAGTAATTATATAACACTCACTAAACACCCATGAGGCAGATAATTAGCATTATGCCCATTTTACAGGTTGCCAGGTTCACTTTGCAAAAGTGATTAAGATAAGGATCTAGATACTTTAACTTCTGTTCTAGCAATTTTATTAAAGATATCAGATCTAATCCAATCTGTCTGAATTTTACTGTCGATTCAAATGACATCAGGATTTCACTTAGTGTCACAGCAGCAGTATAGGGTAGATTTATTTAGTCTTTTTGCAGTGTAATGTGAGAACAAAGAAGAGATTTAAAATCCGCCCAGAAACACCCCAACGACAGAGCTGAAGATGAAACTCTGATGTCTTGAAATGAATGTCTTCTGTTGCTCAAACATCAACAGCTGTTTCACAATTGCTAACACACGGAAGTCACACGTAAGTTAAGATGCAAGGACATGCATGGAGCAGAGTGAAGGCAGCCAGCTGGTAGGGTCTCAGTGCTCAAGTCAGTAGTCTCTCTGACATAGGTATCAACTGGGTCAGAAAGTGCTGTGGACACTCAGGTAACATATTATTACTGTTGTTTTGATTTCTGCACTTGCTTGATTCACATGTTCAGCTTTAGTAACAACAACTCTGTCTCAAATTGTTCTGCCAGTGTGGATTTCAGGAAGTGTCTTGGCTATAGCTGTAGAATTTAAGTAGAGGCCATGTAGTATTTTTGGAGATGAACGGTGCTCTATTTTCTTTAAATAGATTTGTGTATGGGAGACTTTCATCCCAGCTTTCAGAGGGAAAGAAAAGCAATGGATGGCGGTGAGGAAACAGCAACTTTCTTTCAGCTCAGAGTTTACTGACAAGTCTAATGTCTTTCCAAATGAGCCTGATAAACCCATATCCCCTGAAAGAAGTCAGAAAAAGTAGACATTTTGTTCAACCCGAGATGTAGCAACAGGATTAGGATAGCTTCTTCCATTTCCACCACTACTGTATTCAGTGAATCCTGAAAATTCGGGCAGACAATGTCTCCCCAAGGAGAGTTTCACCTGGGTAGGTTAATTACACTGTCCACAATGTGTCTGTGATACTCAGCTCTTTTCAAAAGTACCGCACCTCCAGGGCAGGCCGTCAGGCCTTCAGCACTTAGATTTGGATGTTGAATCCATAAAGACTAATGAGTCATGCAGACTGGAGCTCAAGTCTGTTATTCCTCTTGAATAGCTCTTGGGCATTTTGTTTTCATTGCAGGTGAAGTTAAGCAACAAGCATGTTTTTATTTGCCTAGTAAGAAAAATGCATCTGCTAAGGATGTGTGCATCTTTTTTAAGTGTGTCAATTTATATGCAAAATAGGCTTAGCACTCATGTCCATGGCCAGCTGCCAACGCAGTCCTTAGCATCTCAGGTCTGGACAGCCAGACCCCAGATTCCTCTTCCTTTTTCTTTTCTCTCTTATTTATGTATGTATGTATGTATGTGTTTATTTATTTATTTATTCCTTTCCTTCTGAACTGATTTGGAAAATAATGTTCCCAGTATTACCCAGCAATATTCAAAACTCTTCTCGTGCAGATAGTTTTATAGAAGTCTGAATAGAAATGAGTTGAGACATCTCAGAACAGCCATAGTCTATCATAAAGAGCAGTAGAAGACTCCTAAGATTTTTCATAATGCAGCATACTTGGCACTCTTAAGGAAAAAGAAGCCAAGTCATGTCTTGCAGCAGAGAAATTCTTTCTCTTAATGTGATAAAGATTGGTCCCTTTGGGTCAAGGTAGTGGTACATTAAGTGGAAAAGTGTAAAACCTACCTTCTGCCCATCTATATTTAACCTGGTCTATGAATGATAAGATTTCATTCTTCTATGTTCTCACTTTTTTTTTCTCCTTTCTTCATGAACACTGAATTTATCATTTAAATGTAAAAAAGAGAAACCAGATGCTACAGTTATTAACTTTTGGAATCAACTATAATCTTCCTATTAAATCCTTCCATCCAGGTACAGGCAATTATTTGCTTGATCTAAAGGTGCAGAAAATGTAGACACACTGGGTTTCAGAAAGTCCAGTTTAATAAGACAGGTGGGTAACTAATAATGTGGAAAATTACCTGCAGATTGAGGATATTGGGAATGACTAATGGCCAAAACTAAGCGAGTAAATTAGTTGCAAAACGATACCATTTGCAGGAGTTGTGTGAGTAGGGGACTGGATGGCACAGTGGCATGTGGCAGTGATCTGAGCTTGAATATGGCCCAAATTCTGAAAAACATGCCATCAACTTATGGCTTTTTTTTTTTTTTTTAAATTATTATTATTCTTTCCATGTACTCAGTGCTATTTATGTAAGGTTTAATAGCACAGGCACAGGAGCCTACTTAGCTTTGCAAAGTTTAACAACAAAGTTGTCATCAAGGTCAAACGCGTTGAAACTGAGACTTCAGTTTGCTTTACAAACCAAACAGAGTTCAGATAAACAAAACACTCGGTTCATTGGGGAAGATTCTGAAATGCAGAGAAGGGAGAATTTCAAAGAGTTTTTTTTTCCCCTTAATTTAAGATGTTCCATAGGTTTCTGATTCCAAAAGGCAGTCAAATGTTGGCTTCAGAGGGACCACTTATGTGCTGAGAATTAGCCACATGCCTAAGTACTTGGGAATTTAATTGCCTACCTCAAAATACCTGATTTTACAACCTGGTCATGGGCAATATAAAAGCAACCTTAGCAAGAGATTAGCCTATGAGGGACAACTGGACTAATTCTCTTAAGGACAAAATTAACTTCTCTGACTATCTAAGTAATTCTAAGCTTCTCATCCCTTCGAGACCTAAATACACATCCCAGCTCTTTACAAATGCAGTTTCAAACTTCCTCATAAAGACAGAACTATTATCTCTTGTCCATAAATGCAGAATTACAGCAGAGAAAGCAACATAGTTAAGATCACATAGTCGCAGAAGTGGGATATCTGTCTGCCTGCTCATAATTTTGCCCACTTTTCTTATATGTCTATTGTATGTTACTTCTGATGGGGCTAGTAACATGACAAGTGATTTTGTGCTACCAGCTCTGATGGCACTTACTTGCAGAGAGCATCTTTAAACATAATATAGTGATCTAATAATCATATACTCTTTTTCACTATGCCCTTCTGCATTATCTTTATTGACAATCGGGGTATTCAGAATATACAGAGAACCAAAGAATATAAAAATTGATAGAAAAACATGCCTCCAAATTCATTGAACTTCCAAAAACATTTTATTTAATGTCACTGCAAGTGTAACCAGGATGATTTTACAGTTTTCTTTAATTTTCTAATATTTCTAATTTTGCAGTTTCTCCTGAGCTCTGTTTCAGGGAAAAATAAATAAATAAATAAATAAATAAAGGTAGAAAAAACCCATGCCCTCTAGGAATTTATATGTCTAGAAAAATATACTCTATGGAACTTGATTATACCAAGAAACATACATACACATTAACACACATATTCCTGCAAATGTATACCCATATGTGTATATTGATTCGTACACATATAAATATGTATTTCCACTTAGCAATAACTACATTTGTTATTTATGTGTATTCATCCCCAAAAATAAGCCAGATTCCTACAAAAAGATGAAGTAATGTAAAACACACTTCCCTAGCTGAATTAAGGAATTAAAATGAACTTGAAATGTTTCATATTCTTATAACACCAGTATCTTAAAGTTAGTCATAATGCATAAGAACTATCTCTCTAAATACAGATATCCGACATACAGACATCTGCATCTAAGCCACGCTATTAGGCACTTCTTGGGTATATGATTCCTTTTGTTATAATACAGGTGTATAAAATAAATAGTCACTCCTGAAAAGGGGCGTTTCCCTCCAAGGACTGTAGACACAGGCTAGGGATGCTAGCTCAAATATAGACATCTATGTCACAGATGTTTAAATAAAGCAAGATGAGTTTTAAGCTGTGCTCCAAATTTCTAGAAGAGTGGTTTGTAAGAAAAGTTAATTTTAATTAAAAAAAAAAAAAAAAAATTATTCCACACAGGGAATGAAGTTATGTGGGAAGAGGGTTAAGGAGAGGTTTGGTCAGGGGATGGCACAGGTGATCGGGGGTTACCAGGAGCAGGTCAGCCAGAGCAGTGCGCTTGATGGCACCATCACACTCTCCTCGTTGTCCCTTCTCGGCTCCCTTAGCAAATTTGGCATAGTTCCACAGCCTCCATGAACAAACCAAAATCCTGTCTCCCTGCTTAGCAGTTACAAAGTCCCATTGGTCCTCCTCAAACCAGGGTGGGCCATGCTGTGGCATCCTCATGGCCTGGAGTCAGTGACTGGAGATATTTGGTTCTTGTTGTGGTCCTGTGGGCTTGTTGTGGTTTGGTTCTTCTTTAGTCCTTGTCATTGTCTCCTTCAGTCCTTGACATCGTCTCTGGTATCCCTTATCTATCAGACCTGTGTGTCTGTGTTTTGGCTATCACTTCCCCCTTTACTTTCTTTTGCACTGCGAAGGTCCTTGATTACCTTAATAATGAAGATGCCCTCATATAGGACACAGCCTTAGTCTCCTCCACTCACTGCACGTGGTCTCCCCTCTGATTTACCTCTGTGCTGCTCATGCAGCGACTCCCTAAGGACCTGCTATGGGAGAGGGAGACCCACTCTTTAAGCTGTTTAATATCTAACCACACTTGAAATGATTTCTCCAAGGTCCAGACGATCTCCTGTAAAGCTTCCAAAGACCGCTATCATTTCTCAGGAGCTCTCCTAGCAAGGCCACAAGCATTAAAATTCAAACGCAATCCTCAGAAGTAGAGCTTCCCATATAGACTCTTATCTGTCTTCAGGTGGTGATTGTCTCTGTGTTTTTAACTTTGTCTCTAAGCCTCCACCTTTCCTTTCATCACAAAATATCATTGAGATTGTCCCCTTACTCACTACAGTTTTTTTTTCCTCGAAAATCATTTGTGTTTTTTCCTATATCTTCAGACACAATTAGAAAAGGGGACAATCTGATTTCATAACTGCTTGTGAAATGGTCAGCAAGCTCTTTCAGCTTTCCAGGACTTGAATGTGTGATTTAAGTCTTCTAATTTATGAGAAGTGGCATTTATGACAAAAACATTTATGATAGCATATTCAAAAACCAAAAAAAGTTTTAAAATCCTTAATAATGTATGCACATGTAATTCAGAGAATTTTTAATTCCACCTAGGTCTGGCTTGAACAAATGGTGCCTATGAAACAGAAATAAATTAACTCTACTGTACCCATAAACACATTACCTTCAAATTTTGAACCTGTAAATATGCTGGAGGAAGAAATTCAAGAAAGTATTTATATTTTCAAGGCAAATCTTCCACTGAAGTAAAATGTCATTGATTTAGAGACTTCAGGGCAACCCAATTTACACTGACATGGTCTAACCAGTTGTATGTGGTCTCTTCTGCCTGACCTATTCATTTTCCTTGAAGGAGAAAACAGAGAGGTGTCTTAGCCACAAATGCAACCCAAAGACCAAAGAGATGCCCTACTCTGACGGCTGCCCAGCGCAGAGAATCCAGCAACAGCTACTGTGGGTGCTCAAAGCGGAGTAAGAATTTGAACTTTTGTGCAGCAGACAGATGCTGCAGCCTGGCTGCACTGGTGGAAGTTGGACGGGGATACTTCCACTTGGTCAAAGGGCCCTAAAATTTTCAAAACAGCCAGAATTGGACTAAACAGACTAATGAACTGGCTGACAGTTGCCAAAATTCTCAGTGCAGTTTCTCTGCAGAATTACAAATAGCATGCATTTGGTTGTCTTGGCTGTAGGGATTTCCATCGTGTTTGCATTTAAATGCAAATCATGACCATGAAGCCAACTAGGCAATTTCTGCCTGCAGCCAGCGTAACGAACACATTCTCATGTCCACCTGAGTAAAGTTATCCCCTTGTAGGGGCCACCACTCTTCAGGGCCGTTTCCCCTGCTAGCGAGGCTGAATGCAAAAAAAATGGCCTTTCTCCCCTTCAAGGACTGAAAACAGGGACAAAGGAACTTGAATTACATACATTTTATGGAAGTCATTGCTTTTATCCCCTTACCTCCCATAACCTTTCTTGACATCAGCAAAAATTATTAGTTTTGCTCTTCAGTGTCATGCTTCTTGGTTACCTCTAATTGAAATGGAGGCGTTCTAAGTGGCAAAATCAGTTACAAATCCCTTCAAGTGCCTCTTTTGTATAATTTATCATGGGATTCAAAGCTTCTGAGCTTGGATCATTTAGTTCTCAGGAGTCTTTAATACTTGATCACATTTTGTGGTGGGACAATACTTGGTAGTGGTAGAATATGAAGATAACTGAAAATTTATTTACTGTATCAAATGCTGATGTTGCCAGAAGAGTGGTTTGAGATGAGGATTACCTTTCACAGAAAATTAACTGCAAGGAGCAACTTAATTTGAAGGAACTACAGACCTCAAAGAAAGAGAGAAAGAAAGAAAGGAGCTCTTCTGTTCATATTGAATAAAAAGATACTTGAGCTTTCATGTTTAAATGAGTTCTTTCATCAGGAACAAGTAAAGGAAAAGATGCTTTAATAAGAAATAAAGTTATTGAAGTCTTTTGATCAAAATGGAAAGCAACACTCTAAAACTTACCTTTGTAAGAGGTTACCTTCCTGACCAGGAAATCATCCTATTTACTGCTTTTAGGAATGAAGCAGAACTGTAGGTTTGTTATTCATAGTGATCTATACTGTATACCCTTTAAAGCCAGTGAAAGCGGCTTGCTTTTAGGGTTGGAGATCCTGTAAGCCTGGGAGTAATGCTTAATCCTCACATATTTGAAGCAAATAAATAGTAGAAAAGCATACTTCAGTCCCTTCTCCTGATGTCAAGAATAACTTCAGTTTGAGCAAACCCTTCATAGTGAAGAGATGCCTTTGGGGAAAGCAAACAAATGAGCAAGAATGATGAGGACAGCTTGATCTTGCAAATATCTTCAGCATCTCACTTAACATTTATTTTTTATTTATTTATTTTATTTACCTGGATGTTCACTGTACACAGACATATAAATTTAAGAAGCATGTATATATAAAACTATATATATATGTGATATATATAAAAATACATTTATGCCACAAATATATATATCATGTTAAGCTATTGAAAGAAGACAGATGGCTACATGAATAAATAAATATACATATACACACACATATATATACACATATATATAATCTTCAGGAAATGAAACTTCATGTATGCACACGTCTTTGCAAGATAGAATACTACTAAATCTAACATTTTTTTTCCTGTTTTTGTACTTTTTATTCTGCTAAAACACAATGCAATACCTTCCCAAGTAATGGCTGAGCAGCAAACATGGGCAAAGGTAGCACTGCTACTTTCTCTGTCAGCTTAACCTTTTTTTTTTCTTTTTCGGAATTCACGGTGTGCAGGCACAGTTGAGGCATTTTCAGCCTGACATTAAAGTGTGAAAGGGATGGGGAGGGGGAAGCAGATGTCACCCTGAGAGTAGGAATATTAAGAATAACTGGGAAAGAATCAGCTTCTTCATGCTAAGATTCACAAAGTAATTCCATGGCAGAAAAGTCAAGGCAAATATTTCTTGCAAGTTTTCTTGGATGCTGCAGGAGCCTAAAACCTGGATTTTTTTTGCAGATTTAATATTTATCCTGTTCCTTTGCAAGTTAATTTTATGACCAATATTTCTGGAAAAAAAAAAAAAAAAAGTATTACTTGTTAAAACTAATATAGCAGCTCATGTTTTACTTTAGATATAAAAAGGGGGCTTTTCATTATAAGAAGAAAAAAATGTCCACCTGCCTATCAGGGAAGCAAGTTCTAGCTCCCTTATCCTCATTTTCAGAACAGGACCAGATGGAGAAATGTAAAGCTCACTTAGTAACTCAGTTTGCACTGGAAATTGTGTAAGAATTGTGTCTAAATACAGAAAGAAAATGCAAGACTCATACTCATGCCAGTTCACCCTAAGATCTTACCTTCAAGTGTGGTTCAAAATTCCCTAATCTGAGAACAATTGGTCTGGGTAAAATCCAGATTAGCCCTTTCGTTCAGCAATTTCTCAAATGGCAAAATCAAATATATTCATTATTCTTCTCAGATATGTGTGTAATGTTTATAAATCTTCAGCAGTGAGGGCACTGTGCTTTTAAAGAAATGGAAGATAAACTATCTTCTCTTAATAACTCTTCTTAATTTCCATTCCCTCCCCCCCCGTCTTTTTTTTTTTTTCCCTGTATTGTGTCTGGCCATATCTAGTGGGCATATGCAGAACAGATTATTTGCTTCCTGTTTGCATATTTTACATATTAGAAGGTTTTTATCAGGTGTCACACCAGTCTCCTCTTCTTTAGCATAAACTTTGCTCTTTCCTCAGTGATCAGGTTTCCTAGACATTTGATCATCCTTGTTGCTTTCAAAGCCGCAGCAGGTGCCTTATGGCACTTTTATTTCCACTTTGATGCAATAGAAATGGGACGTGCAAAACAGCTTGAAAAGTGTCTCCCATATATCTTTATATCTTTTATGATAATAAATAATAATGATCCATACTCATATTGTGCTTTGCATTTACAAGATATTCTACAAACATTAATTAATTAGTCCTCATGACACTCCTGTGTGATAGCAGTAATAAAGCTTTGCATGGTTACGACACCTTCGAGCTAAGGTTCTTAGATTAACTTGAAAAATATTAATGATTCTTCTATTTATACCTTACCTCTCACAGCAGGGTAAAACAGGAGGAATGGAGCATCGTACACTCTTTGCATTTGTCTGAACTGAAGACAAGCGCTTTTTAGATCAGAGTTGCAGATTCAATACCTATCTCTGGTTTGTGCAAAATAGTATCAGTAGAGAGAGTCACAAAATGCAAGAGATTAGGTTGTTTCCAATTTTTCCTAACCATTTGACCATAATTTGCACAGAAGCTTTGGTTTCCTATGGACCATTTCCAGGAAGGCTTTCCTCATTCAACCTTTATTCTCTAGATGTTTTAGAAGCAGTTGAAACCATCTGGATTATTGAACAGATTATTTTATCCTGTTTCACTAGGACAGTAATATATCAACCTAGGACAAAATCTGCTAATAACATGTATATACATAGCAATAACATAATCACTGCAAAGAATGTGCTATGGCTGCGTGCAAAGAAATAGAAACGCATATACGTAATATAACTAAAACTTCTAAAAGAAAAGCAGGAGTTCTAAAATAAAGAAAATTTGCATGTCCATTACAAAAGCATCAGTTTACACTTATATGCTATGTACTTCTTCCCTACCAGTTGTTTGGATCTGTCAGCAAACAATTGCATGCCTTATTTTATAGGCTTTTTCACATTCTTTTACGATGGAGGCTGTGATAAAAAAATAAAGATTGGAAATAGCTTCAAAATGTAAATACATAGCATGCTAAGCTCTTTTTTTAGATCTCTGAATGGAAGAACAAAATGTTTGGGCAAATGAGAAGAAAGCATAAATAATCCACATCACAGACACTCCTCACCGTAAACCTCTGGAAGATAGTCCAAGAGATGGAAAACTGTCCAAGAACTACTGGAACATTTTCAAGCACCATAATATTGAGGACAGTAAGGAAACATACAGAAAATATTCAAGATGAGCATTTAGGAAAACAAACAAACAAATGAACAAAAAAACAATAGCTGAAGGGACATTATATGCTAAGGACTCTCCAAATAAGGATTTTTAATAGCAACCTTGTTTTCAGGGTTTTCAAATACTTATCTGAAGGAAATGCGCATTTGGCTTTGTTTTCTTTGAGAGTTTTCTTATTGGCAGATTCTGATACAACTTTCGAATAAATGAATGTCTCCTTCAATGCCATGTATTATTCTGCAATGCGAACATGCACAGGCAGTTCCAGGAGAGCAAGACATGCTGCTAAGTACTGTTTATATGTAGCTTTTGTTGTTGTTGTTGTTGTTCTTCATTTAGTCAAGGAAAAGCAAGAGAAACTCAGACAAGACAGTAAATGAGATGGATCTTTTCTGGACTGAATCAGTAAGACTCTTCCTATATCTTTCAGGGAATGAAGAAGAGTTTTGGTCCAATATAGGGTTAGCTATAAAACAGAACAGGAGGAGAAAATCAAAAAAAAAAAAAAAAAAAAAAAAAAAAAAAAAAAAATCAAATGTTGAAAGCAAGTTCCAATAACCAAACCTACACTTTGAAATAAAATCCGTGCCGTTCCCTGTCAGAACTAAGTTGCCATTAAACAAGAACAACTCCTGTGGTATTATTCGCCTGTCATTTCTTGGTAAATCAGTGTCATTAGCATTGATTTTTTAGAGGAGAGATTAAAAGAGGTTTAGTTAGGAGAGTAAGGCAGGAGTATATATTATCCAAGCCAATGTAGTTCTGGGTCTCAAAGATGACATTTCCCTCTCTGCTTCATTAACTTGCATAGCTTGTTGAGCTTTAGCTGTTTCTAATTAATTCTTTTACTGGCTTTTTTGAATGTGTATCATCTCTGGCAAACCATATAAAATGAAGAAATCTCTCTGAGGTTTTACCCTTTTAATTATTATTTTTATTGCTTAAATGAAGCTCTAGAATTGCAAATGTTGACATTTTAGTTGATTCTAGTCATTAGAGTTTTCAAAGGAGGAAAAAGAGGAAAAAGGCTAGGGAGAGGAGGGGGCAATATAGATAAAATAATAATAATAAATAAATAAAACCAGAAACTGAGCAGGATCCTGATTGCCATGGCAAATGCTGTGGAAAATGGAAAAATAAATAGGTTTGTCAAAAGTGACCTCCATGATGGTTTTGCCCTTTTTAAACACTCACAAGGAAGGAAGCATCATTAAAGGCAATCCCTCTCTGTCCTGCACACAAGCTGACATGCAAATGAAGGGAGTTTTGCACTCCTGCTTGGCATTTTGCTTCGTTCGGGCAGATCTTGGCAAGAAAGTGTGGAGGGCACTCATATATGCACGCGTGCACATGCACCTTCACACACATTCACATGTGGCTTTAAAGTGAAAACGAGCGCACGGCAGAAGGTCCAAACGGAGAAGGTAAAACGGCACGCACGAAATACCTGTGTGAATGAAATCGTCTCATAAAGCCTCGTGCTAACGCTGCGAGGGAGTCTCCCTGGCTAACACACTGCTCTGCTGACTGGGCCCTTCTCTTGCCACCGTGTTGGCCCAGGTGGATAGTCTAAGAAAGGTGGACATCCAGCTTTGCTGCAGAGAGGGGGTTGCACCGCTGCAAGCAGAATGAAGGTAGAGGTACAGGCGTGATGAGCTGGGAAGTGAATTTGGGGATGCCTCAGCTATTACGTGGTGGCTGCCTGTTGCACTGCTTATCCCATTGGCGATGAGTGCTAGGTTGTTTTTTTCCCTCTTCTCATTAATAAAAAAATAAAAAGGAGGACTGGAGAAATGAAGTTCCTCTAAAAGCAATTGTCATTTGTTAAAATTGTTCTATCATTAACACAGATTCTGTCATCATTGCTGCAGCGATGAGAATGAAGTCATGGCAAAGTCTCTAAATGAGCCTTGTTTACCAGCAGGACAGGAAGAAAAAGCAGCAGACTGCATCCAGCAGAAGAATCGGCTGTTGGCAGCTGACAGCAAAGGGGAAGACTAAAGAGATGGGGCAGACATTTCCTCGTACTTTATTTATATCACTTATATCACTTCTTTCTCCCAAAGAGCTGTGAGGTGTTTTACCAGCAAGCAACTAAGTGAGACCTAGCTGGAGGTAAGTGGAGTTTGTTTACAGTGGTGTTAGTCACTGGTATGGTGAAATATGTAACAGTTGCCTAATACAAACAGGAAGAGTGGTATTTTTCAGATAAATTTGCTCCTGAAACCCACCAGAAATGAACAGAAAAGTATTTTTAATTTGCAGTCTGGGGCATCCATTGCATTTAGGCAAATCTGGCTTTCTCATGAATACACTAAATGACCTTGTTTTACTATGGCAGGAACAAAACCCCAAAGTGATGTGCATAAAATATCTGCAAAAATATTCATTTATGCACAAATTTTGAGACCAAATTTTTTGGCAAGCTTATCCGATCAGGGAAAAGGATAAGCAACACATGACTTTGACCAGTCAGAAGTGAACAGCACAGGGTCAGGTGAATGCTTTTGTGGAGGACTGCTTGTAATCACATCTACCATGTAGCTATATTATCTTTCTATTGTGAGGATAAGTAGGACAATAAAAGTCAGTTTATTTATTAAAATAAATTTCATCTGAGAAAATCATGGATGGCTAATGCAGCCTTCAAAATACAAAAGGCTCTACTACCTATTGTTTTAAGTAGTAATACAAACACTATTAAAAATCTGATTCTTGAATCAGGGCACCACTGAGCACTGTACTTTGTACAAACAGCTCTGAAGAAATCTTCTTAGAAGAGATTTGCTCAACTGCTCTAGTAATAACACTTAAATTTATCCACTTCATAGTTAAGCGTATAGTTTGGCTATAGCCATGGCTCTCTTTATGAAGGGAACAGACGTGTCCAAAACTCCAATTCATTCAAGTTTTCTTATTTACCTATTTTAGGATGGAGTGATGCACCCTTTGGGGAGGGTTATCTCCTGCTATTATACATAGAAAAATGTCTCTCTTGCAAAATTCCTGGCATTTAAAGGGCTAATTAATCTGGTTCGAGAAGGATCTCAGCCTTTCTGCTGTCTTACAAAGCAAAGTACAGATGTAGGCTGAGGAAAGAATTAATTCCTATTTCATTATTCATAGGCTTATTTTAAAAGTCCCAAGCCACAGCTTAATGAAAGCTCCCTGAAATGGCAAAGGAAGGAATAAATAGGACAGTGTTATTTTGAGAGAAGATGGAAAGACATTGTATGTCTGTCAATGCATGGAGGCCACTTGCAGCAGCTGTGACTTTCTGACTGGCTGCAGTGCCTGGAAAGGAGACTATTCCAAAACATCAGAGACTGCTGCTTGATCCGTGGCCAAAGTGCTGACCAGCAGTCAATGGAGCTTAGGCCAAGGTTTTAATTTTCCAAACTGCAACATCTTGAGCAAAAATATCTGCTCTAAGGGAGGGTCGGAGAATGTCATGCATGTGGCAGAAAGGGTTTGCCTGAGGGGTGTGAGCAGGTTACTGTGAGTGGCAGCTGAGTCTGGAGGTGGTGCGTGAGCGAACAAGCGACCACGTCTTTGAGACTGTGACTGCAGATGCATCGGATTGTGGGAGTCAACTGCATGGCTGAGTGTAAAGGTGAAATGTGTTGAGCAAACGACAGTTAACACAAGAGATGCAACCAGCAAATAGGAAGGAAAAGTCAAAACATGAGAGGGGAGACACGAGGCCATATGGAAGAGGAATGCTTCAATGGTTGAGCGTGGATGGGCTTCTGTGAGCTGCCACAGATGCACGCAGCTGGGTCCCTATCTTTGAAAGACCACCCACTGCTGTTGTAATATATGCATTCAAATCCTTTTTATTTTTAGCAACAACACCTACTTCAGCCATTTCAGGCATTAATTGCACTAGGACTCACATCTTCTACTAGGAAACCAAACACAACACCTGCTTAAAGCTTAAAATACAAAGATGTGTTTCTGCTCCTTGTCCCACAGGTTTTTAAGTGGACCAGTTCCTGGGGTTCTTTAGACATTTCATTCAGAATTATCTTATACTGAGTATCAAAGGATACCCAGAATTCTAACTTCCATTAGAAGGTAAATCATAAACTATTTGGGCTTTAGTACAGACCTCAGTCTAAGGAAATAAAAGTGTTTTTATTTCCCTCTAGTTGCTAGCAGAATATAAGATGATTACCTGTGAAACAAGTAAGATGCCCGGTCCTGAAAGAGTTAAGCATTTGTCTTTCACACGTTTCATTTTCAAGTTCTCAAACCCACCTTCACTGGAATCAGGACTATGCACAAGTGATGCTAGTAATGCAGATTTGGAGCTTGTACACCTGTGTCAATCAGATAGGTGAATATACAATATTACATCAGCAGGACTGAACAAGTACACGTGCTTTTGTAGTATTTTACAGCAAATTTCCACAGATTAAGGCAATGCATGACAGGGACACGATATTGTAGCTGTGAGAACACCACTCTCAGTCAAAGCAGTATTCCATTTATGCTGTATCTTATCTCTGACTTTGGCCAGAAGAGATACCTTAAAACATTGTGGAGATTGTATAAGAAATGTAAGATGTTAGTCATTTTCTTAGAAAAACACCTTTCCTCAGGAGAAAGGCCAGAGCCTTCTGAAAAAGACCGAATATGAACCATCAGGTTTAATAGCCAAGTGGAAATCTAACGTGTCAGCCTCACAGCACTCAGTACCTGATTTGGTTTAGAAAACCTCTTGGTCAAACTATGCTTCCATCTAGAGCAACATGAATCTCAAGGAACTTCAGATTCATGCTTGTATAAAGCCAAACAGATCTTGGCCTTAGGAAAAGAGAAAATAGTAAAATCAATTTGCCACCAATCAAACAAAATAACCTGAAAGAAATATTTGAGTTCAGAAGTGCCTTTTGGTCTTGGCCCTCTGCCTTTCTTTACAATGGGTTAAGCCACCATAGTGTCGAAGTGTGCTTTTTGACTCCTTCTTTTTCTATTTTAACCTTTTTCCCTGATCATTTGGCTGGCTTTGTACAATTGAGCTATAGCGTGTGCAGCTGACCTTTCTTCATTTAAATGCTAATAGAGATCTAGGAAAGGTGTTGCCATCCATAAGGTCAACTAATTGTAAGAGACTCAAGACCTTATGTTTGCTGAGCTGAAACAACAACAACAACNAAAGGGTTAATTAGAACTTTTGCAGAGTGTTTGAAGCCCAAGAGAACAGGTTTGTGCATGATATGTTAAGCTACCCAGAAGTCAAGTCCTCTTCCAGAAGTAACTACCCACTATATCCCAGCTGTAAAATAGTAGCTCCTTTTCTATCTGAATTCGTTTTTACAGAAAAAGATTTAAGGATCAATTACAAAAGCCACTTAGTCAACACACTTGTGTACCCTTGCTGGCTGGCTGTAGGCATGCAGGGGCCAGAAAATGCTTTATCCAGTAAAGTTGAAGCTGATGGAAAGCGAGGATGGAAAAGGTTCGCACTAATTTAAGCATCAAAAAACACTTGATATTTTCACCAATTAGGTTTGCTTTAAAAATGACATAGAGAAGTAGGCTTCTCCAGAGTGCAATATTTATCATCCTAAAATAGGCTTCCTAGATCAGATGAATCATTTTTAAGAAGTTTAGGGTTTGGAGGACCTTCTAAGGTCAAGGAAGATCACTTTATCCCAGGTTTCCCCAGCCTTTTAGAATCCATAGTTTTGGTGATGAAGCCATCAGGAAAAACAAACTCAATCAAAAAGTATATCCTGTCCACTCTTCTGCATTTTTAATCATCCATTCTAGTTAAACAGTCCAACAGCTCTTTGTGCAAGATCTCTATCCCTGCTGCATAGGTCAGTTATGATTTGAATGTCATCATTTTTACTGCATTTCAGTGAAAAATAGTGCCAGTATTTTCTTCATTAAGGAAGAGGAAGATGGGGAGAGGTGAGATTACAAAGCAAACATTGCCAAGCTTCATAGCTGGCCTCTTCCAACGCTTTCTGAGGCTCCACTGACCGATAACAAAAGACTGACGAGTCCTGGGCTGATGAATTACTCCCTTCTCTGCAGAATATGGCCTTCTGAAGGCACTGCCTGAAGTGTTGGTCCTAAATCTTGGCAAAGAAGATCTTGGAAATCATTGAGCTATAGTCACACATGACAGTGGGGTGATCCAGGAGAACCACACAGGCAGCTATGTTTCCAGGAGGGGCATTCTTTTCCTCAGGGAACTCAACCTGGTGCATGAAGAAAAGTTACTAGTCTCTGGGACCCTGTCCACCTCTGACAACAGGTATTTCTCAGACTTTAAATTCTATTTTAAAAATGTGTCAGAAATGAAAGGTGGGGAGAATCATAGGACTGACTTGGTATTTCAGGTAGCTGAGTTGTGAACACAGAAAATTTCGTGACCTGATTTTTTTGGAAGCAGATGAGTCACATAGACTATGAGGCTTAGTTCAGGTCATTTGCAATTCACAGTGCCTGTAGTTTAAAATTAGCGTGGGTTTTGGAGAGCCTTTAATATTCATAATCTGACCTAATATTGAAATGTTCTTTAGAAAGATAGAGATTTAGGGGGAAATAATGTGAAGTGATATCAGGAGAATTTGCAAAGTAGCTTTAATAGACTAATTCCAAGTGCATTAGCTGCATTTCTGATCAGAAAATATTGAAATGTATCTAGCTTACCTTGTTATTCAAGACTAGTTATTCTATTTCTATAATTTCCAACAGTGATTCAGCATATATTTCAAATATCTGAGGTCTTGGACAGATTTACTCTATCATGCTTTCAAAATCATGCAGACAAAAGCATAAAAAAATTAGATTTTTTTCAGTGACAGGTGGGTGTTTCAAAAAGGATGGAGACTTTCAAGAAAGGTAGGATAAGGTGTTAAGGGCTTAACTAATGGGCATACTAAATTATTATATCAAATCCTGTTTCTAAGACATTTTCTAGAAACTGAGATTTCCAAAATGGGGCGGGGGGGCACGATGCGGGACTAGCCAGCTGTAACTTATGACACATTTTCCCACCTCCTGAGGAGTGAACTGAGATCATCAAATTAATTTTCTTCCAGGTTCTATTAAACTTACAGCAACTTTAATACACTCGTTTAGTTCAGAATCCGGGCTGATTTTGAGCCGGAGAGAACGGGAGACCTGCCACACTGGGAAGTTTTCTGCATCTTTAGAAGTCCCTTGTGTTAGCCAGGCCTCTGCAAACGCGTGCTTATTGTGAAAACGGACAGAGAGCATCGGGGGAAAGACGTCACTCAAATGCCCCCTTACTACACATTGTCCACAGTGCAACGGTGCTCAGGATTGAAAAGCAATAGGAAGCTAAACGGCCTCTATGATTGTTAAGTGAAGCAAAGATTACAGGTATTGTGTTATCAGACACAAACCGGGGAATGACTTCCTGATGCACTGAAGCTTTCCACGTTCTCAGGATGCCCTATGCTTGACGAGGTAATCTGTTGGTTTATGCTTTCTCTCAAATGCGAAGAGGCTATGATAACAGTCTACAAGCCAAAATAAATCTTCTTCGGACCGCTATAGGAGCCCAAGATTCATTAGGGAGCCAGCAACTTCCTAATATGCTATGTTTGACTTTCACACCTTTGCTTTCATTTAGCTGGTGCTTGAAGTGCCTTTGTGGGCAGTTAGGATCAGAAAAACACTCGGCAAACTTTACCTATTCCCGTCTTATATTCATTCATCTTCATAAATATATGATCTGTGCTTCTCCACAATGACTTTCATCTCAACTTCTCTCAGTCTCTTACTTTCTGCAATTGAGAGCCACTTCTTGGGAAACAAATGTGGTTTTCTTCACTCGTTCAGTAAATAAAATGCAGTCAGCATGATCACATTCTTGCCTTTCAAGACAAACTCTCTCGCAGAAGGTCAAACTAAATGATCATAACAGTCTTGAACATGTATACTATGCCTCTTGCAGCCCAGATTTTATTGTCAGAGATAAGGAGAAAGCTTTGAGACACACAAATAAAAATAGATTGTTGGGCATTTTAAACCAACAACTGTGCTAATGTAAGCGGAGATGTGCTGACATATTATCACTTCGGGAGTCAGATCAGCAGTAATACACCTTTTCATCTTGCCGGTATGCTTAAGGAATTAGATGCTTCTGATAACTGCTCTTGGTTTTATGTATTTTTCTTCAGTTGTGTTAATTTTTAATTTGGAAATGTAAGAGTGTTCTATTTAACAGTCTTGTGAAATCAAATAAAACATGCTGGTTGCTTCACATAGAATCAACGCTCGTGCTTTTATCTGCTAAGATTGGTTTCATCCCACTGACACGAGCAACAAAGCCAGGTTTCAGGGTGTCACTAGGTCACCTTCGATCCTCCGTTCTTCAAAACGGCAGGCACCTTTGGGCTTCATGAGGGTCACAGCAGAACTTTCTAGGTAATTTAGAGATATTCAGAGCACGTATCTGCATAACATAGGAAAAGACACTAACAGAGTTACCCACCAGGAGCTTTCTTGGCTTGCTTCATACATTATTTTCCTGCCTTCTTGCTGATACTCGATCACCTACACATTAAGGCATCAAATGGTGGGTAGATGGTCTGTATCAAATCCTCTTAGGATGGCCTGGGTTTTGGCTTTTTTTTTTTTTTTTCTGGAAGAACTGTGGAGAGTCAATTTTAATTGACTGATGATTCCCTGCTAATTATGTGGCCCATTGTGCATACCTTTTACACAACAGTTGTTTTTATTCTTATGGGAACCAGCAATCATGCCTGTAAGAAAGCACAGTTGTGTTTAAAAAGTGGAGCTTAGCCATGTAAGGTTTAAAGAGTTACTGGCTGACACAACCTAAGATTTGCCTCAAAAATACCATAATGATCCTGTCACTACACCAGTTTAGATCAGTTGAGTAGCTGATCCATCCATCCTGATTGTTTGGCAAAGGAAGGGTGAAGATTTTCTTTGATAATTTCCATCCTCAAGGTCCCAAAGACATTAAAATCCATGGATATTTAATAGCAATCTAATTGTTTGTACTATTCACAGGGTAGTTGTATCATAGTGGTAATTTTTATTTATTTATTTATTTATTTTTCCTGGTAGGCCGTTATTTAACCTCATAAGCAAGCAGACTTCAGAGAAAGTGCAGCAGTACAGCAAACACATCAGAAATGCTGCTGAGGCTTTTGTTTTAATTGAAAGGAAACCAGAAGGACTGCAAAGGGTGGCAGCAGACTCTGAATGAATAGAAGAATAAACAAGCAAACAACAAAGATGGAAAAAAAGATTTTTTTTTTTTTTTTTTTTTTTTTTTTTTTTTTTTAACAGAGAAAAATGTTTTTCAAGGGCTGATACTTTTAACTTTGGAGACAAAGAATAAGTCAGTAGTGAGAAACCACTCCAAGATATGAAACCAGGTGAATAGTTCTAAAGTGCAGAAGAGCTGCTCTGCATGTGAGGAAAGCAATGGTCTGTGGATAGACCTTCAAGTAAATTATGTATAAATGCATTTCAGAAGTATAAAATAATATCCTGAAAATGATTCAGTGCATCTGAATCTCACTAATGCTAAGAAACCTCTCTGGTGGATCCAACAATACAAGTGACTAAGGACTTGAATTTTCCCCAGTACTTTATATTCCTAACAACAGAGTGATCAGCATTTAAAAGGTTGATTGAATTTCCAGGGTCCTCCCCACCTTACGCATTTCCCCATCACTGCCGCTATTAGTGCATGGGCTGTGAGATCTTCTGTAGTTCTGTGCGACTCTGGACTCTCGTGCTGAGGAGATGACATATACCTGGATTAACGACTTTCAGAGAAACGATTCTCTCTAGTCACTTGCTAGAAAAATCAAGCATTTTTATCATTTTTTCATTGAAGTGAGCCATATCTGGCCAACTGGATCCTTCCAATGACAAATAGAAGGGAAAAAATAATAACTTGGAAAAGAAAAAAATAACACAACCTTATCTCAAAACCTTCTCACAGAGTAACATTTGAAATTTAACAAAATTATTTGTGTCCCCCCACTACACTAGAAATAGCCAAAATATTCTGAGGGAGAAGAGAACAGTGTCCTTGTTGGACTTTGTCCCACAGCTCAAGACGCCTATAGTACTTTGACACCTCTCCCCCTTCCTGGGTTTAGGACCATCGACTCCTATAGTTTACTCCATGGACATACAGACTAGAAAATGTACCTGTCCCAAGGAACATTGCTGGGTATTGTAACTCCATTAGTTATACTGTGAAATTGCTAGACCAGTCCTTTTCAAGACTTTGACCCAAAGATTTCTTCAATTTTGCATTCCAATACTTTCTAGGAGAGCAAGAGGGGGTTGTCCCGTTTTTCCTACAGACCCTTTCTCCTCTCTCTTCTGTTTTGAGTAGGCCATTCAAATAGATTTGTTCCTGTTATGGAAAGAAGAACTGAGGTGGAACTGAGAAGATCTACAACAGGCATCCTGGCCATTTGTCTGACTTATAGACCCTGGGAATTAGCTTTACTTATTTATTTATTTTCCTGACCAGACCACATTTAGAGGCAGCAAAAGATGACTATGGACAGAGGGGTTATTCTTAAATAAAATTTAATGTCTTTGCTTTCACCTCATACAACTAAAGCTTCTTGTTACAGATATATCTATAAGACTTTTTGACTTTTTTTTTTTTTTTTCTTTAGGTGAGGTTATGGCACAGGTAGTGTTTGCAGAGAATTGCCATTAGTCACTGTGCAATTATCTGTGTTCATCTGTTTTCTTAGTGACCTGCCTTGCTTGAAGAATCTTAGCAAAACTCTAGCCTACTTGAAGAAAGTTAAAACTACCTGTGTGCTGCTGTGATGGTTGCTGAGGGAGGAAGTAAAAGTCTCTCTTTCCACTCTGCCTTATCACGTGGAGTCCATGAGCTAGAGACCAGAATGGAAAACAGTATTCATGTTTGATTTTTCTATTAGCAGTTTCCAAATACACATTTGAGACTGTAGGCTTAGAACTGCAATTGTGTATGCAAAAATACTCAAAGAATTAGGGGCACTGATTGCAGAGGGTAATAAAACTTTCAGTTTAGTATTTCAATGGTTTTCTAGCTTAGAGTCCACCACTTTCTTCTTTTCATTATGGCAATTAATTTATGAGCTGGTTAAAGACTCTTTCAGAAATAAAATACTGCCTTTATGTATATTGTTGCATTTAAAATAAATTCTTGTATGCTTTTACAAACTTTCCATCTGTAAAAGTCCAAGTTCAAGTACACTGCATAAAATAGCAATATCTTTATCTCAAAGTTGTATGTAGGGAAACTGAGGCATTCGGCTGTGAAGTGACTTGAAAAGTTCATGAAATGACCAAGTAGCAGAGTCAAGGAAAGATTCCACATGTCTTGGGCCCATATTCCGTGACACTGCCTGAAATAACTTCATCATTATTATTTTACACTTCTTCAGAATCTCCCGTTGTTAACTGAAGCCTTTTGTTCTCTCATTTTTTGCATAGGCCCTTGGAACTAGAAACTATTTTAGCTATTTTTAGCAACAGTGTGCCCTGCCATGCTTTAATCTTGACGGTCTCCTTCACAGATGGAGTCTTTAAGCGTTGTGGCTGTACAAGTAAATGCGCAGAGAAAGGATTCTCCATAGGGACAATGGCATACCAAGAGGATTTCATGCAATACTTTGAGATCTTCATTATGTTCCTCTAAGGTTTGGTAGTGCTTTCTTTGCAAAAACAGAAGGATAAGCCTTCAGGTTATAACCAAGTTGTATCTCAGGTAGATAATAATCTGTCATTCCCCAGTTTGGCTGGTGAAGATGTTTTTATACTACGGCCTAGGCCAGTTCCTCAGCCCACAGGCTAACTGGTAGAAATCCACGTTCCTGGTGCCACAAATATTGTAAGGAAAATAAGCACATTTTCCTTCTGTTACTGTCTCACAGAAACTTTCACTCTTGGTTCCATTCCCTGAAATGTTCAATCTACCAGGGTCTCAAAATCCATCAGGCAAATACATCCACCAACACAACCACAAGTAAAACTACTTGAAGCTTAACATTTGTGTTTTTTTCATTCTAGGAAACATAGTAATTCAGGTTAGATGGGCTCTCTGGAGGTCATCCTGCTCAATGCTTCACTCAAAGTAGAGTCAGCTTCAAATTTACTTCTTTTCTCCCTTCTCCAATTTTATTTTAGGACTTCTTTTTATTTTCTCCCATCTCTTCTTCTTACATATTTTCTACTTCTTTTTCTAGTTTTTTTTTTTTTTTTTCCATTTTCTTCTCAATTAGACCTACATCTCCTCACTGTTTTTTCATTAGTATTTCCTTTCTCATGGCTTCTCTGATTTCCTAATCTGTCTGTTTTCTCTTCCTTGATGCCCCTTACTCCTATTTTTGTTGCCTTTCTTTCCTTTATTTTACAGTGTTTCTCCAATCTCCAATTCCCCTAATAACTTCCTCTGTGCACAACAGCATTTTTGGTGATGATGGCTCTCATAGACAAGAGTATAAGTGACAAGTAACTTGTCCCATTTGTATTTATTTGTTTCCCAGATGTTCTTCCTTTGCATTTGCTTCCATCACAGTTAACATATTCCCTTGCCACATCCATAAAAGATCTGAAGGAAGTTCAGCATTGATTAGATTATAAAGGCATCTACTTGATGAGATAAAAAGAGCCATTTGAATCATACCTCCAAACTGGGAGATTTATAAAGTGTTTGTATGTATACCAGTAATATGTATAATGGGACATGATTCATCTCCCTGAATAACCTCCCACGTTCTGAAGATGACTGACCTTCCAGATCTGAAAGATGTATGTATAAATAAACATATTTAATAACCTAGAGGTATTCTTCATGTCAAAACATTTTTGAATTCATTTATACTTTTATTTTCCACAACACGTAGCAGCAACACACCCGTTCTGCCTTGTATAAGAAGTAGTTCTTCTGCTTTCAGCCTTTGTCTGATCATTTCTCTTGTTCTTGTATGCTGAGAAATAATGAATGAATCACTCCCTATTCAGTTTTTCTGCATTAATTAGGTCATGGAACTTCATGCCACAGGATGTCGTCAATTCTGAAAGTCTTCATGGTTTCAAGGGGACACCGGACAAGGTCACTGAGGATAATTACTTCTGTAGAACCCATCTCTAGCTCAAAAACCCTGAGCTGCAATCATTACAGGCTCGGAGGATAGTGAGAAGAAATATCCCATATACTAACCCTGATCTTATACTCATTACTGGACATCTATTTTAGGCCGCTTTCAAAGGCAGGATATTGTTTTAGATGAACCTTTGGAATGACACAGCTTAGCTGATCTAACTCATGATTTCGTATCTCTCACATCATCCTTCAAGCATCTTTTCTATGAAGAAGAGTCATTATACTTAATTCCTCCTTATTTATACTACTCCTCTATTTGTACTACTCATTTTTTTTTAGCTAGGTTTTCGACAGGCCATCATTTTGACATCTCTCTCACTAGCAGAGGAGGTACTTTCATGGAAAGCTTTTCATAAACTTGAGGGAAGGGAAGAGCCTGATGCTAATTATCGAATGGCAATCTCTGGGATCACCTGGCCTAATTGAGATATAGAGTCCTTTGTTAAGTGGGTCGGCCGCGGGTCAAGAGAACAGGTGGTCGAGCACAATTTCATAACTGCCTGTTTAATATTTGGCTGTGAAATTTCCCTGAAGTTGTAGGGAGGAGGGACGGGATCATTACCAAAAGATTGTTTAGAGAGGCAGAATCAGGACTGGTGGGGAAACTGCTAATTACGATCTAATCTTTCCAATTTGGACAGCAATAAAATTTAAATAAGATTGGCAAGGAGCAGGATGGCTTGCAGAGGCCGCCCCACCACTGCTCCTATCCCAGTGGCCTGACATTAGGTGCAAGGCTCTGGCCTGAATGGCCTTACACCGCTTCATAAATTGTGACTATTTAGTGCTGAATAGAGTAGAAAATCTTAATATTTGAATAAAACCTCTTTTTTCTTTCTTTTTTTTTTTTTTTTAGTTAGCAAATGATTCAATGATTCTATTCATTTCTAAAGTATCCGGGTTACCACATTATGCCTTGAAAATGACCTAAGATTTATAAATACTGCATTTGGCCAGGGAAATCTCTCAGAAGCATGGCTTATAAAGGGCAGCATGTTTTATTCTTCCAATATACAGCCATTTTAAATGTATGCAATGCTTTGTACCACATCATTCAAGCCCATCTAAGTTGTTATGTGCTGTGCATGTACAAATAAATGCAGCTAAAACTCAGCGTAATATGCCCTGCTGGCACACTCTTGAAAATTTTTATTTTTAAATAAAATTAAATTTAAATAAAGAGCTCTATGCAACACCCTCCAAAAAAAATCCGTGTCCCAGTGTGTCTGGGTTCTAGGTGCTGTAAAAAATCATACTATACAGACTAAGAAACACCTCTTTTCAAAAAACGTGGAAATGTTTCAAGTTCAATAGACAAAAAGGTAAAAGGATACAGGTGTCTCGGAGTTTGGAATTTTTTTTTTTTTTTTTTTTTTCAATTTGGAGGTAAACATAAAAAAGATAACAAGCCTGGCCCAAACTCATAAGGCAACCTCACATTTTTTATTTGAAGGTCTTGATTTGAGCATCATTTTTCTACATTAAGTTTGCCTCAGAAATTACATTGATGTACTTATTCAAGTCCAGTTTAGGCGACTGCAGTGAGTTTTCACATTGTATTTGTGCCAATAAACTTAGTTTTATAGCCCTAACAAGCCCATACTTGCTTGCAAGGACCTTGAAATATTCAAGTCTTTGAATAAATGCTCCTCATTTGCAACTCCATTTTTCCTTCCAACCAATGGCTTCAATGCCATTCCCATTCCCATTCCTGGTTCTGTGAAAGGAGCTTGTAGAAAATTCCTTGTTGGCCAGCAAGGATCTGATGCTCTTGGTGTGCCATTAGAGAGGCCTCCTGCTATGAATCAGTAAGGAAACTGCCAGGGCAGCATTAATGGAGTTGTCATGTTAAAGGATGATTATCTGCCAACTTTCTGGCAAGGCCAGGGAGGTCTTTTAAAAGGAAGTTGCAGGACAGGTAGCCATTCATTTTCTGTGTGGTTTTAAGTGTACGACTTGGGTTCAGCATTTTCAGTTTTATCTTGTGAAAAATTAAGCACAATTGCTGTTCTCCTGCACTTCAGGATAGGAGGGGGGGAAAAAAGTTAACAAACATAAAGAAAAAAAATACAGCATAATTGAGAATAACATGACTTATAACATGGGGTAGTTATCTGATGCAGATTAAGTCTTCACAGGGAATAATAAAAGCAAAATTAGTGGTGTGCTATGAAATATTCCTATTTTCCTGTGGAACTTATTTTACATGTCTACTAGACAGAATTTTAAGCGGCAAATGTTTCCACTTGGCTCTATATCTCACTGTCCTATGAATCTATGGTTCAAGTGGAACTTCCTTAAAATATTCCAGAAGTTGACATCCAAAAAAGTCAAAAATCAAAACTGTGAGATGGATTGATCATGATCACTAGCAACTTTCGAAAACGTAGATGTAGATTTATGCCATTTCCATTATAACAATATTACGCCAGATGACTCCCATGTCATGGATAATTCTGTTCTCAAAAAAAAATTTTTTTTTATTATATTATTTGCTTGTCTTTTTTTTTTTTTTTTTTTCTGCAGACATACAAAATACATAATAAAGGGCCAAAAGGAAGAATATACCAAATTAATATGAAACACTAAGCATCTCTTACTAAATTTCATATAATGAAAACAAATGGACATTAATGCAGGCCACTATGACCTGAACTCACGGTTTAATTATCTAATTAAAAGCAAGGGGAAACCTTTAAGGTCTACAGAATCAAATAATTCTTTTTAGGGGAAAAAGACAAAAAACTCAACTGCAAAATATGGTTGGCTTGTAGCACTCAAGTCTAAATCTTACTGCAAGAAGCAGGCCTTGCTACAGTATAGCAGGCTGTGGATGAATCATACCTCTTCATGAAGACCAGGTCTTCTGAGTCCTATAAACTGTTTTCTAGCTACATTTGGAAAATCTCTCAGTTTCAGCTCACTTAATTGTAGAAGAACCGTATTGTGCCATTCCAGTCTTTGATACACTTGTGTAGATTGGCTGGTTTACTGCAGTGTAAGGAGGTTGCCAGCTTAGAGTAAGGAGCTTCCATAAGTAAGGTGTGGAAAATAATAACAATAATAAATGAATAGAAAGAGGAAAAGAGGGTCTTTAAGACTTTTCCTCTCAAGCATGCCTTGATGGTGCTTGGCAGGAAAATAGTTCTTTCATAAAACATTGGAACATACGCCCTCTTCTCTGGAAATAGATGGTATTATTTGCACTCAAGGAATTTGAAATGACTGGCAAGGCATAAATTAAGTATTAATTTATCACTTGAAAAATGTTGTCTTTCTTTATACCCCATACATACTTGATAGAGTCTGTCTTAAATCCTCTCTCTTAAATCTTTCTACAGTCACGGATTTTAGAGCTCTTTCCTTATCTTACATTTTTTTTTTTCTTTGTTTAGATAAAGCAAAATATCACATAAATATCTGAAATCTAGATACTCGTCTTATCTCTCTTTCTTTCTAAGTCCAGTGTTGCATTTCTTGTCTCATCATTCCAGGGAAGCAATGAGTTTCACAGTTTAAACAACAACAAAAAAAAGAGATATCTTCTATCTATTTAACCATTTGTTTTTCGTCGTAGTGGTTTTTCGTCAGCTATGACGCTGTCTCTAGACCCACTCAACAACTAGATTGCAGAGTAGTTTTATGAAGGTGACAAGATGAGACAGGAAAAAAGAGAAGCCATTCATTACATTTTGTCAAAACTCATGTTCTATCTTTTTACTTCATATTTAAAACATCCATCACAGTTCAATCACCTGAAACACACAATGTAGCAAACTTCGCTGTCCTTGCTCTGTCAAAATTTCTTTTGGGGCCAGGAAATGGACATTATAGAGAAACATAATGGGCTCATTTTTTCAGAATATGGGGTTATAAATTAATCCTGTCTTCTGAGCAGGATATGAATATTTCAGCTGTTCCATAGTCACTAGCTAATATACCAAGAACATTTATATTACCCAGAAGCATCAAAGTATTCTGTTCCTAGGACAAAACTTTTCTATAAACAAAGCTTTTGATCTACCAAATCTGTTGTTAACATACAATATATAACTTACAATAATGCTTGCAAGTGGCAGGCAGACAATGAAGTCACTGCAGACTTCCCCCTATTCCCACCGTTCATTGATTAGGAAGGATGTCCAAACCTTCACAGTGGCCTAATGAGAAAGCCTGGGACATTAAATCAATTATTTGTTGCTGCTTGGGGTCCTGCAAAAGAAAAATGATTTTGGTTTTATTGATAGTTTCTTTTGAGCATGGAAATAAAAAGAAGACAATTAGAGAGTTCAGGCTGCTGAAACAAACCCATAAGGGCCATATAGGTCCATGTAAGGTTCAATAATGTAGAGAGAACGTTACTGTTCCTAATGCCATGGTACCACAAAAGATAGAACCAGATTTCAACCTGTCGGAGATCTGATCTCCAGTTATGGATATGACCCACTATGCTGAAATCTGAGTTGTAGGTATCTCCTTCTGTCCTCTGTTATTCTGTAAACAAAGTTGCAATTCTGATGATAAACTGTAAGATATAACCAAGAAACCTAAAGTCCAAAGAAATCTGCCCACATTCACAAAACATAGAGCTGAAAGATGCATTTGTGATCTTTATTTTCCAGCTCTTCCTCAGTCTACAGTTTGGATACAGCTGGTAAATATCCCTTATTTAGGGATGTTAAAGGAAGGAACTGAGGGTAAATACAACACTTCAGGCAGATGTGTCAAAGAATGCATAAGAGGAAAAAGAAATTATTCAAAAGATGACAGATGTAATGAATGAAGACATAAGACCAGAGAGTATGGGTTTTAGATAATAGCTCCACAGGAGTCCACCGACATGAGAAGAGCTGCAGGAACTATTACACAGAAAACAGCTTGAAACTGCTAAAGCTATATATATATGTTAGTAGGAAAGATTTTCAGATGTATGGAAAAGTCTGTCCAATGAACAGTTGGAGACAGCTGTAGCCAAGGCAAAGCTGGGTCTGCTGATGGAAATGGAGAGCCTGGTTGGTTACAGGAGCTGAGGATTAAATAGCAGAAGTTTGTATGAATGGACTAGTATCTGGACTGAATAATAAGCGTTGGCTTTGGGGCAGGAAATTTGCTGCCTGAGTATTTGAAACCAGGTGTTGCTGGGTTTTCCAGTAGCGACTACCAGCTGTTCTGTGCCCAACAAAACACTTCAGCCCAAATCATTTATTTTACAGCTATGGATGCAAAGGTGAGTGATGTCCTACGAAAGGGAGTTGTAACATGGCAGGAGGTGAGTGGAGAGTGTGGCCATGGATGAATATTCGGATAGATCTGGAGTGGGGAGAGCTATTATAAAAACACCAGCCTATGCTGCCTGCTTTTTCTCTAGACGAAACATCTGCAGGTGACAAGACCCTTCTCTCCCAACCTGCCACTAACTGCAGTTTGCTGAGTAGCAAGCTGGCAAAGGCAAACTGGGAACGCCTGTGCCAGGTCTTTGCAGATGTTGGCGAGCTGATGCTGATTCATCAGCACTTCGGAGCATGGCTTCATGAGGCAGGGAGAAGATACTGTACACGGCAGAGTTTGCTCTTTAAATACACTCATATGGGTTTTATTCCCATCATTCCCTTTCTTATCTACCTGAAATAGAGTAGTGGAGGTAATATTTGCTATGCAGCTGGTTTCTCTGCTTATATCCCACTCATGTCCATCAGCAATGTCCTTGAATTTCTTAGGAATTTATATATTACTTTAAATTACGTTTTCATTAGGCCCCAGAAGCGTTCGTAACATTTTTATGCACTGCAGTTTAAAGCTATACTGAGAGGGAACAAGGTACAGCTGGCCCAGTAAATAACTTTGCACTTTTCCTAAGTTTCCACTGATGAATCCCTCATTTCCTCATTCCCAGTTTAGCCCCTTCCAATTCTTTCCTTGCAGTACTGACTGTAACAAAAAGTTGTTGTAAGTAATTCCCAACCCATAATTATAATCCAACTTTGCCATTTCTGATTTTTTTTTTTTTTTTCCTGGAGTAAGAAATCCTGCATTAAAACAAGCAGTCTAGCAAGCCCGTTCATATCATGTACTCTTACGTAAGTCCTGAGACTTAAATGGACACCATGTGCAAATTTACCACATTTAATTTATGACTGGTCTAGAAACGGTTGGATAGATGAGGAACCAGGAAAGGATTCAAAACAAATAAATAGTGTCCTCTTCAAATAAAAAAAAAAAAAAGCCTTTGAATAGTACATTACATTTAGGTTTAAAAGTCTGTCCGAAGATTCTCATTAGAAATCTACAGATAAGAATTTTCCTAATCCAGGCAAGTTTCAGAGATTTTTTAAAGAAATGTTTTAGTTATCAGGACAAAACAGAAAATTCTTAACTGAAATTTATTTTTTTCCATTCTTCTTCATATGCACAAAAACAATTCTCAGTTGTAATCTAACTCCCGTATCTTGAACTTTGTGAACATGACTATTTCCATCTCATTTTGTTTTTGAATTATTTATATCATCATCATCATCATCACCATCACCACTGTCAACATTATTCTCCTTAATATATTCCTATTACTTTAGGGAAAATCTCAAAATTACCTTACCAGTCTGGTACAAAATTTATAGCAACTTACCTGTCACTAGATTTTAAACTGTGCTCACTAATATCAATCTACTATTTCCAGGTTTGTGGAAGGAGAGCAAGGAACAGTCAGCTGATTCTGCAACCAAAGAAATTACCCTGGATAACAGAGATGGTGATGGGAGCATGTCAGATGTGTTTTTCTTTTTGTAAGGATAGAGAAGAGGAAAACTGGTGACTTATGAAGGTGGTGGAATCCCCGTCCTTGAAGATTTTTAAAAACAGGTTTGACAAACACCTCTCAATGATTGTCTGGCCATATGATTTGACCTTAGACCTGAAGGAGCCACCGGGCAAGCTCCGGAGGTCACTTTCAATGATGAATTTCTATGGTTCTACGTAAATAATGCATGAAGAGGACACCCTGACTCTTCTGAATTTATTTTGGCTATCTATGCTCTTGTCAACTGCCAGCTTACTGAAGCCCCTGTACCAACACAGCATTATGCTCTGGGATCTATTGCATTTTGAAAATTGTGTTTGTTCTGTTAAGCTGTACAGGGTGAAAGAAAAATAAAAAATAAACTTAGCAAACTTTCAACAGAGCCTGCTTACATACAAAGCAGAAATCATCGTGCAGGGTTATTAAGAAACATAGAAAACACATCATCTCCTTCTGGAAAATGCTATGCCTTGGATTGTTGAATCACTCTACATTTTAATGTGCAAATTTGTTCCTTGGCTTTTTGTAAAAAGGATCAAACCATTTGGCATTTTGTCTGAAACATAAATGCATTAAGATGCAGTATAATTTATTAAAATATATAAAGGGAACAAAGAATAGGATTAATTTTCTTCTTCTAATTCCAGGGGCACCACTAGGGCATTTAATATGGGTTAAACCAGACTCAAAGAGCTTTTCATTAGACATTTAACATAAATGACTAAGAGCTTAATCAGCACATACCATTTAAATGCATTGAACGGAGGAACTGGACTGTATATTGCATTATAATTTATAGAGTTTTGTTTTTGATTACATAAGGGAAATACATTTTTTTATGCCTTAAAAGCATTCTTTTGTGATGTCAAAAAAAATGTATAGTATTATTGTTCAGAAAATGGTGTTTCAATTTGGTAGCAAAGCCTGAAGTCACCCAAGTGGAAAAGATAACTAGCAAACTCCTCAAAGTCTTGTAGTTTGTGAGTTTTCTCTTTAAAAAGTCCTCTTCTTCCAGACCTGATAATGAACATTGCCTCTGCTTTCCACCCTATGTTGCTTCCACATTCTTTTTAACAGCTTTAAAAAAAAAAAAAAAAAAAAAAAAATGACTTGTGAATACTTCTGGAACACAGTTAAAACAGGATTAGAAAGAGCATCGCTATGCTGGGCTTGCAGCATGGAAGTAAAGCAATGTTGAAAACGTGTTTTGCTTGCTTTTTTCAAATCATTTAGTGACGGTATAAAAGTAATTCAGTCCCCACTTAAACAATACCTGGGGTAACTCTGTGTGTATCATCTGTTCCATCAGAGATGATTATAGGAAATTAAACTGCTGCAGAGGCAAAAATGGCTCCCATTTTAAGGAACTTTATCAAAATGTTAAGGAAGGATAATATTCCAAAGAGCTTACTTTTTAGTTTCTGTTTGCCTTCAGCAATACTGGGTATTACAATCGCTCTTCAAATTGCGGTTAGTTTCCCTTCTAACAAAAGGCATTGTTTTTTCCCCTCTTTTCTCTTATATCTTTGCAGGAGACAATAAAGTATCTCTTCTTATCCAGAAACACTGAGAGCTCTTATCAGCAAAAGGTAAGAAAAAGGAAATATCTCAGAAATGGAGATTTTTTTTTTTTT
>VZSV01000045.1:2770931-2788625 GCA_013398735.1 Nothocercus julius
ATTTCTCTCCTCTCACCCTCTTCTCCTTCTTCATGTTCTTTTCAATCCAGAATTTTAAGGTAAATTTTATCATTGTAAAGTGTCCCCCCTGCTGACAGATCCTATCTACAGCACTGGAAGAACAGGAGGAAAAAGCAGTCTTTGAGAAATGAAATAGCTATATATGCACATATAGAGAGAGGCATATAACTGTACATATGCATAATTATGCATATTATATATAAAATAAATATATGTTTAAGTACATACAAATGTAGATACATATATTTGTGTGTGTGTGTGTATATATATGGTATATAGTTATTTATACATACATGTATATGCATAGATATATATGCTCTTAGAAGCTGGAATTCACTTCTCATTATGGAGGCAAGCTGTGTACTTCTTTCAGTGCAGTAACTTACACATACTATACAGTAACATATTAAGTTACTGGCATTAAGGTGACCGACATCTGTCATGTGTTGCTCCTGTCTCTCATCCTCTCTCCAGGCAGAGCAGAATATGCCCAGAATAATACTTGCTTTGACTTTGTTTTCATCTTGCTAAATATCAGCCTACACGGATAGAACAGATCAAAACCCTATTTAACTGCAAAGTGATGTCTAGAAATGACATATCAATATTCAAATTAATTGCTTAGAAGACTCTGTTGTATCAGTGGAAAGAAATACCTGCGGAAGAGGATTATTCAAGCCTACTTTGGACACCTGTCGTGGAGTGAGCGCAATTGCTCCTTGGAGGCACCTCTTTCCCTCCACATTTCTCCAGGATGACTCTCTCAGAGCTAGAGATTCACAGCCAAACATCTAAGCTTGGGCAGACGAATCCCACCTGTCTTTGCATTGCTACTCCACAACTGAACCACCCTCACTGCAGTTACCAGGATAACACCATGGATCCCAACACTTACCAAGAAAAGCCACTGCACATGCCAGGGTGCTCCAAGTGCCTCATATAATATCTGAACAAGGACAATACATCTTAAAATGCCCTCAAAAGTAGTTTTAGCACCTCATTTTCACTGTATCAGTGCTCACACAAGCATATAAATAAGGTCTAATTATGGAAGTAAATGTTTGTATGATCAGGTGAATAGTTAGAAAAGAATTAAAAATGAATAGGCACCTTTATATAGGTTTTCTAATTTAAAAGACTTTGCTGGAGAGATTTAATCCAGATGTCCTTGAAATCAGCATTTTTTTTTTTTCCCCCAACATCCGTGGTATTGATGGGCCACACATCATCATGGATATGAACATTATTTGTATTCATTAACCAACCTTTAGCCTTAATCAGCTCTTTATCATGGCACCAACACTCTTCCATCAAAGGTGACATTTTCATTGAATTCAGTGGAAAAAGGATGAATCTCCTTCTTGACATTCCCCACATATGTAGCTGTAGCTTACCTCCAACAGATTTTACTTATACGATCAAACATGTATGTGCAAACATATGTCAGTATACATATACTCATGTATTTATACATGGAAAAATTGAGGATTCAGAGCACCCAGAGCTGGCATTCACTTCATGGACATTCAAAGTTATGGGATACTTCTGAAAATAATACCATTTCCATTCAATTCCTTGGACTAGAAATTTAATTCAAGGCAAACATTGCAAAATTTGACCTTCTGGTATAGAGGGTTATTCTACTAGTGAAAACATAATAACCAACATTTTAAGATTAAAGTAATAAAAATTATTGTTGAGGTCATGTGACTCAATCTGAGAACAGTATCTGGTTTTGATTCACCTATAACCTCCAAATTGTCAAAAGCATTCAGTCCTTTTAGCTGATTACAGTGCTCAGTCTCTGGTTTTAGTAGTTACCATTTTTGGGGGTTATTTCATGGACCGATAACAAATTGAGTGTGTGTGTGCACTTTCGTCCTTGGTCCGCAGTTGATTTTTACATTTCCCTTGATAAATCATCATTTCATTTACTTGATTCCCAGGGATTGCTTTTTGAAACCCTCTTTGTTTCTCCTAAGCACAACATTAGCAAGTTTTTTGCTTTTTTTTTGTTTTGTTTTTCATTAAGTTCACTTTTATGCATTAAAATAGGGAGGAAGAACCCGGCATACTCAGTGATTACAAAATGATTTTTCCCTTTTCTGCATATTTTTTTCTTGCTCATCACTTGGATTTTTTTTTTTTTTTCACTTCCACATTGCTATTTTGTCAGTGATGACAATATGGAAATCCATACATATTGGTATTCCAATAGAGATTTGCCTAGCCAAACAGAAGCAAAAACTTATGTGAATACAAATGTATTAACTGCAAAGATAAATCACAACCTGCAGGCAACATGAAGAAGCTGAGGAAAGAGAGGAAAAGATGTGGGATGGGGAGTGCAGCTTGAAACCAGCTGGAGTCGAAAGATGGAATATCACACACGGAAATCAGGAAACATTTATAAGCATAACTTTTTAGTATCACACAAGCAGAAAATGCAGAGTGATTGAAAAGCAAGCAGACCCACAACCGCACAGCAATGGAGAAGTTTTATCATCTTTGGAAATCATCTGTGCTCATTGTCAGGCTTTTTATAACTCCACCTTTGTTTTGGGGTCTTTTCCTTTCTTCTTCTACTTCTTTTTCTTCTTATAAAAAAAAGTTTAAAAAATATGAACTTAGGAAAAGCCAATTTCATGTGCTGTTAATTTAATTCCCAACATAAAACCTTACTTCTTCTGATGGAAAATGAAATTACCCTTTCTACATCCGTTTTATCTGTCAATTAAATTCTTTTTCTCCCCCCTTTCCTCCCCTCAAAGAAAAAAAGAACATGAACATTATTGGTTATATTTTCTGCACTTGCAACAAAATGAAAATGGGAAGAGGTGGCATTAACTACAGTAAGTACACAAAACCTGCTTGATTATCATGTAAAGATGCAGGAATGACAATCCCGGAGCCTCTGAATCTCCTCTGTGTGGCTCTAGATGTCTAAGCTAATTTTCATTTTCCATTTGTCCTGGTATTGCATGGCAAAGCAGTTTTAATAATGGGACTTTTTGCAGTGCTAACTATTAACCTTTCTATTTCATGGTATCTTTAAGAAAAGGCTTTTGGAGACAGCTTTCTCTGCCTGAATCTCTGTATGAATAAAGATAGGAAAGTGTAATGCATCTTTTGGGTAGAAAGAGAGGACATTCTCTGTGATCCGGTCTGAGCGATTAATTTCAGCATGATATTTGTCTCTGCTTCATGTTGTCATTACCTGACAGTTACAAAAAAAATCACTTCCTCTGGTTTCCCCTGGTTATTATTATTTGTATTACCTTAGAGCTGATTGGAAAACAGTACTTGAAAAAATTCTGCTTTTCAAATTTGAAAAAAAAAGGATGTTTTTGTGAGTTTTTTTTGTGTGTGTGTGTGTGTGGGGGGGGGGGGCGGTTTGCAGTTTGTTCACTTTTGGATGAAGACAAAAACAGCTTCCAGAAGTGAAACAAAACTGATTGTTCCTATTTTTTTTTTTTTATTTTCAAAAGCAGTGGTGTAAAGAGAAGAAAGTGAACACTACTTCCTGACATTTGTCTAGTAATAGAAAACGAATATAAACACCCTATAGTCCAACCAAAATAATTTGTCTGGAGTACGAAAAGCGGAGCCTCAAATACCGTAATTTTAACATGGGGCACAGACAGGTTGGGTAAACTACTTCCGAGGCACATTTGCCTTGCAGACATTGTGCAGCAAAGAGAGGGACTAGCAACGCATCAGTGTTTGACTGTTGAGAGTCATCTCCTGGAAAATATTCCTGCAGCAGTCCTGGACCTTGCCACATGTCACGTCACGTCTTCAGGCTCTGCAAGCAGATTTGCTGAAGGACATCTGCCATCTGCTCTGGCAGAGCAGTTTTTTAAGGAGTATATTTCACTTTGCTGCTCTTTGTCCTCACTGATCTCACAGTTGAGGAAACTATTGCAAAACTTTTCCCTTGCACCTCAAAGGGCTGAGGAAGCCCCAGGCTGGGCTCTCCTAACTGTGTGTTGCTCTGGGAGGTTGGCTGCTAGGGTAAATTTCCCGAGTGAGCTTCTGCCTGCATGGAGAGTCTTTGCATTGCAGAATGCACCTGGGCATCAAAATGAATAATGCTGAATTTTATGTGGGACAATATAGCGCTATCCAAAAAGAACCACTTCAATTCTGCCATAGCAAAGGTGTCTGAGGCATGATTCACCTGGCTCCTACACCTGTAAAAATAATGTACAATTCTGTTAAAGTCAAAAGTAAAATTATGCTACAGGAAAGCTGGTGTGATTGAGAGAAAAATCAGACCGACAGTCCATAAAGTGCAAGCATAAACAGCATTACTTTTTTTGAACCTGCCTATATACACCTGGAAGGCATTCAAAGCATGCACTTGCAGTTATTTGTTACTCCTAGAATGATTAAAGTAAATCACATTGTTTGATATGAAAAATATGTTGTACACACTGTTCTATTTTTCTTACTGCTCTGCCCTCCATGCTGCATTTTGTAGCATAATCAAAATGCAAAATACATTTTGAAAAATTAAATGAGAGACACATATGTGAATCATGAGGTTTATTTGCATGTTTGGCCCTTCAATTCACTAGGGATTTTAGTTTTTCCGGGAGGGAAACTGTCACATTTACATATTCTTAGACAGGCATGCAAATATTAGTCAGAAACTATAGTTTATTCAATGCATTACAAGCTGCTGGGCTGCCAAACAGTAATTTCAGTTCTTGAGTAATATATGTTTTTGGAAACCTGGCATAATAACACTGTATTATGGTATTGCCCACTAGGACCACTTACAGTTTTGTCAGGTTTTCCATTACCCAGCCTTACATGCTGGACCACGTACATTGTATGTCAGACGTATAAATCTGTTATCCGACATGCACAGCCTCAGTCCCCGAGCAAATTTCTTTTTGCAAATTCCAGAGAGCAAAATCACAGAAGTCTGTTTGGAAGTTCCAGCTGGTCAAAGGCAGCCATGGCACCCGGAGGGGGAAAATCGACCGTACGAGGCCTTCACATCCATTTGGGAGTTTCTGTTGTCTAATGGAGGGCTGAGGTTTGCCACTGTGGGTGCACCACATGTAACAGTTCATCTAGTAAACTATGAACTTACTCAAGACAAATACACCAGTATTTGGTAGCTGGAATGAAGGTGGCCACACTCTACGAAGCAGGTTGCAGCCTTCTATACACTCATGTTGGGTCTAAAGTCATAAATTGCCATAGCTGCATTGAGCTTACCCCTGTGTGTACTAAAGAGAACAGACAATTCGCATTAGCTGTGTTCCCTTCTCTCTCACTGTTTCAGGTAGAGGATATCTCAACAGCCACTAATTCCTCATGGGTAACCTCAGACCTGGTTAGAGACAGAGCCAACACCAAGGTCAGGAATCCAGGCAAGCTGGAATAGCTCGTGAGGCTGATGTGAATGAGGCCCAGCAGTTTCTGTAGCCAGCATCAGAGTCATGATGTGCTTAGTACCACCTCATGATGCCTTTCACTGGTGGCTTTCTCATCAGGCAGCCTAAGAGAGTTGACCTGTTCATGCATACTCTGCATTGAGGTACCAAGGGCCACCAAACTTGGCACAAATCTTCACAGGAACTTTGAGCTCCATGCAATTATTCTTAAGCTATTTTAGCTACACTGGTCAAGGAACTGGGACCTGACAATTAAGAATCAGAGAATCACAGATTAGCCCCAGTCACAAAATTCACATCAACATTTTTCAATTTTGCAGATTTTGAGCTCTAGATATGGCATCAGGAAGGCTGTGCATAACCTCTTGCCATGGCTAATGGTGACAAAATCGATAGCTTGCAGAGATCTGATATGTGTTTGGAATAAAAGAAGTACAATGAATATGAGTGAAACTCCTCTTTTCTCTAGCAGGAGAATTGTCCCTGCTTTTCATGCACTTATCTTCTGTTCATCAAGGTTTCTTAGTATGCAGACGGGCTATGCATGTGGAAATCTGCTGTTTTCTATAAATCCACATTGATAGCATAGATTGTAAAACCTTTGAAGGAACGGGTACAGTCTATTATGTTCATGATCCATGGGTTTAGGACTGCTAAATACACAGCAACAGAGCACTCTAATGGACCATTACACTGCATCAATGATATGCAGATTATGGGCTGAGTGTAGATATTTGAACTGTACCTTTCAATCCATACTGTGGTTCTTTGAGGATTTGTTGAAAGCACTGAGGATCAATGCACTTTGACATACCTCAGAAGAGGAACTAAATGTTAGAGCTCACCAAAATTTCACTGCGAAAGGAGTACATTCATGCTGTCATGATTCCAGCATAGTGCAAACACTACCTACCTCAAATTAGCTCACATGGGAAATGTTCTTACTCTAGGCACAGAAAAACAGATTTCAGTATAAAGTAGTGGCTTTAGAAACTTTCAGGAGTCTTGTGGGGGGTCTCACAGCTTGCAGAGATTTCCATACTGTAATGACGAGACAGATATCAACACTTCAGTTAGCTGATGTATATCAGTCCTATGTAGATTATGCATTTTTTTGTTTTAGGGATCAATATAGAAAGAACCTGGCTCTAGGGATTTATTTTGCTATTCTTGTTTTATTGCATAAATGTAAAATGGGAGTATATATATTATATATAATACAGTTCTCTAAAATTTATTAATTGGTTAAATTTACATAAATTATAGTTGCACACCTACTAGAGAGGCAGTATCATCCACTGGCTGTTGCTACACAGTTGTATTTTGGTTGTAGCCCTCATTCTGCTCTTCACCTATAGGATAACCTTAGGTTGTTCACTGTTTTCTATTTCTGTCTTGCTTTTTTATGTTGTCAGGTCTTCACAGTTTGCTTTATCACTAACTATCTGTATAGTCAGTGCCTTCCAGAAGAGCCATCTTGGATGAGACATTTAAATAGTGTTGTAGTAGAAATAATATTAAGACAGGGTATTTTATATACTTACAAGAAGATAATTGTCTATTTAGACCAGCAGCATATATTACCTCAGATCCCCAATCCCATCTTTTCTCAAGGTAGCTTACTAGCAGAACATTGCTGTCAAATATATTTTCCCTCTTTTCCTCTTCTCTGGTGGATTTATTCTGATCACATGTGCAAGTTGAAAAATATACCAAAACCGGCTCTTTCATTAAGATTAGAAAGCTGCAGCCCTTAAATCATGCATTTATGCAATTTTTAACTGTTTTTAACTAGCACAAAATGGCTCACTGGAATTATGCAAGTATAGATCATTTTAATTTGAATCATTGTGGAATCATAAAGGACTCCGTTCTTTAATTTTGTGCCTTCAAGTCAGCCACTTTGATTAAAAAATAATAAAGCATGAGAGCTGGAGGGTCCTTGCAGGTTCTTCTAGCTATCATGGATCCCTGATCTTTGGTACTAATTCTTCTCATTAATATTAATAAAGGGCTGATAGGCCATCTCAAAGCATAGTACAAAAAACATGCAATTAATTGCTTGTAGTGTTTTTATGCTTATTTTGCACAATGAGAAGCAATGCCTCAGGAGTCTAAATATCAGTTAATCAATAATATCAAATCCACTGAAAATGAGCCCTTCAAGTCCTTTTTCATAAATCTTCTGTAATTTTAAGCAGAATTAAAGCCAATTACATGTTGTTTGTTTTTAAATTAAAAAAAAAAAAGAAAAAAGAAAAAAGAGAGAGAAAAAGAGAAGAGGCAACAAAGAAGGATTTTCCATATGCCCCCCTGCTTTTCCTTTTAGCACCACAAATTTTAATATCTAAGCTGATGGGAAGTCAATTCTGTTTTGCTCCATTTTTACGTAAGAGCTAAGGCGATCCAGGAATTTAGACTTGACCATTATCTATAAAGCCTTCTCACCAGGATCCTGCAGATTTGGAGATACTAAGTTGGGCTGAACGGCATCCCTTAACGACACAAAACTCCGTGGTGTTTTGCTCTGCAAAACCTTTCAGAACAATAAAAGCTCCTATGCTGAAATGCCCTGTGCAGACCTTGGATCTGAGCATGAACAGCAGACGAGCTGATGGGCCTTCTGCTCAACAGATGTGCAGCAGGGTCAAAGTATGTGTGTTTTAGCAGGTATAATATTTAGTTTTTGAGATGTGGCTAGCCCAGATCATTAAAAGAAGTAAATGTCATGGTGGCCTTGAAGGACTGAATGACCAAGAAGATCCTACCCTTTCTTATCCTTTGTATTCTAGAGGGCATTTCTCACCACTATGCCTACCAGTGTCAGTGAAACTTGATATATATAATTTGTGACATAGACTGAACCCTTAAAACAAAAAAAAAGGGAGCTGCTTTCAAATCAGTTGTCAATTTGTTATTGTTGTTGTTGTTGTGTTGTTGATTGGTTGCTGCATGGTGGTATGAAAAATGGGTTTGGAAGGAGGCAGGACTGTGGCTATTGCAATTGCATCAACCTCGGGCCTACAGCAAAACACTGTTGTGCTTCAGATAGTTCACAATAATTGGTTAAATGCTGCAGCTATTCCTCTGGGCTTTTTGCGGCTGGGTGAAATATTTTTAGCAAAATAAAAAGCACATTTTTTATGCACACATCTACCTGCATTGTTCTATCAACAAGTATGAATTTATAAGGTCAAGTCTCATCCTTCAAGTAGTCCTTACATACACATGCACACAAGAAAGAAAATGGATTTAGGAAATGTCAGAATGCTTTATATCAACATTTTCAGAATGAACTAGAATGTTTCATTTCAAAATGTCATTTTCATTTTGAAATTGATCTTTTTAAAGGGTAAGAAAAGAAGAAGAGAAAAAAAAAAGGCTTAAATAACTTCAAAATGAAACACAACTTGTTCCCATTTGAGTGAAACTTCCTGGTTTACAAACCCATATTCATTGATTTTTTTTTTTTTTTTTCTCTTTTCTTTTTGTTATTGAACTCTGAAGTCTGATACTCTTACAGGTCAAGCCTCCTACTCAAATTTCAGACCAGTGGCCAGATGAATTTCTCTGTGCCGTTCCTGAAGACCGTGTTGCCAGGTGTGGCTCATGTATCTGAATGATGTGGACATGGCTATACTTAGTCATTCCTACCCCTGCTCTGTTTAGAGGCAACAAATGTATCATAAAATTAATATCAAAAGAAATGTTGTCCACAAAAAGTCAATGTCAGTACAGAAAGTTTAACTTTCCCCTCCATAAAGAGAATCCACAGAAAGGCAGAAAACTCCAGGTGCATCAACAAATTAATTAACAAGTTGATTCCAATTTTTCTTTTCTTGGGACCGGAGTCCTTGGATTCCATCTGATTCCTAAGAGATGGATCACAAAGCTCTAGCCCAGGCATCCTATCCAAAAAGTTTGCTGCATATTTTAGGTCATCAGTACAAAATTATTTTTTTTTAAGGCTGCCATACAGTCTAATACTCTAAAAAACATAAAAGGAGATGGTGTAGCGAGTAAAAAGCAGGTCTTCCTAACATTGACTCTAAATATAAAGAAAAGAGGTTAAAAATTTACTGTAAGCTTGTCATCCTGTATAGGCTATTCACCTTTTAAAAAGCTTAGTGGGAAATGTAAGATGAGAGACACACTCTGATTTAGACTACTTGGTGTCTGGTGGAGCTCATTTCAACAGCCTGAGAAAGCCAAGCAGGCAATTGTCTTGCTCCCTTTTTCTGTCTTCCCCACAAAATCTTTTCTCCAATGTCATTACCAACCTGATAATTATAAAAGACCCAACATTGCTCTAAACTCTGATTCAGATTTCTCATTCTTCATACCACAAGAAAGTATCCACAAAGAATTAGAAGCTAAAATTATTACTAAAGACAATTAGTGAAGTTTGATGAAAGGAAGGTTGAGAAAATAGTTTTCTAATTTTGACAAAAGATAGGTCTGGTTATTAGAGGCCACGGAGGATCAGCATGGGCACAGTCAGCAACCTCCAAGCTTATTACACAACCTTTTGTGACATTTTACTGGAAAGAACAGTAACAACCAAATAAGCAAGTAAAACAGACCAGTTGAAATTTCATGGGATTGCTCGTGCTACAGAGAATTTTTCTCCTTAAATACGTAGGCTCTCCTGCGCATGTGCTCCAGGTAAAAATAAGAAAGGAAAGAAATTTTTCCCCACGTCACGGAGGGACAGACCAGGTTAGAGAAGCTTCATCATAGCCCCAGACAGCAATGGCAACCTGAAGAGTTTGCTCACCCCAAAAGCTCGCGCCTGATCCCCCATCTCTCATTTTCCTTCTGGTCATCACTTCTGCTTCCCTCATCCCTCTTGCCCACTGCAAGCACCTTCATTCACACTAATCCAGACATTTATCTAATCCCTCTCTGAGCTCATTCAATTCACTGATATGGTAGTAAGAATATTCGGTTTATTGTCAAGTGTTTTGTGTGAGTGTGAGTGATAGAGAAAAGCCGAGCTGGTAGCTCTTCTCTCTTTCAGCAGCACTGAGTCATTAATTAGTTTTATGTCATAACACAACTTCAACTTCATCATTTTTTTCCTTGTTTGTATTAGACAGGATAATTCTGCTTTCAAAACAGTGAAATGATTTACTTCAACAAAAATCAGTGGCTATTAAAACGTTATCTGGGTAAAGCTGAATCCTTTTTGAGGTATAAGAAGTCAGACTATATAGTAAAATGCTCCCAGATAGCATGAGTGCCTGTGAAATTCAGCAGTTAGTGCCCATGGAACCTCCAGAGGCAAATAATTGCTTAGTTGGGATATATCCAGCTAATCTACATAAGGAGAAGGTACATAATCATGAATAAGAACACTGTAAAAATATTTACGGAAATAGACTTTGAAGGATTGACCCTGATAACACCTTCAAGGCTCTCATGAAATCTTGGCACAAAAATTATTTTAGTTTTTAAGATTTCATCAAATCTTGTTTTATGACAAAGATATATCACAGGTGAAGACTCCAGAAAGCTCAGCTGTTTCATACTTTACTTAACTTAAATAGCTAAGGACATCGAATTAAAGACGAGGAAAATGTGGGGATGGATTCCCCAAAACAAACAATGATTATACAGTTCACCTGCTGCCATACAGGTGTCATGATTGGTAAAGATCTACACCAGATATTTGAAGAGATTATCCTATATGATTGTCTCTCCAGCACTGGGAGAAGAATTTTCTCTACTCTTAGCAATAGTGACAGAGGGGTGTGTGGCTACTGTTTCCAGTACCACAGATTATTCTCTAAACTGAAGCTGGTTGTAGTGTAAGCTAGTATTCAGTGCTGTGATTTGCAAAGGCCAATGACTGAAAACACCACTCATTCTCCTACCCTCAACGGAGAGATGGAAGACACATCTACGGCTACGCAGATGTCTTCAGATCCTACAGTGAAATCCACAGATGACGTAAGTCAAAGTTCACAGAAAGTTATAACACACTGTTGAATGAAGACAGCTCTCCCAAATCCCAAGGCAGAGTTTTAACAGGAGGAAAAAAAAAAAAAAAAAATGGTGTATCACTTGTCATTGATAGGTTTTTCAACCTTATTTTGGAGATTTTCCCATCATTAACTTTGAGGTATTAAATGAACAGAGAACATCAGAATTAGCAATAAAAACCACTGGCAGTTGCTGAAGCAGTAATTCACAGTCTGGCATATTAGTTGAACAACTGAAACAATATTTTAAATAAGGGATCATAACCTGCACTTGATTTAAGCCAACTCCCTCCTTTTTTAAATAGTTACTTAAATACAAATTAATTATTAAATCCATATTTCTTGAGGATTAAAAGCACCTATATCTAGGCACATTTGTCAGCATTAGCATAAAAACAGTTGGAAATTGTGAGCAAAGTGTGATTCAGTGACTGCATGCAAGTGTACTGTGGTGTTCCACTTGCAACTAACATCACTCACACTGTTTCTTTTGGGTATCCCATCTGTTTTACACCTATAAGTTGATCCGAAAGAACATGAAATCTCTTGATGGTCAGTGCTGATGGTCATACATATCTTGTATGTTCGGTTTTTGAAATACCACCAGGGGCTGGGAGAAGGTGTAAATTACCCAGAAACTGTCTGATTGGTGGTGCATGCTTGAAACAGCTGTAAGGGGTCCTGAACAAAGCACAGCAGTTGTAGTGAGAAAACTATTAGCATATGCATGAATAAGTGGGTGTGAAAATGCTGGCTATCAACATGCAGTGTGTACTATATTCCAGCTGAGTAGGTGTAAAAAACATCCTCTTGACAGATAAGTGTGAATTTCTGGGAGACAAGGCTGAAGAAAGCCAAAGATTTGTATTTGTTTCATTTGTTTAGATAAAAGCCACATACTTTCCTGGTGTTACTATGTTTTCCTTAATGGAGCTGTATCTCAGATGAATTTTGCCCATTTTTAAGGCAAACAAAGCAAGGTAGCAAACAGCAGAAAATTAGAGGATGACAACAGAGTAGTACAGAGAACCTCAACAAGCTTTGAACCACTTCTTTGGGGCCACAGATGTCAGTTTTCTCAATGCTAATGCTCAGCAGAACTTCAACATCTTCACCAGGCTATGAGATGGCCACGGCCCAGACTTTGGCTCTGTATTATATGCACCTTTTAAGGTTACTGCTAAAAATCAAAGGAGAAGCCAGTCTGTTCCTTTGGGGGTGAGCATAAAACCTGCCCCCTGGAGAGACACTTGAAAATTCTACTCTTGGGCACTTAAGGTCATTTCATATTTCAGCCATTCACACTTTATATTTATTTGAAAAAATGTGTTGCTCGGCAGTCTTTCCTAATAGCAATATAATAGTATTACAGCAGGAATTTAATGGTATGCTACAGGGCAACCACAGCACAAGTGTATCAGTCTGGGAGGAGTCAATAGTGAAGCAGCAATACTGAGGTCGTATTTTTCCTCTTCCTGTACATCACTTGGACAGCTGTATAGAACTTCCTGTACTTTTGACAGAATTGTAAAGATTGTTTTCCAGTGATCTTGTTTTGTTCCAAACAAATTCCTGTATCTCTTGCTTGAAGCTTTGCAGTATGAGTCTATTCTGTTCTCAGTCAGGGCCCATCACAATGATATTAGAGGAGGTTCCAATGGAATAATAAATGGTATAAATGGTCCACCTTGTTCATTTTTCTTTTTATTAAAGATGTCCTTCATATCATTAGTCTTATTTTGTTCCATAGGCACAGCAAACATATGGCTGACAAAATACATCATGGAAAACAGTAAGACATTGCTTGGTTCAAAAACATATTCTACATATTCTATTTATTTAACCAGAATTTGAGGGCATGTCATTTCTTCTGCCAATAAACCCTAGTTTTGCAGCTGTTAGATCTATAAGGCTTAAGATGAGAACAAACAAGCCTTATTCATGTTTTTCCTGTACGAGTTTTTGCTTCACTATCTCTTCTAGGAAAAGAGAAGTCTCTAGACAATTCCCAAAAGAATCACAGATATCACAGATATCTTCAAGATTCAAAAACTAAATTACCATTCACTGATCTGCATGTAGTTGTCAAACCTGGGGAAGCAATCATCATGAGTTCAGAAAGAGATGAAGAGGACACACTTTGGAGCCTAAAGATTAAGATCCTCGACATACATCTCACTTCAAACTTAAGAGCTGGCCATCCTGCCCTCTTTTCTTTTAGCCCAATTACCCTTGCATATTTGCTACCTAATCGCTGGACTTCAAACATAGCAATGTGTAAACACCTGCACTAAAGATGATTATTGCACTCTCCTGATTTAGCCCAGTGAATATAATTTTTATTAGTACAGATCTACAGGATTTCTGATGACCTGACTGTGCAGGACCTCCAGACTTAATTTCTAAATGATGCTTGTGTAACCAGCAGTAGCTTTTTATGTTATTTGAGACTGAAGGAGGTCGTATTGCACTATGTTAAGAAAACATAATTGTCCCAAGCAGACTGGAATTAGAGGAGAAGGAAACCACCACCATGAACATCATGCATCTCTACACAAAAGACTCAGGACATTGATAACTTGCTGTAACTCCATCCCACCCCTTCTTCTTGGGGAAGACTGAAGCTGTCAGTGCAGTGACCCAGAAGGAGCATTAAAGCAAAGAAAAAGGCGAGATTCTAATAAGTTTTCTGAATAACAAATTTGGTTGTAAAAGGCTTTTCTGACTTAATTTGGACTGTTTATTAGTGCTCTTGTATGGAACCATAATGAAAAACAGATTATGCTTTGATTAGACAGTTAAAGCATTAATTAAACTAATAATAAAGGCTTAGCTCCAAATATAGTGTATATGGAATATTCCCTTTTGCACCAACAAAATTTAGAGTGTAATACTATCAAGCTGGAAGAGTTTGGATCTACTACAAGTAAGACAAAAATTATAAGCAATTTTGTCCACTTGATCAGTGAGTGACAGAGCGTAAAGGCAAACAGAAACTCACCTTTTTTTCTGTCATGTTCACATATGAAAGAGGCTGTCCTGCCACACATGAATGTCTGCTGCATTGGGTATTCAATTCCATTTATAAATACGGAGCTGCTACTGAGCCACCCAAGGTGGTGGAGCGAGAATGCTTATTTAGGAGGGAAGCAGGAATGGTTCCGGCTGCAGGGGCTTTCTGGAGGTCATCTGGTCTAACTCCTGCTTTAATCAGGACAAAATTAAACAACGTGGCTCAGGACTCCATCACGCCAAGATCTGAAGAATCATATGCAAGTCTAAACACATTTAGCAAACCAGACTGGCCAGTACTGCAATCATGGGGGGGGGAAAAAAAAAAAAAAAAAAAAAAAAAAAAAAAAGAGCTTTAAATTCTTACAAGTCCATACCAAAACCCACAAATGTCTATGATTTTACAGATGCTTAAATTGTTACGAGGTTGTGTTTGAGAATCACTGCCTTGGACCTCAGGGTGGAAATTTTGCAGACAGCTCAGTTTAAAGACATGCGTTTCTCTGAAAATTTGGTTGTTTATACACAATGCAGTGATCAGAATAAATCAACAATAATGATAACAATAATATAATTAACAATGACTATAATAAGATAATTAATGAAAAGAACATATCTGAATTTGAACAAAAACATTCATTTTTATGGATAGGATAGCAGTTCTGTACTCTGCCTTAACCAGAGTTTGTAAAGGATAGCTGGGAGAGAAAGAACAACACGATGTTGCTAAAATCATACTAAAATAATACCAAAGTAGACCTCACAGAACTTAAAGCAAAACTTTCTAAGTGGAAGAAAGTCAAGAAATGATAGAAAAGCCTTTGAAGAGAATACGTCACCAGTGACTAATCTTTTGATTTGTAGCAAATCTAACTTCTCAGTCCTGGGACAACCAGGACTGTTGTGTCCAAAAAGAAACAAAACTAAATAAAATGCAGAGATAAACAGTGCAATCTCTGGGAAACTCTAACTCCTGCTATAATGATCTCCTTCCCTTCCCCCTTCCAAATGCTATGCCTAAGTCTGTAGTACATCATGCCATTACAAAGGCATGAATTTAATCAAATGCCTTCGGCACCTGGGACATTGATAGACAATATGGAGTAAACAACCAATGTATCCCAATCTAAAGGGGGGACACTATGTTTCAGAGAGATCCATTGATCTCAAATGGCAGAGTTGGTCCTCTTTTGTGAAAAGAATCTTTCAAATAAAGCTACTTGAGTGTTTGAAGGTGCTTGTCCTTTGATGTTTCAAAGTCTCAATTATTTAGGTACCACAGAGCTGAACATTGTGTATCTGCCGAAGTCACATTTAAAAAGCTCAGACGGCTAAGATGTCTTGTTTTGTTCAAAGTCTTCCAGTGACGGAAATTAAGAGAAAAGTCCTTTCATTTTAGTGGCTCCTAAGGCTCTCTCAGCATCCACTCTGTTGAGCTTCAGTGTGACACCATTAAATATTACCTTGCAATCTGAGTACATTGTCAACAGAGCAGATGGATTCTAACCAAGGAAGTGGTATTTATGCTTATAGGCAGCTGAAAAAGCAAACAAACAAACAGTTCCTCCAGCCTCTGGTATCTTTTATTAAGGGAGAGTATTCAAATGTCTGGCTGAAAAGCAGTTGTACTGATACCATAGTCTTTAATAATTCAGTCTTTGTCTGCAGAATGGTATAAAGGCAAGTGTTCACCTGTCCTCAATTTGCTACAGCTGAGGGAAGGGTAATTCCATCAATGACGTATCATGCTTCTTTCTCTTGTTACTAACCTATTATTGATTATTGCTATGCAGTGTCCTGAGCCAAGCTGCCCTATGATAGTTCAGCATGTCGACAAGATCTGGCCAGAGACCAAAATGCAGCACCCAGAGAGCAGTGGGACATCACCTTTAACCAAGGCAGCTGAATAGAGTTAGGTGGCCGAGAGATGAAAGGAAAGATTTGCAGGGGATATTGTGGCTGTAAAGGCCTAAGCTGAATCCACTTTTAGAATACTGAAGCTGAATTATCCTCTGCTCCCTCGATAACTACTGGAAAGCTACAGGAACTGTAGTGTGTTTCAGATCTTAAGCAGGATAAATTGAAATTTAAAGTTTCTGTTGTTGTTGTTTTCAGACATACATACACTAAGTAATTAAATCAGCAACATCTTACTAAGAACTTAAAGTCCAATGAACTTGATCTTTGCTTTTGAGAGCATAGAATAGGATCTGTTCCCTGAAAAAAAAAAAAAAAAAAAAAAGGAAGGAAGGAAGATGTGATGAAAGAAGTAAAAAAGAAACTCAGGTGGAAATGGTTAGAAGCAAAACTAGGGAGCGGAAAATAGACTGAAGTACATGCCAATATAATTTGTCCTTTAAGACTGAAACCCACCTCTTCTGAGTGTTGGAGAAAAAGTGGAAATATCTCTGGAAGAACAGATGATTCAATCACCACCTGCTGCAGGGGTTTTGGTATCTTCCTTGGTATCCTGTAAACAGCCACTAGATGGACCATTGGCACGAAACAATAGAGAAATTACTGTATGAGGGGACTGGGGTAGCGCCTGGCTGTAGTGAACAGGATAGGCCAGGAAACTCAAATCCCCTCAATGCTCCATCCCACTCCATTTTCATGGGCAGGGCTCTTTGCTGTCATGCTTGGTGGTCATGTGGGTGAAGAACCAATGTTTAAGGCATAATTGGGTAGAGTATTGGACCCAAATTGGCAGTTGGACCCAAAAGTATCAATGTCTGTGTATTAAATGACAAGCAGCTGAAAGTATGAGAAAACAGATCCTGAGCCTCCCAGAAGTCAATTTGTCACAAGTGGTGCTAAGGAAAATCATCTAAGTAACCTTTGGTCAACGTACTCAATTCCTGATTCTCTCTGCAACAAAACCACCAGCTGCTGGCATCTTGCAAAGTACTTATCTCCCATTCTATTAGGGCTCATAGCAGTACTCTATGATTTTCTCACTACTCTTTCCATAACAGAAGTCTGGTGACCACAGACAAAAAAATTAACAGTAATTGCATTTTGTTTTAGTAAAGACTTTTCAGATTCAAGGCGGGTTGGACACAGCTGCATGGGAACTGGGTACAAATGTTAATGGAAGTGGCTTAAGCAGTCTGAGAGTCTCAGGACTCACTATAGGCATACGAGGAGTTAACAGCCTGACATTAGGGATTGCCAACTTCCCCGCCTCTCTCAAATGAATTACTTTCATTTTATCTTTTCACCACTATCTTCAGCTAAAAGACACATCTCTTACCCCCCAAACCCAA
>VZSV01000045.1:2790360-2820604 GCA_013398735.1 Nothocercus julius
AAAAAAAAAAAAAAAAAAAGGAAAAAAGCCATCTAATAATGCAAAAGTTATTCATGTGAACTTGGGCTTACAAAAGATGACAACAAAAACCCTTTTCATGGAAGAAAACATAAGCCACACTTTTGGTTAATGGAGATTAGTATTTATGTAATATCATGTGTATTCTTCTATCATGAGAGCTGGCAGACAGCCTACAGACTGATTTGTTGGACTTGGCTGGCTGGACCACGTGAGCGAAAGGATCTCTTAGTAGAACTCAATGAAGATTAGGAAGGAAAGGGGAGGAAAAGAAGTCAGTTACTGGGCTTGTAGCTCCTGAGCAGACCTTGCTACTGTAGGATATTAAGAGCATTGGGTAAGTTTACAAGACAGTTCAAGCACTGAGATCGCTGGTGTTCTGGGATCTACCTTGGGCAGGTCTGAACATCATAAAGGATTTCAGTGCTTGTGGAAGAAGTTCCTGAAGAACTCCTACAAGAGTCCGTAACTTGTTCATTATGTTCTAGTGCAGAAATAGCAATAAATAAATAAATAAACAAATAAATCTGTAGTTAATAGTGAGTTTAACAGGACTAGGGTGGTCACCAGTGTCCAAGTGGAATGCTTCACATGGGAAAAGCCAGCATTTGGGGATTAGTGCTGAGAGCTCAGACCTTGGTGGCTGTTGAGACGTCTCAGTGTATATCCCAGAAGAGCTCAATATTCATCCTGCTATGGAGATTACACTGTTAAAGTCCCATTAAAAAACAAGTTGTGTATCATGCATTTGGTCTCAGGCGAGTATGAAATTGTGCTGATGGCAAGTGCTTAGAATATTTTACACACAACTCACAAGAATCCACAGAATTTATCTACGCCCAATTCCAACACTGCTGTGATGCTACTGAAAGTAGCTATACTATGAAACAAGGGAACTTTTTCTTCTTTTTATGATTTTAATTAGTGTGGAAATGGTGCAAAAGTTATAAGCAAGAGGAACTTTGCTTGGCAGGAACCCAGGGGAAGGACTGGTTTGAACAAAGCCCTTAGATCTGTAACTGCAGGAGAGCTTTGTCCCTGCTCCTTGTCCTCTAAAACCTTCTACGTAGATGCAGTAAAAGAAATAATACAAACTCAGGTGTAGTTTATGTGTTGTAGGCACAGTACTTTGCAAACAAAAAGTGCTATGTAAATGCCATTATTAGTATTATCAGGTGAGTTTCTCCTTTCATAAAAGAGAAAAATAGCATCGATATAATTGTTGTATTCTGAGTTACTGGGAGTTTTTAATTAATACACCAAGACTGAAGTTTAAGACAAAGTACTGCTATCTTTATTGGCTGTATCTCGCTTTGCTGGAAGCCTAGCCACATTTCTCAGTGTGTTTGTAACCCTTTGGCAGAAGCATCTGGGGTTTGATGTGCCTTGAATTTTTTTTTTTCCCCCTTTAGGAGTCACACAGTTCAGAAGGCATTTGAGCCTTTGCTTAAATGCCAGCATATACTGGCAAGTCACATTGTTGCCATTCCTAAAATTAAGCAGTTTGCTAAAGAGAAATGGTCTGCTGAAATATATTCCACTTCTACAGAAAGTAGGCAAAATAGTGTAAAAATGTAATTCCTTATGCATTAATTATAATCACCTTCAAGTGACAATTAACATAAAATAAAATAGCCTAACAACATAAAATAAAGCAATCTGGTTCTCTACAAAGATATCTTGGTGCCATCTGCAGAGTAATGAACAATCACTGAAGCTAACAGCTACTTGGGTGACAGGGTAGGAACATGGGCAATGCACATATAATTTCTCTATTTTTTTTTTTTTTTAAGTAAGCTATCTTTTAGGGGAGTTTTGTTCTTTTTTTCCTGTTAGTCAATTGATGGATTGAGTGAAGCACAAGAAGGTCAAGTGATTTGCCCAGGGTTGCCTTCCAGTGAATAAAGATATGCACCTATTAAACAAACAACCCTAGGTAGTCTTATTCATTAAACATCAAATATGACCCTTCATTTTGTTAAATGCTCCGTGTAGCCCTAGTTAAATGACAACAAGAAATGGCTGAGCCTCAGCCCTGATTGGCAGCGGGCATCAATCATTATTCTGGCAAGGATCTTGAGGAGCATATCACTTTGTAGCAAATCTGGCAGGTTTGAATGGGATTATTCCGTATTGGTTTACCAATAAATGTCATGCCTAAAATCTCAACACAATAAGAACTCGTCACTGGTGCCAATCACTTGCTTTATGCCAACCCTGATTCACATCCTCCCTCGGATAGGCTTGATCCACACTAATACTCCAAATACATCAAACAGCATGACAAGGCTTCAGGGCTGAGGAGGAACAAATGGTGCAAAATGCCAAGAACAAGATTGGAGTCTGCCCTGTGTCATTTAGTGAACGGCCTGAGTGTTTTGTCCTACAGATCAGCCATCTCACTGGGTCATGCATCCCACAGTACTGAAAATAACTGAATACAGCAAGCAAAAGCAATCATTTCAAATACCAATTAGTGCAGAGACTCCTGCTGATTGAAAGAACAAGTACTTGCACACATCAATCTACAGTGATAATAGGGTGCAGGGCCCTCTTATCACCACATTTGAGCCCTACTGGGAGGTAGGAAAATATAAGAAATTTAGTCACAGAGGGAATGAATGTCATTCATGAGGTCATGTTGGAGTTCTGCGGTAAAGAGGCTTTGCTGCTCCCGTATGAGAACTGTAACCAGCAGATATACTTCAGAAAAGGGCTGACCCGAAAGGTGAGAGAGGCTGCATCAGCCTTGTATGTAAAGTTCCAGTAGCACTTGCAGGGTCAAGCTGAAGAGCCACTATGGACGCAGCAATACAGTTTATTCATCATGAAAGTAGATGATATATAAATGAAATGTAGAGAGTGTTTGTTATTGTTTAACATAACCTACCAACACATACTAACAGATAATAATAGAAAAACATGTATAAAGAAAAGAAGGGGAACATGAGAAGCAGAAGTCAAAAGTAGTGGGTAAATTGCATTTCCAAGACAGAATAGGTGTCTAAATTAAGGTACTGTCAAAATGCTAGGGCGAATAAAGAGCTCATGCTACACGGTTTCTGCCAGACCTGCCTAACCATATCAGCTGATAAGGTATATACACTATGGTATATATATACTACATAAATATTTTATATGTATATAAATAATGTTTTTATATATGATTCTGTATGTTTATACAGAGCTTTTATATTTATATAAAATATATATAGGTGTGCGTGCATATATATATGTGTGTACCTTTGCATATGTGTATATACATATAGCTGTTTCTACCACAAACAACAAAATGCTTTTAGAGAAAGACCCACAGTGCACCCAAATCAAGTTAGAAACATTCTATAAATTAACAGAGAGATACTGAGAGACACACCAGACTTCCATGAGCTTTGGGTTTGCAGTACGACCTACACGCATTTTCATCTAAACTTCTCAGTTTTCAGGAAAAGGTGATGACTTTCATAGGCCAAACTTTTGGGAGAAATTATCTCCAAAAATTGTCTTTACAGAGTGCTGCTCAATAGACAATAGCGCAAAAAAGAAAAAAAGATAAAAAAAGATATTTAGGACTGAGATAGTTTTTTTTTGTGTGTGTGTTTGAGCAGCACGTAATATAGTTGAATTATAATGCATTGTCTAGGCCTCCTGGATGCCTTGGGAAGGTATATAACAAATAATAAGTATTTGACTAACATTAGACTTGGGATCAATGTATTGCTTTCGTATGCACAGCATGATAATTTATCAACATATTCTTCAAGAAAGACTTTCTCAGTAACTACAAAGAGGATATGTCAGCTTATTCCTGCTGATGATCTGGTCATTTTTTCAAGAGACTAAAAGTCGTCATTTTCTATTTGTTTGGGATATTTTTAAATACAATTTGTGAAAGATAATAGTGCTGAGGATTAATACATCATATTAATAATAAACAGAATTCTGTTATTTGTTTGACATCTTTGGATGGATATTGCAAGTAACTCCAAGAGGAGCTATGTCATTGGTCATCTTGGACATAAAATGGATTCTGGGAGTAGAGTAGACATCTTCTAAGAGCTTTCACATCTATACTTTACCAGAGAAGCTGGTTAGACCAGTAATCAGATTGCCAGGGAGCAGCAAGAGAGGCTGTTCAACAAGGAAAATCAGCCAGAAGCTGAGGGTGACAGCAAGAACAGCAGAGCAGGTCCAGTGATGGTGACCAGGTCAGCACAACCAGTGACCTCCCAGGCAGGCAAACAGACAGGAGCCAGGTCTGAGTGCAAGAGGAAGCCAAGTCAGCAGATCCAGGTCAGGAGCAGTGAGGAATGTGGCACAAGGATCACGGGCAAGAATCAAGGTCTGGATCTTAAATGCAACTCCCAAGACAGGGGAGGGAGACCTTCTCAAGACTTTTCTTCCAGCAATCTAATACAAGATTACAGGGCTACACCATACCAGAGCTGACTTGGAGCAGGGGATAGAGGAAGAAGTTGCAAGAGTCTGCTGGAGCATTTGGTCTTGCATGTTACTCTAATGAGGAATCCTCAGGAACAAATCTGACTTTTTTTTTGCTTCTAAACCACATGTTTTCCTATATTAATGAAGGCATTTTTAGACAGCACCCTGGAGATACATGGACAATCCTAGTCCCCCAGTACTCTGGGGTGTCCTATGTCTCCCCTGAAGTAGTAATCACAGAATCACATAACAGTTGAGCTTGGAAGGGCCCTCTGGAGATCATTTGGTCAACCCCCCTGCCCAAGCAGTTCACTTATAGAGCACATATCCCACTGAAGCAGCAGTGCAACTACTCCAAGGCACAAGCCGATCTCAGCTAAGAAAGGTGCCCTTTATATCAGGATATAGGTCGATTTGCCCACTTCACAGATATCCTTAAGTCAATCTCATAGACCGAGAATAAGTAGTGTGCAGAAAAGTGACTTTGGTCTTGAGCCCATATAGGAACAATTCTTGAAACCGGATAAAAACAGAAGCTTTTTAGTCTGCCAGTGAATCGGTTGAATATTCACAGCTACAGACCAAGTTCCTCTGATTGTTCCTTTGTTTCCCGGTTGAAGGCTATCCGGAGAGTTAATCCAAATATTTCCTCACCTTTTAACTACTGTCAAAGGCTGATAATGTTTTTCATGACATGTCAACACTTCTGCTCAGTCCCTTTGGTAAGGGCATCGCTGTGTCATCATTCAGTTGTAACTGTCCATTCTGAAAGACCTGCTTCACCAGAATCTGGACAATGCAAACCTAGTCATGAAATGTGGTTCATCGTAGTCATCTTCTTTGTAAAGAGACATATCTAAACATACTTCAAAGCCCAATTCCCTTCAAATGTGGATATTGTTGAAGTCCAGTTAAAAAATTCACAGTCGAGTTCTATTGGTTGGGACCCAAAAGGAGATGTCTACTATGTCAATGATGCCAGAGTGAAGTTTATTCATCCATTTATTCTTCTGGTCTTTTTGTTCTAAACTGTACAGGTGCCACATTAGTATGCATCACAGTAAATCATAAGTTTCTTTGTCAGGTGGCAGTGGAAAATGTAATAGTATCTAGGGGAAAGGAAAGAAAATTAAACAGAAAGCAGTCCTGCACATCTCAGATAAACAGAGACTTATTCCAGTTGTTTCATTTCCCATTGCATTGATTGACAAGTATCACATCAGCTCATAAAGAGCTGAGAGATAAATAGGGAAGGAAAAAAGAGAAGTTTTCTTGTTTGTTTTTAATGCCTGATTCTGTTCTATGTATTTGACCTGTGACACATGCCCAAATTTTCTTCATAGCTTTGGGACATGAACATCAGTTGCCTCCCTGAATGCAAGAATATCTGGCTGCAAACAAGACAACTCACTTTCTGGATGAAAAGTCATTCATTTTAAAATAGATCCCAGCAACCCTTACCTGAGACTGTAAAGGAAATGTAAGCAACGTGAAAAACTGCATAGGGTAGCAATGAGTGGCAGAAAGAAAGAGAAAGAAAGCAGGAAAGGCAGGCAGGCAGGTAGGCAGGCAGGCAGGCAGGCAGGCAGGCAGGCAGGCAGGCAGGAAGGAAGGAAGGAAGGAAGGAAGGAAGGAAGGAAGGAAGGAAGGAAGGAAGGAACTTTTCTCTCTGAACTAGCAGCAATCACAAAGAAACAGAAAATCACAGTGAAATTACAAATTACAGTGCTTTCAAGAATCTATTCCAGTTCTTCTTTTATTAGTTCAAGTTGATAATACACCTCATTCCCCTATATAATCATCTAGGAGATCTATTCCTATGAAATTAAAGTTATAGGGGAAAATCGGCAAATACTTTCTGTTTTACCAGAAATTCTCTGGATACTACTAATAGAAAGATTCCCTCCAGGCTTGAACAGGAATAATTTTTTTAATTGGCTTCAGAGACTGATTAATCTGGAGATTTTGTGATGAACGAACATAAACATCAAAAACTACTTTATCAGGCTGAAGCATAAGATGGTTTGAAGTCATATGGGATTATCTTTCTGGTTCAATCCAAGATAATTACGAAGTCAAGGAATAGTAATAATGTTGATGTGTGTGTGGACACTCTAAAGCAGACTTCACAAAACTAGATCATGGTATTTTAGTGAGAGATAGGTTAACCTTCTCTAAAATTCTTCACTGTATTTTGAGATGTTGAAAGGAGACCCGCCCAAGCATGGGGACCTGGAGCCCGAAGCAGTGTGAAGCTCTTGTTCTGCATCATTATGTTGTTTTGAGGTGAGAAATACTGCAGGCATCTGAACTAAACCCAAGTCTTTCAGCTTCTTTGCAGGTGCGGGAATAGCTAGATATTATGTTAAATGCTTGCTGCACCACTACGCCTTTCTTTATATCAACTAACAGTATAAATATAAAGGGCAAGCCAAGGGACTACACCTCACTGCAGTACGATAGTTTGCACTCCAAAGACCAGGTTTCCAGAGATAGTTTGTCCAGTGTTGCAGGGAAGTGCTCAGATGCTAAAAGCGGGTCATTCTGAAGCATGTCTCCTTTCTGAGTTATTTCTCTTTTGCTTTACACTGAGTGCTAGATATCATATTCCTCGATGTTCACATTTCTTAATACCATTCAAAAAGAAGCTTGATGACAAATTTTAAGTTGTACTTCAGTCTATTCTGAGATCTAATCCCCAAGCTACCTATTGCATTTCAAGGCACCAACTCCCAAGTTTTTTAAAGAACATCAAGAAAATCCAATATTTACAGGCAGTTGTACTGTAAATGCTACTTTTTATACATTGACTACGAGTTTACACTGCTGTCAAAGATTTAGCATCATGTTCCTCCTCTTCCTTTGGGTATGCAGACCTGAAAGTGACACCATTAAGAAAAAAATGCAATGAAATAGGTTTCTTTTTGAGTGTGTGCTATTGGCATTATTCTAGTTTATACTGGAGCTGAAGAAATTGAGTAGCAGGCCCCATCTGAATATTTGTTCACATTGACTTCTGTTAACTTTTGCTCCCACCAGATAACTTCTATAGCCAAATGCCTCAGTCTGTAGGTCACCACCAAAATACTCTGTGGGAGGAAGGTTGTAAAGGGGAGAGGAAAGGAAACAGTGTTTTGACCTGGCATGTCACGTACTCCTGACTGATGCTTGGTGCTCATGTGCTCTAGTTTTGAAGGCAAAGATGAGGAAGTACATCTACAGTCAAATACAGCAACCTTTATGTATGTGCTTTAACAAGAAGAAAGAAGAATGACATAAGTATGCCTATATTGCTTTAACTTGTATGCAAACTAACTAGGCACATAGAAAAAGCTAAATCCACAGAAACCTATATTATTATAGGGACAGTGGCAACTGAGTTCCATGATGGAGGTTTACTTGTTCAAAAGGACACGTCCATGTGACACCTCAAAAAGAAAAGGGAGTAACAAGAGGATTTCAGCAGAAACTGGAACACCAAACACAGTCTTGAAGGAAATAACTTATTGAGAAAGCAAAAAAAAAAATGAGCTAAAGCTGAAGAAGCCAAGAGCTAGGTAAGAGGATTGAGGAGAGAGGTAAGAAATATCAGAAGAAGGTGAGAACAAGACGGCTTTTGAGAAGAGAAAAGAAATTAATTATAAGTGGAACAAGGTTAAAAAAAAAAAAAAAAAGGAGATTTATAGTGGCTAGGTAGGATGTAAGCATACTTAGAAGGTCTTCACTGTGGCAATGAAATATAGCTCTTCTCACAAACAAGGCTTTCTGAAGGCTGAGACTATTCAAATGCTAATAAACCATCAATTCTATCAATGCAGACAATTTCAACATAAGCCTTAAAAAAGTAGTAGAACTTCCTGGTTTTGTAACTTCTCAGATCTATTCCCCCAAAAATGCACAAATTGAAGACATGCTGTCCCCGTTTCACAATAAAATAGCTCAATGGCTTTTTATCTCAATTCTACAACTAATAAGCACAAACCAATGCAGATAATCTACTGAGAGGTCAAGGAAAAAATATCTTCACTATATGTGGAGATAAGAGGAAATTCTACCCTAATTGGGTAAAAAATCAATCAAAAAAAAAAAAAATCACAAATCTTTTGGAAACCAGATTGCCTTAGTTCCAGTGCTTTTGGGTGTCACTAGTAGATCCTTATGTAGCTCACTGCTCCCCTTTCTTGATACTGTTTGTAACTCTTGGTTCATTTCTCCTAATAACTTGTTTCCAATGGCAGCACAGAAAGTGACAAAATCTCTGAAATAACCAATTATGGAACAGCCTATCAGTTGCAGAAGTTTCTTCCTACCAACTCTATTAATTAAAGTCATGATCCTGTCAGCTTGAAGTCATGAATAAATCATGGCACTTTTCGAAAGAGTGGAAATGTAAATGCTGTTATTCTGTCCAAATTGTAGTGTGAACACTTTTCATTTTCCCCTTGAACACGGAAATGGCAACTATATTCTCTTCCATTTTCTGCTTAAAATAAATTGAAATTCCAGATGATGTATATGCGGTATGGTACAATCCTTGGAAGCTTTTCTACATATTTTTTAAAATGTTTTGCAAGGTACATTGTGTATATATGCCTATTTCTGTGTATGTGTGTACATTTTGGAAAGCCAAAACACTCATAGATTAGCAAATGTGAGAATTAGAATTTTCCATGACACTCAGACTCTGCCTCATTGTATACTAGCTGTTTGACTGCAGCTACTACAGAAAAAGTCTTTCCTGTTCTTGTTGGTACTGAGACTTTTCAGATGAAGAAAGAGAGATTCATCCAACTCAACAGATCCAAACATATACACTCAGATGGAGAGCAGGAAACTCAGGTCTACCGTTGTTCTCCCACATTCACAATGAGAACATGTCCTTCTGGGTTCTTGCATATTCTAGCAAAAGGAAAAAATGCATTCCTGTTCTACCAGTAATTCCACTCTTTGTGTGTGTGTGTGTGTTTTATATATAGTGATCTTCATTATGCTTTGTTTTTATTAACATTGCACTATCTTACAAAAAAAAAGGATTTTGTGAGAAAATATCTCCTATTCATTGTGTCATTAGCTTATTGTCTTCTAATGTAGTCTTTTCAGCATTATGTGTGTTTTTTATACATAGAGAGGCATAAAAATGTAATACTAAAACCACAGAAACATACAGATGTATATGTATTTACATAACATACAATTATCCTCATACAAGCATTAAGATTACATCTTAACAAATGGGATTTGTTAAAAATGGGATTTCCTGAAAATATCTTAACTGCTCTTAAGGAGAACTGGAATGAAGAAAATATACATACATATATATATATATATATATTTAGACAAAGAAAAGCAAGCGCTTAATGTTTAGATAAAAACATAACCCAACAAATTAATCTCTTTAGCTCTCTAGATTTGAGAGGCTGCTGGTGATAGTGGCAGAGGGAAGAGCTCATTATACAGGGAACACATGTGGTGTCCTTAAAATATAGCTCCTGAAATACATTATTTTAAGAACCATTATTTACTGTGCATGTAACACGCTTTTATTATTTACGGTCAGGTAGTTTTTAATTGGAAGAGGGCTGGGTGTCTTCCAAAGGGGTCGGTACCATTCACAGCAAGTCTTAGATAATCAAAGGACTGACATTTAATTATATGCTAGCATTTTGTTTATCTTTAGCGGGGGGGCCTGGGGTGGATTTAATCAGCATCCTCTGGGGCAAGTCCCCAAAATGTTCTCAGCATCCAATTCTGCAGGAGTGCCTCTCTTCTGTAGCGGAGTCTGTGATTTATACTGCATGCTCTCCACTTTTTCAGGCTGCCAAATTATCTAGGTTAGAGGTAACAATAACAATAATAATATTAATAACAGCCATAATAATAGGACCTGAATCAAACTGTTGTCACACTTGTGGACTATAAAGGCAACGTTTTCTCCAAACACTGGAAATTTTGTTTCTATCTTCTTTTTCTGCAACACACCGCAGAGATGGTTATTTAATATATTTCTGTTCAGAAGAGTCTCCCTGCCTCTGTGAAGGGTCCAGGCTTACTTCTTCTTCCCTGTTTTTTTTTTTTTTTCCCCCTCTGAGTTGTATCTCAGAAGGCTGGATCAGTGCGTAGTCCCCAAAATTTTGCTCCAGTCTGCTTTACCTGGACCCAAAAGTATTTGCCCTTCATAGCCCTGCAGAGTTGGAACAGGCATCTCACGAGAACTAGCGCTCTTGTGATTCTCACACTTCTGGGGAGACCTAAATCCTTGACTTGCTGCATTTGGGCACTCCTTTTTTTCACTACAGCTGCATCAGAAGGAATCATGTGAAGTTGTCTAAACTCTCTGAATGCTCCTCAACAGGAAGGGGACAGTGAAACACGCAGAAACTTACCCTTTTTTTTTTTTTTTTGTCAAATAGTTACTGCTACTTTCCACCCCAAGGGACTTGGCTATAGATAAAGATTATGAATATTTTTAAACAAGCTCATAATACTACTAAAATCTCACATCATTACCCCCATGAATTTCCCCACCCCATGTTCCATCAAATCCACCTCTTTCTTGGTTAAATTACAGGTTATGAGTCCATGTCTTTTCCTTTTTGCATGGAAAAGGCTGTCTGAATTCAGTGTCCGGCCACATACAATGTCTTACATTGGGCTCCACACAGCTGATGCAGAAATCCCCATTCCAGGGCGAAGCGCGAGAAAAACTTTCATAGCTTCACCAATTTAGCTTAAGACTAGAGACACTGAGAGCTTTGAAGTACTAAAATCCTCCCCGACAGCAAGGAAGTTTAAAAGGGAAGCTCACATGCAGGCACACACACGCAAAATATAGAGAGATGGCTGGAGTTTTATGGTGATCCCCTCAGGAGTGGATTAGAAGGAATCCTTTTTGTTTGCTGCAGTGAAAAGACAGTAATAGGCTGCTTGCCTTCTGCCAGAGTTTCCCCTCTCCTTCCTTCCATTCACCCCCAAACCTAATGTGTCATTCAGCAGTGCCCATCAGTCCCGCAAGAACGTAACTGAATTAGTCACTGCCTCACTGGATGCCCCAAAGATTGAAAAGTAGTTGTTACATACTGCGAGATGATTGTGAACTGAAAGATTAATAGGTGTAAGGATACACCAGCTGTCCACTCCACTCAGAGAGAAGGAAAAAAATATATATATGTAAATCACTTTGTCTGCTGGCACAAGATGTTGCACAACATTTGCCCGGCATGGGGGTTGCCACAATAGAAAAATGCTGGGCTTCATTGAAGGCCTTAGTACCCTCCTACTTTAGGCTGTGCTGTGATTAACGCTATCGGTAGAGCCTGGCTTCCAAAAGCTGCCTTGCTCAGGGCTCGCACCTTTAGCACTTCATGTAAATGAACCTCCTTCTGTGCCACTGACGGTCTGTGCGGAGAAGTTTAAATAGAAATCCTTTGAAAGCAGATACTAAAGCAAGCAGCCTGCCAACCCCCTGCTACCCTCCTGCTAGCTCCTGCCATGTCTGGAAGTGGAAACTTTAAACAACTCCTTATAAATCTTTTTCTCATCCCTCATATTATAGAACAACAGATTTATTTGCCATAGCTTCCTTGATTTTGCTTTGTTTTTACCAGCAGCACCAAACGTGTTCAGAGCTTCAAAATCATTACTGCACAGATTAGTAACATGCTGATAAAGGGTACTGAGAGATGCAGGAGTGGATTTTGGAGGACATCAGAAAAGAAACAGGGTATAATTGACAAACATGCACAAAATTATTCTTACATAATTATAAATTATATGTATCATGGTAGCATTTCCAGGTATTCCTTTCTAGACTAACTGCCCTATGTTAACACTGGGAGACACTGTATAGGGAAGAGTTAACACTGTACGGATTTGCCAGACCCAAAGTATTCACTTAGTGAGAAACAATAGATACAAACTTTATCTTCTCATAACTTTGCAATTAGTAATGGGAAAAAAAACAGCTGCTACTAGAACAATCCGATATAGGTACTTCTTCTTCCTTTTCTATAGAAGTAAATTAATTTTCAATTTATTGCAGAACAGAATATTAATCCAAAAATAGATGCCTCATGATGCCCACTATTAGATATATAATTTCTAAACTTTTTGAAACATTGAAAAGGACATAACTGCTCATGTAGGATCCTGGCCACTGGCTGATAAAAAACTTCATCTTTCCTTATGATGCAACTTGCCTGTGAAACTGTATTAGTTCTGCCCAACTCTTAAAAAAAAAAAAAAAAAAAAAGTAAAGCAAGGGAATAAATAACCCATCTCCAGCAATATGAACAGACCTAACAAATGAGGGGTGAATGGAGAATTTGAAGAACATGAAAAAGAAAGGTTTCTGCCAAAAACACACACCAGGTTGCTGAAGATACTAGGGCAATATTTAGGGAATCAGCATTTTCTGAGTTTGAGGTGGTCACTCGCATTTATATCATGCTCTGCGTACAGGATGGCAGTGAGATGGCAATGGATAGAAGCCTCCAAGAGAAGCTTGAGAGTTTAGGTCACTGGACCTCAAGTTGTATGTGAAAAACTCCCTTTTTCCTTCCATGGAAACATTGCTTTAGACAAAAAGTCACTGGCTGAGTAGGTGCTCGCATATAGAAATGCATTAGACATAGTTAACAAGTGTGAAGGCTTGAAATTGTTAAGCCTAGCAAAGGAGTTGGCGGGGGGGGGAAAGAAATGTTTGATATCTCTTAGGGTGCTTCAAGCTGATTATGAAACCTATTCAGAGAAAGATTAGAAGACGACTTGCTCAGAGGCAGAATTCATAATGCATTCGAATGTTTTCTCAAGGATAGGCTTCCCTACAAACATGGTCTCTAATGTGTTTATATGTTTGCTAATCAAAAATGGACCCCAAATGATCAGCTGGTTTTATTGTTGCTGAGCTCCATGAATCTTTGTGAGAGGCAAAAATACAGGCACTAACACACCTGGAAGACGGACATTGCTCTAGCTGAAATTGAGGTTATTTCAGTCTTTCTACAGCTCACTGTAGAAACATGACCCCACTCTGATGGCCTGAGCCAACTGTCTGCCAACTGACTGATTATCTTTGCTCTGCTAATTACTTGGGTCCGCTAATGACTCAAAAATATTACTGTTTTAGCCATTCTCTGCACACTTTATATTCAAAAGCAAGCAAACAAACAAACAACAACAACAAAAAAAAAACAAAATCCCTGAAGAATTAATCCTTTTTTTCTTAGCACAGAGTGGCTACAGTGCAAGCTTGGTCCTCCTGAAGTCACTGCTGGAAGTTTTGTGGTTGGCTTTGGGAGCTTTTTTGTTGTTGCTTTAAATTACAAGATATCTTCAAGTCTTGGGCTTAAAGCAACTGGAAGCAAGCAAACTACTTCTGCAGGTGTCATGAGCACCTTGTGACCTATGAAGTACAAACAAAAGTATCCAGAAACAGACACCTGAGTACAGGTATGATCACATTCCTTCCTGGGCTCCCCTTCCCCTTGTTTAAGGGATCTGAGTTTCTTCTTAATGATATCAAAACGACCTCGTAATGATTTAAAACAATAATATAAAACCAAAGGCATATCTAACGGCATCCTACAAATACCCACTGCAAGAATATTTTGAAAGCATTTAGAGCATTAAGACTGGAGAAATACTTTTAAGATTTAATGCTGGCAGGTGCAAGGGCTTGGGATTTTCTTCAGAGAAGAGCCCATATATTGGATACACCTATAGACTCATCCTTTGACCTACTGCTACCATGACTCTGGCCAGCACAGCCTGAGAATCCACATTAGAGTAGATTTTAGCAATCAGTTGACTGTGTTCACTAAACTTGATTGCTTCACTACTGCTGGACACTTTTTTCACTCTGAGTAGCACAGGGCTTTGGCAGACCTCAAAAGAGCTCTGGATCTGCAGCGATTTTCTAGATTTTTTTTTCAAGAGCATCATCTTTTACACTACACATCTAATACTTGTTGGGTATTTAAGAGAATATCGGCGGTATCAACACTGCCTGGTGGGAGTATCAAGAGCACCTGCAGGACCAGGCTACCTATCTGCCCTGTCCCCCAGTTCATCACTGGGCTTTGTGCTTCAGCCTCTCTGCTCATGCAACAGAAGACGGTATTTGCTTTCCTTGCAGGCGTTTCACCAAGCTTAATTCATCAGTGGTCTGTGAGGGACCACTGTGAGGGAGTTATTGCAGGGATGAGTTCCTCAGAATGGTCTAAATAATTTATCCCTTGCTTTCTCTTTTACCCAATAGGCTTCTCTTTAATATGCTTGGAGGCCTTTAAAGTTTGGGAGCACACTACTTGCAGAAAGAAAAAAAAAATTACAAAGAAAAATGCATAATGTATGATAATGTTGAAAGTAGCAAGAATTAAAGTAAATGGTCTGATATAAAAAGGGTTTCAAACAGGATTAATAATTCTGCAATTTGTTATACAAAGTCAATTTCTCCACTTCCAGAGCTAAGTTGCCTGGTGGGGTTTATTGGCTCACTCATTATTAGGTATATATCACTTTTATTGTTTCACATTTTTATGTGTTTATAAAAAAAAAAAAAAAAAAAAAAGACATCATTCATGAATAAAACATTTTTGCTCTAAGCTGCCATATATGAAAGTTGGTCTGAGAGCCTATATCCTCTTTTATTTGAAAAGAGATATACATCTATGTATTTATATATTTATATGGCAGATGTACGTTAGGGGGTTTTATGTGTATATTCATGTGGACGTATATACATATGTATATATGGTAATATTATAATATACATATGCTAATATTGCATATCCTATTACCAGTCTTTCAAAAAGGCATGATGATACAGAAAATAAACATTTTTTTTTCTTTCTGATAAACCTTCCAGAGCCTACCCCGTTCTGCTCAGCCTGGCCTAATCTGGATGGCATCTTTCATAAATGTCAGCTCCCTTTCCCCCTTCTCCTATCCATTAGGTTCTTCCCTGATCACATCCACGTTGCTAAACCCTGGTTCCTCTCCTAATCTGTAGCAGAATGGCTCCTATCCAAATGTCACCTCACAACACTAGACATGATTGAGCATCCAGGCAGCAGCCAATGTACTACTACAGATGATGTGAGGAAATGTTAGCTTGATAGATAATAGTTTTATTTTTGGTCTTCTTAATCACTCTGCACCTGGTAGGAGTTTGATATGAACAGATAAGTAGTATCAGGAGACAGATAGAACTTGATGGGGAACATTTTTATGTATGGATTTATTTATTTATTTATTTTGAATAGTTGGGTAAGAGGACTTCTGTGGGTGTTTTTTTTTTTTTTTTTTTCTGTTATATTTTCAGCTTGTGAAAGTTAATCCACTGTCAGGTTTGGCCTGGAGTTCCACAGAGCCGATTAAAGGAAAAATTAAAAATAATTGTAATTTAGTTCATTTGAGGGAATTTACTGCCATGAAGGGGGCTTTTAAAAATGAAGTTTCTAAGAAGTCAGCCTTTGACCCTAAGTCTCTGTCCTCTTAGGTGACAAGAGGTAAATTACATTTGCTGACTTCATCTATGACATGACACAGATAACTCCATAAATGCTCCATAATTGGGCTGTGATTATATGGTTATTGCTGCACATATTGTCAACAAAATGATTACCCCGAGGCCCCATAGCTCCAGTGTGTGGCACGTGGCAATTAGCTAAGAAAGGTCTAGGACCTAAGGGACTCTGGAGGAGCCCCTGCCGCATATACAGAGGGCCATTAATGAGTTGCATGGAGACCTCCAAAGACATCAAGAATGGAGCTAGACCAGGGAACACATCTTGAGAAAAAAAGAGACACCTGCTTAATAGAGGACCTATGAGGGTAGGGAGAAATGCAGCAGTGTCGCAGTTCCGCGCGCCACAGCAAAAGCTTCCACGCTGGCTTGCACAGTTGTCGTTGAACAAAAGTCACACCAAGGTGAGAGAGGACTTTGTACAGTTAAGAATTACAAAATTTGGACATGCTCTTCTCCCTTTAATTACTGAAATCAGCAGGTGTTCTAGCTACAAGCAAAGGTAAAGCAGAACTCAGAAATTGTAAGGGAGTCCCAAGGCAAGGGGAGGACAATGTCCCCTGCATATGTTCCAAGTCTGTATGGAAACACCTGGTCTATATAGTCACAGCCCCAGCTGGAAAGAAAGAGACTCTATTGTGCTGGTAGTCAAGCCCAAGATCATCCATGTTCTCAGGTGAGTTCTCTCCTCTATCTCCATTGTGGGCTGAACTTCAGAGTTCAAGCAATATGTGACCTAATATATCATTAGGTATCCACTACTTAAGACTTTTTTCAACAGTCCTGCAGCTAGGTTAACAATGTAAATAGAGAGCATGTGGACCATGAGCTTTGTTGTACTTTGTCATAATCTCAGTGCTGTTAACCTCAGAGTGAATATCCAGAATTAAAAAATAATAGTAACACTTTCATGGAACAAGTAGGCTACCCAAGATGGAAGTGGAAAATCATCGGTGTTTTTACTCACTCCAAGGAACAGTTAGTAAAGTTACTAAGAAAAATGGGTGAGACACTTATTTGTCCTTGAATACTTCATATGCTTGGAGTTGGGCTGCTCACAGCACACCTTTTTCATCCCGCACTGGTCCCTGCTTGGGCTCTTGGCTCTTTTTCTCAGACTTCAAACTCAACATGTATGCACGCCGAGTTTAGACACTCATGGTAGCTCTGGGTGTTTCTCAGCATCTACTAGGAGACAGGAAACTGCCTGAAGTTAGATGTTGCCTCTTCTAGGCCTTTTTGAGGATCCAATTATAAATGATTTGATTAAAATCATGCAGAAAAGTTGCTGCGGAGTGCAGAGCACAACCCAAATCTGCAGAGTCCCAGGTTACCGCCCTGACTACTGACTCAGCCTTCCTCCCCCATGCTGTCCCTTACCCCTTGCTGCTCCTGACATCGCGTCTTCCTTTCCCAATGTCAAGGGAGGAGGGCATGCAGAGGAGAGCCAAATCCATCAGACCCACAGCACTCCAAAGCTCTCCCGCAACAAGGGGGCACTTAGGGCTACTCCTTTGGGGCAGCCTTTTGGGTTGCCTTTCCTTGCTTTATTAGCACAAAGCAGCTGGAGTTGAGGCCTTGACTTGACCTCAAAGCATGGTCTGCATGAGACTACAGCCAGAAGTGAGCTGCTTGATCGCTCACTGCAATGAATGATTACCTGGTTGGTGTACAATTTTGTTTGCCTGTTATTCAAATGAGCTGAAATTAAACTTTGACTGGACAAAGGACTCCCAGGCTATGCAAATTTTCACCACAGAATCCATCAAATCTCTATTTTTTTTTTTTTTTTTTGGTAAAATGTGAATCTCTGAAAGAATCGTATCACATATCACACACAAGTTAATACCCTGAGAGCCAAATTCATCCCTGCAGTGAACCCACTGACTTCAGCACAGAGCTACAGCAAGGATGAATTGGTCTGGAATATATATGTTGAATATTTAATGCAAATACAACATGCCATAAGTGCATGTCCTGCAGGTAAAATGCAATTATTCTAATTACACCACAATTACTGTACAGCTACAGAGTAAATTACCTGATTATTTGCATTCTGTGCTATAAAGTGTTCTTCGAATTCGGTCCAAACCCATACAAAACTACTTCCCTTGGACAGGAGCTCCAAGTATTTTCGTTAATGGGCATTGCTTTGTTATGACAGGACTCAGTTACAGGGTGGTGACATTTTTGTACTTCTTATTCAAATCTGTGGTTCTTTCTGCCTACCTGTTGGTGGCTGTGTTTTAATTGTTGGATGCAGAGAGGTATTCACACAGTGCTGGATGACAGAGGGCTTGGATTTGCTGAAAAATGGCATGAGGTCCTGTAATTACACGATGTAGTAAAGTCGGGCTTGCTCAGCAGTGTATTTATATTAATTTATTTGCCTCAGAGATGGACAGGTACAGTGTAGTTGCTGAAACATACTGCAAACTCATGGTGCATTCTGTGGATGTAGCAGCTCAGTCAGTGCTTGGAGATGCTCACCCCATTCCACCATGTCAACGGCTGAAACACAGGATGACAGACCCACAACACTGCAGATGGTGGAGAAAAATCCCATAAGAGAGGAAGCCACTTGAAAGAAAAGCAGAATCACACCATTCCCCCAGCTGACAGGCAACCTCAATCAAGTCACTTCTCCAAATAGCAGGGGGAGTGTGACTAGCGTTCTGTGTAAATCTCTTTGAGATATACTAATGAGAAGAGCTACATGACAGTAAGGCCACATAATAACTATTGCTATTATATGTAATATATAATGAACAGAAAAACAATACATTTCTGAAAATTCTGTCCCCAGAGGTCAATTTTTTTTTCTCACCGCCCTCTCTCAGATGGGAGAAAAAATGATTACTGTTATTGAGCAGGTATCATGGATCCCTTTTTGCCCACCTCTTTTTCTCTGTGGCTTACTCTCCTACACTCAACAGCAAAGGCAATTCAATTAGCACATCAAGCCATCGTGAAGCTGAGGTCTCTAAGGTGCACTGGAGACAGTCTTTAAAGATGGCCAGTGCTGCTGAAATGAATGTCTTTCTTATTAATTTGGGAACACAATGGTTCCTCCTGACCCTTTAGACCCTGCTTTTTATTGATCAAAGTATGTAGGCATTTTTTTCCTTGGGCAGATACTTGAACATGAAGGCTGTTTCCTAAGGCAAGCTTAGTTTTATTGGAAGGATGAAATAAACTGTAAAACCATAATCAAAATGATAATTCACATACTAAAGTACAATGAGTTATAGGCTGCTGGGTTTTCATTTTTGAGATGAAATATGAACTACTTATAACTCTTTGTCTTCTGGTCTGTATTTAAACGTAACTTTGAATGTCCTTTCCAAAGTCAAATATTTTTTAAATAAAGTGCTGCAGTCCAAAGACGTCGTATCTCTGTTGAGGTCCTGGAGATTTGTAAAATCAGTCGTGCCACGCAAATAGAATCTTGACATCAAATTACAGACAGTATAGGTGACATGAGTGGTAACTGAGATTTCCTATCACTTTCTGAGAGGGTACTGTTTTCTTTGTGTTGGGAGTGTATAATTTTTCATCTGTTTTAACTTTGTCAGAATTAATATTTTTTTTCCTCTACTCTGGCTACCTATGGCTGACTGATTTTATTTTCTCTTATATGAAAATTCAGCTAAAATAGTTTGGCTACCTCTTTATTAAAGAATGGGAAAATTTGTCTGCCTCTGCCCGTGTCACCAAAAAACAAAAAAAAAAATCAAAATGATAAGAATTTCATCTATATGTGACGAGGAAACCCTGCCCCCACTATGATTTGTAGTAAAATGCTATATTTAATATTGTAACCGTGATTATGTCAGTGTTACTCTTCTCATATTTCCTGAAAGCTGATTGATGCACAGGCCTTGCATTTCCCAGATGGCCAATGAAAACTGGCAGAAATTGTTAGCAATTATTTTCTGAAGGTTTTTGTTTGTTTGTTTGTTCTTCCCGGTCCCCTGCATGCTTCGCTCTTACGACTCCCCCATGCCGACTGCCTGCAGTACCACATTCCTGGGGAGCTTCCTACTCGTCCTTCAAAGGTTACGCAGGACTTGCTAGGCAATTGCTCTCCTTAGCCTTTTGGATCATTCAAGAGAGGACTGAAGGCAAACACGACCAGTTGACTTTGGAAAGAAAAAGTACATCTTCAGGTAATGAATAATTATGACGTCGGATATTTATAAAGCAGCAGAAGAATGTCATTTTTCTCACCATTCCTTGAAAATTGTCTAAATATATCTATATTGAACAAGTTATATTGAACAAGTAAGGCAAGCCTGTAACATGAGGTAGCCTTATGTACTTTTTAAACATGAAAATGAGGCTAGAGGAAGGTGATGTACTTTGTTATAACAGTCATGTTTTGCTTTAAAATATTTGGAGCATTTATATACTATTGAGTGGGTTCCAAGATTTCAGCAAATGCATAAAAATATGCAAAATGCATAATTTTATAGTAAAGTGAGGATCTAGACACATTTCATTTGACTTGTAATAGTTCAGAATTAGGTGCAAATATTTCACAAAATCAGATTTGCTCCCAACAAGTAGCTACCCAATGTTAGGTATATAACCTATTACAGTTACTTTTGAACATGAGACTTAGAAATGTGAGGCCTATGTCTTTAGTTTCCCAAGACATAATTACTTCATTCAAAAACTAATCTATTCACCACTTATCAGATCAAACCGCATCCCTTCACAGAACTGAAAAAGGTTAAACAGGGCCTCTAGAAGATGTTTAGCGATTCCTTTTTTCCTATATCTGGTTAATGTTTCTGTATGTGATGTAGTGATGGGAGGAGTTATAATAAATTTCCCCACCCTCTCATTCCCAAGTTGGTTCACAATTTATGTTTCTTTGTCTCTAATGAGATGATTAGAGTTGCATCAGATCAGATTTAATCTGCAGTTAAACTGTGAAGTTATTTTTTACCCCAAACGAGGCTGTAAAACCAACATCAAGCTTAAGTTACTATGTGTGATTTTTTTTTTTCTACTTCAGTATTTCCCAACTGCAAAACAAGGCATCTATCTGAGCATGGTAAATACTGACATCTGGTATTCAGCTACTTGTAAACCTCACAAGTTGAACTAAAGCTATGTAAATACACATTCTGATTGACAGAACTGTTTTTCAAGTATAAGGTAAAATTCTTAAGAGTTCCACCTGAAATTCTCTTTTGCTGGTATTTCACTGACCTCTTGCATTCAATAACAGAACACCTCTGGCCATTATAGAGGCCGATTAACTATACCAATTTGGCAACTATGTGCTAATATTAGCCCCCTTTCTGTGGATGTATAACATTAAACAGTAGATATGCCTACCTTTGGCTTTATCAGATTTGCTTTATTCACACGCTTGCATCAATTAATGTCATGCAAGCTCACTACTTGCTTCTCCGCATTTCCCCTGTTCACAAAGGATTCATGCTAGAATAGGACAACTGAGTCTACAGATACACCAGTTGCTGTGGCATTTCTGCCTGTGAACTCTAACTTAAGAATAGGACAGATATTGTTGATTCACACGGCTTTACTGATGACATCAAAAGATAGTGTCTGAAGGTCTCTGATTTCAGTAGTAGATTTTCATCCATGCCCTGTAAAAGAATTAGGCAGGAACCACTGAGAGTGTAATAACAGATACGCACATACAGAAGTTGTTGTTAGTTTCTATTTTGAGATCTAATGAATCATGAGGCTCGTATTTTATGTGCGCTAGTTTCCATGGCCAACAATGGAATGGCACATGTGGGAAGAGATATCCATTCACACCCAGGGAAGGATTTCAGCATCATTCTGAAGCAGGGTTTGAACTCACAGCATGACACACTAACAACTTTAAAAGCACAATGGCCATATTGTCCAGCTGACTCATAAAACCTGGCCATCAAATCACAATCCCTTGAGTCCATGTGATTTCTCCCTAGTAAAAAATGCCAGCCTACAAGTCCTTGCTAGTGCAACTGATTGCAAGGTCACAGCCTTAGAAATCAAGGTTCTTGCAAACAAAGACCTAATCAAATAACCCAAAGTAACTATATTTAATGCTGTCCTTTCTGCAGCAATTCTATCATATTGTATTTAGAAGCATATAGAACTTGTATACTATGCAGTCTGCTTATCTATAGCTCACTCAGTGAAATATTATTAGTTTTCATATCTATAACTTTTATTGTTTTATCTTTGACAAAGTCTGAAATAGTACACTAGTGACATTTTTAAAAATTAGGCTTCTGCGTTTAAAGACCACTCATCATTTTCATCTATCATTGTTCTGGAAATGTCACATTGATTTTATCCTCTTTGCAATAAATGGTAACATCCAAAAAAACAAATAATAGTCTGACACTTCAAAATCAGCTGCCACTCTTGGATAGAGCAAAAATAAATAAAAGGACAATTTTCTTGAAGGACAGGAGATGAAAAAAAAAAAGAGGTTGAGAGAAAGAGCTTTATCTCTTTCTGGCAATGCTCACAACAACCAAAATAGCAGGAATCCTAACTTTTTTTAAATCCTGTCCCACTGATATTGTATGAATAGCAAACGTTATGCTGATCAGTGAAAATCCTTGCAAACACGCCGTAAGAATATTGTTCAAAATCCTTCCATATCCAAATTTATATAACCAAAAAAAAGGGAAAGGGAAAACCAAGATGAAAAAGGCAGACTCTCCCCAACCACAGCAGCTACCAGAGACCTCAGGTTGAAACTCCAGCTTGGCCGAGTAGGGGGAGTTTTGCCACAGATGTCACCATCTCCTGTAGCTCATGTCCTTTGGCAGTAGGGGTGCACAGGACAGTTTGACAAGCGGTGGCCAACACGGGGACTTGCTCCCAGGCTTATCACAGCGGCTGCAAGATTTCATGCAGTGGGACTAACTGGTGGGGCAGGTACCCATGTCCAGACCTGTGTGGGAAGAGGAATGGGAAAGTGGAGAAAGGCCCCCCAAAGCGATTAGTTGTGACAGAGTTTGGAGCTGGGTGTCCACAGCTATGCAGATGGTGATGGTGAAAGAGGAGCAGCATCACAGGAGCAGATTCAGACGGTTAAGGAGCTCAGGTGAGCACAAAGGGTATTCCTGAAGGAAGAAGGCTGGCTGAGGCCGCACAGGAAGAGAGGTAAGAGCTCTTAGTTTGATATTAGGATATTTTTTGATCCCTTTAAGTAGATCTTCATCATAAGCACTGTCCTTTCTCTCTCTACAAGCTAGACACAGAGCTTGATTTAGCTTGTGTCTTGCAGCACTTATTTACATGATTGCAAAACAGCACGTAAAACCTTCCATGATTTATGGTTAGCTCTGGGGACACCAGAACCAATGAAGACTGGTTCATAATAAGTATATGCCTTCAAGCTGGCTGAGTTTTTAAAAGGAATGAGACTGCAGCTGCTGTGTGCTGCCACTCACACATCCTTTCATGTCACACCACCTTCCCCCAAACACGAGAAGGCTACAGTTTCTTTTAGCCCCTGCAAACCCTGCCACAATGATTTCCTCAATGTCTTTTTGTTCCCTCACAATGTATCAGTGCTCACTATGACCACTTGCTGCTTCAGCCAAAAAAATCTCATTTTCCTGTATCACTCAGCTCCCTTCCAGTCCTGTATTTCCTCTCACTTACCAATCAAGCAAAGAGCAGATTAAGCATTGGATAATATAATATTAAAAATGTTAGCTGGCTATCAGGCCCAAAAGCTTCCTGAGAAGGGGAGGTAAAGAAGAGGGAACAATTCAACACATATATAACATGATCAAATCATCTCTCTTTTCCTAATAAACTTGGGAACAATTTCCACTCAGGCACAAATATGATTTCAATTTAGCATTTCATCCTTACTCAGCAAAGCATGTAAACACCCACTTAATTTTAAGCAAGTGCTTAAATCCTATTCCAGTGGCACTTAATCAGGCACTAAAGTTAAGTATGTGTTTAAATGCTTTGATGATTTGAAGTCTAAACAATGAGCAAAGAAATGACTGAGATTATACTTTGCCAAGAAAAAAAAAAAATGCTTCTTGAAGGAAGAACACTATGGCACACCTTTACCCATTTCATGGCAAAAGGAAGGACTTTGGATTCCTGGTGTGTTTTTCCACAGCTTTTCATCTTCATTAAAACAAAATAACAAAGCAAAGCAAAAAAATCTGTAAGAAAATTGTAAAGCTATGCAAAATAAATAAATAAATAATGTGGCATACAATATCTCAATCTATAATCACAGTTTATGGAGGTGGTGTAGACTGTGGTAGAAATGTGTTAATCTGTCATGTACATGAACAGTAAGTCCATGTCATGAACAACGAGCCTATAAAGCCTATTGCAGCATCATAACGGGAAGAAAGCTTTAATATACCTATTATTCAGATGAGAAGATAACAGAGCAAGGCTCTTTTCTTCCTCTAAATTGAACATTGCGCCTATGATAAAGAGATGTTTCATCTCCCTCACCACTGAGGGAGTATGTTTTTAAGCATGTTCATATGGAAAGAATATTTGGGGAAGTATTCAGCAATAATATAAACGGCCATGTCTCCTACTCTGTTCAGAAGTGAAACGGTGAATTTTAAAATCAAAATATATTTTATGTACATGAGAAAACACCTGTATAGAGCATACTTGTGTCTGGAGGACAGCAACACACTGACTGATTTAGTATCAATACTTAAGTTATAGCTTGAGGATATCAAAGAAACTTGAACATATTATATTACTGAAAATAAGGACATTCAGAAGTACTTCTAAAGGATGAGAACATTTATAAAATAGGACATAAACATTCCAGTTCAGGGCATAAGCCAGTCAGTAACCAGTAGGATTAGAAAGAAATACTCTGTGTGGTTTGATTATTCCATAAACCTTTACTACAGAATATCTTGTTCTCTTCCTGAAACAGACAGTTATTGACACTGATGGGCAACTATCAGACTAGATATACCATCAGATAGAGGTCTGACCTAGCAATCTCTAAGTGAGACCAAGAGCAATTTGAGTCAGAATTTCACACATGGTAACATTCATCTGCCATGAGCGTTACCAGGCATTTCGAGTAGAAGGTCTGGCAACTAAAACTATTATTTGAGAGGACTTAGGGACTTAGTCACCTGCAAAATGTGCTTATCCAAAGACAGGTAAGACAACTCTCGCTCAAGTAGTCAATATTCACATCCTTACTCGACTCAAGCTTTTTTTCTGTAACACTTAGGGACTGTCTTTTTCAGATACTTAGATGCATAGGATGAAAATAAGTACTGAAGGGGGACAATGCAGCTGTTAAAACCAATGACAGTTAGCTACATAGAGGTTTAAAATTGGTTTCTTTTTTATACCTTTCAATCAGGATAGGTAAGTATCTTTACATCTTCATGTAGCTCTTCTTAGATGTCTGTTTACATCTGTAAAATGAGGACAGCAATATTCTCTTTTCTGAACTATTTGATGGTTTTGGACCAGGAAGAGCAAAATGATGCACTCCAATCCAGGCTGAACAGCATGTAAATTTTGTGTGACTCTATCTAGATGTGCGTGATGCTCCCTGCATTACTATGGAAGAATGCAGATTATTTATAGTATATATACTATAAATATAGTACATACTCTTCTTCTATGCTTCAGGGAGGACCTGAAGCACAACCTTTTGAAATAGTTACAGTTAAACCTGCAGTAATCTTATCAATAAGTGGAATTTACTAAATCTCACAAGAGATTTTGATTTAAAACAGGAGGGGTGGGATGGAAAGAGAAACAAAAAATGCCAAAAAAAAAAGTATCCCCATATAGTCTAAACTATTGGGTCATAAACTAGCTCTTACTTTACTTTTATATAAATCTCAGAACAACAGAAGTCCCATATTTGAGGCCAGCAGATGCTACCATAATAATTAACATTAAAAAAATTAAGTGTTTGAAATTGTCAGACATCATACCTCTGTGCTTTTTCCGTTCATCCACTGCTGATATTCATGGGGGAAGCAAATGAAGCTTAAGAACTATCAGGTTCCTTCTCGAATATCTCATGGAGGCTCGAACTTCATAAAGGAATTATCTTAATCATATCATCAAAGGAAAGGGCTTGAAATATGATCTCAGTTGAAAACTTCGATGGAGGGTAGTATAGCATAAATTTCTCAGCACTCAAGCCTTGGAAATTACAGCCATGACTCTCTATCTCGGGTATTGGAAGGAATAATAATTACTATTTGGCAATTTATCAAAGTGAGGGTTCCACTGGAGGGAACGTCTTATTCAATTTGGGAGCTGAAATTACACAACTAGTGGGATATTAAATAACAGCACAAAGCAAGAAGGGTACACAAGGAAAGTGATGGGATGAATCTGAAGTAAAGGTGAAGAACTCATTGAGAGTTAGCAAGACAATGAGGGCTTTGCTTGCCTCTTTGTTTTCCAGTTAATATCTTTAGGTACTTCAGCAGAAAAGACTTGGTAGGATGCTGGCCCAGCTCAACAGTTAAATAACAGAGTAGCAGAATAGTAAAAACATTAGCAGAAGGTCTATACTGGAAAAGAAGAATTACTCTCAATGGTGCTTCTTTTGCTGGATATAGGGCATCTGTGTTCACATTCTGATTTTGTCTCAAACTTTCTCTTGCAAAAGAAAATTTAATTAAATGTGCGAAATGCATTATAGCATGAGTAGCTGCAGAGTCAAAATGAGATACGTGGTTAAGAGTGTGCTTGTCCTATAGCAAGTAACCAGGATTGCATAAAGTAGTTAGGTAACTTAGATTGCCTTACATCTCCTGTTTTTGCTGTCCTTTGAAAGAGAACAGAAATATATACACCATCAACTGAAACAGGTAGGCTCTACCTCCTCTAACATGGACCTTAGCTGTCCCTTATAGACAGGAATTAGTGCCTCCAGAAGACTTCGCAGGGAACTGCACAAACCCATGAGCAACCCAACTGAAATTCATCCGGCTTTAGCAGAGGATTGGACTAGAAGGAGCCTTGTAGGTCCCTTCTGACCTAAACTCTTCTGCCATTCAAGGACTATTCATCTGCTCTAGGATGTGATTAATCTCACTTCTTACCCTCATTAGCCAATGGAAACAGAGCCTTCTGTAGTATCTTCAGTTCAAATACAGCTGGCTGAGCTGGTTAGATGAATCTCGTAACTTGATAAAACGATTTCTTTGCAACCATTTATTTAGATGTGCAAAACCAATCCTTATGTGAATACAAGGAACATACTACTAAGTGTGTATGATCTTTAGCATACAAATCTGGATTATAAAGACCAGTCTACCTTATGTGTTACCTTTCTTGGCATAGGTTGATTAAAGTAGAGGTCACCTCAGCTCTGTAAGGTTTTGATGGTATGGATATCTTGTGAAAAAAACTTATGTTGACTAAGCTAATAATGAATTAAACAAATTAGAATTGTATGTCACACAAACAGCATGGGATCATCAAGACCCAAATACCTTAAAATACAGCAATGAATGGCTAAACCAGGGGCAAGAATGACACATTGAATTTATCCTTGCATTGATACGTTTAGTTCCCAAATTGCCGGCATATTTGTTTTGTCTCAAGCATATTCGTGCAATTCCCAGACTGATACATGAATTACTGCAAAAATGTTTAGTCAGTGCCATGCTTTATAAACCAGACCCCTGGGCTGTTCAGCATGGGTTAAATCAAGGACAGACTGTTTTTCATGACAAAGATATTAAGGTATCTATTATGAACCCCTGACCATCAAATTACTCACTGTTTGTCATATCATTTTTAATTTACATGGTGCAAGGAGCTTAAATGTCAGCATCTCTGTTATAACTTAGACTCCAGTGTTTTTAATTAATGCTTCATGTTCATGTTATGGTTATTTAGAATTTGCTGAAATCCCAGGAGTCATAAATTTCTTTTACAGGTCCTTGTGGTATGAACTTTAACAAAACAGCTATAAAGAGGTAATAAGAATGAACAGTACATCACATAAAGCAGAGCAAAAAAGGAAGAAAGGTGGGAATAATCTGCAAACAGATTTAAAGGTTTTGTCTTTCTTAGGTTAGGGTTTGTGATTTTTTTTTATTAGTTGCTTCCAGATCAGGGAGGTAGAGGGTTAGTAAGACTTAAAATGTGCATAAAATCCTTGGCATAGATTTGCTACATACTGATACTGGGATCAAATTCATATTTCTTACAAACTTCTGGCTAACTGAATCTGGAAAAAAGTCCACCTACTTTCATGCAATGCTCTTTATTACCCTGATGAGCTTGAGGAATGTCTGAATTTCTGCCCACACGTACAGCCATGCAGAACAAGATGATGGTGAGGACCAGGAAATTCACTTTATTGGTTTTCATCTGAGAATGCAGAGGCACATTCCTAAGACAGAATAAACCTGTGACTTTGGAAAAAAAAAAAAAAAATCAAAGAGGCAATATCAGGTGTAGCAGAGGAAGTCCCAACTATGCCTTCTTGGGTCAACAGTGAAACCTTCTTAGGTAATTTCTCTTTGCCCTTCTTAGCTGTTCAGGTAACATCCTAATTTCTTCTGGACCACAATTTCTAATAGGTACAAGCTTAAATGGGAAACTATAGTTCAAGAATGAGAGGTATATTTAATAAACAGGAGACCGGAAAGAGACTGAAGAATAGGAAAGAACAGTTTTGAACCGTGTATCTAGAGTAAACTGAAGAGCAGTACAATACCATGGCTAACATCAAAGGTGTAACAAGATGGAATTACGGCTGATATATTGTCACATCATCACACAAGATGCTCTGTTGTCATGAACAAGCCGGAAAAAAAAAAAAAAAAAAAGTGAAGTACTGAATATTGGCAGAGTTGTCTGAGGTCCAGTGCTCGATTATGAGAACTATATGAGAGATGGTTACAGGTCTACTGATGACTCTGAAAGTCGGGATGGAATTACATTTGCTGAAAAGTGCTAGAATGGTGTCTCACAGAGGAACAGTGTATTAGGTGCATCCTGTGGTTGTGGAGTCTGTGCAGACACGTATTGGGTGTGTTAATGTGCATGCAAATATAGACTAAGAAAAAACATAAAGATGGGCTGTGCTGTCCCAAGTTAACCTGCCTTGGCAAAGCTCTATGGAAAGAGAGCTGAAATAAGAACAGGCTGGAAAAAAGAACAGAGTTATCCTGGCAGCACATAGTCATCATCCATCAACATGATCATGATTTCTCAGTGTTTTCAAGAACACTCAGGATATGCGTAAGTCATTTGAAGAATGCCCAGCACTGCCATCCTTGCACAGGCTGTCCCCCTTTGCCACTTTGCACCTCAGGAGCTGAGAAACAGTCAATAGATCTATTCTGCTTTGCAAGTATAACTGCAAATACAGATGTGTGTGAAATATTACAGATCCATAAGTCGGGCCTCATGTGACTATTATGCTGAAATTAAACATTTATGCTATAATTGATATGATGCAATCTAGTATGATAAAACACAACAGTCAAGAAAGCTGAGCTCGTGAGTTGTTCTGCAGAAGAGCACCAAGCACAAATCTAAATTCAGGAGACTAGTTTCCCACTGCCCCTCATACCAGACCGTTGTTATATCCAAATCAAAAACACAATCAAACCTAAATTTTTCATATCCTCTCAGTAACACCATCTTCTAAAACTTCCTCCCAGCTGAGACAAGACACAGTTGAGATCTGCAGCACCTGGACAAGAAGAAGTTGCAACTTCTGCCTCTGATGTCTGCAGGGTACAATACAGTCTCTGATCTGAGTCAAATATGTAGGGTAGGTATAACCTCTTGTAGCTGATACTTCTGAAAACATGAAATGTATGCTTTTTTCATTAGTTCTATATAATTCATGTACCTTCATAAATTTTAGGGTGCAGATGCAACAAAGGAAGTCTCTTCATCCCACAGATGCAAGTACCCGCATCATGTTTGGTCTTAAAGTAGAATAATATTTTAGTGCCTTTATAATAGAAGTCTTACGTGGAAAATCGAGATGGGGAGAGCAAAGATAATCTATAGTATAGCATACAGCAATCTGAAAGTACTCTTCTAACTGCAGTGGACAAAGAGTGCAGTCATGAGCATTTACGAACAAAACACCAAGTGCCGGACTTTAGAGGCTGATGAGTATTCATTCATACGTATGATCTCTCAGTGAGATGGGCCTTAACACCTGTTCAAAATCTGGTAGAGGGAGGAAGAAAGAAAGAAAACAAAATCAGGTGAAAAGAAAAGCTCACATTAGATTATATACTTTTTTTT
>VZSV01000045.1:2820664-2855680 GCA_013398735.1 Nothocercus julius
TTTTTTTTTTCTTTTATTCTCATCTGAATACTTCAGTACCAAAAGCAATTCCAGAGACTGCTACCATGCCTCAAGGGACTGTAAATGCCTTCTGTCATCATTGCCATCCATTGAAATGCACATTAGACACTACAGAAAGAAAACTGTGGCAAGGCAAAAATGAAACAAAACAAAACCAAAGCACAACCCATCAAAGGAAATATATATATATATATTTTTTTTTTTTTTTTTCATGGAGTACAAAGAAATAATGTGTCCCTAAAACAAACCAATTTTCCATCCTTCCATGCACCACACACACACTTGCGCTCACACTCAGAGAGGCTTCTGGTCTCATTAGAGGCATCCACTTCCCAAATAACCATTTCTGCAAGTAAACAAGCTGCTCTGGCTGCAGCATAAAATGAGTTTAATAACAACCGAGATCAAAATAAGCCAGCGTTGTAGGGGAGAATAGTGGGGGATCATTCCTAAGACTGTTTGCCCCTGAAGGGAGAATTATTATTATGACCTTGTAGCACCAAGCGGGCATGTGCTCCTAGCTGGATCAAAAGTAGGCCTTGGCAAGGCTCTCTGCCTGGGAATGTGGTTGCAGTATCTAGTTTTTAAAGCTACTGGAAGTGTTGCTATGGGCACTGAGGCACAGGAGCCAAATACAGGGGAAGGGAAATAATGAAAAATGCTGATTAGGAGCTCAGAGAAAGGAATGGAACATTTGTGCTCAACAATAAAATGTAATGCTCTGTTAATCTGCTTCTTGGCTGTCTGGGCTCCATAGGCTTTTTAATATACTTTTTGTATATTACTATATAGGTTATTTAATACACTTTTACTCTTTGGGATATTTAATATCTTCCTACATTCCCATTTAACTACCTTTACACATCCTCCTCTTCCTCCTCCAAAGAAAAAAGCACACTTTTTCAAATGTATTCTGATTAAGTCTAGTATGCACTCACGCTCTAGGAAATACAAAATAATTCCCATGCTGGCAACTTGAGAGCAGGTATTAATTAGCAGTCTTAGAAAAACTACAGACAGAAGAAAATGTTTTCTTCGAGGGGAATTTTTCTTAGATCTTCCACACTAAAATCCGTCCCACTTTTCCCACTGATGATAGATTGTTTTTATAATATATTCTCCACAATGTTGCCTAGTACACATTTAAAGCTTTATAATTTTTACCACTTTCTCTTTAGCCAATGGCGACATTCTGAGCATTATTTACCATTTCCAAAGTTTTGATACTGGAAAAAATGCTATTAGTTGATATAAGTAAGTTGCTAAAGCTACACTTGTTTAATTGGCTAAGGAACAAAGGAACCTCTTGAAGCTGATTAGTATTTTTTTAATTAGAAGCAGTACGTACTTTTCCAGATTACCATTGTACCGTAAGATGTTTTTCTATCTATCTGTTTTTCTTCTATCCCAAAAGGCTTTACACTACACTCGGCTCAATCCATTAGTCTGCCCATCCTCCAACACATCCTTCTGTCTCCCTGGCCTTCTGGAGTGAAGTTCTTATACATTACACTGTAAAAATTCAGTGTGAAAAATAGGTATTGAAAGTTTTTCATACTGTACATACCCCGAGCTAGAGTAAAACACTACCACAGCTGTCAGCAAAACATATAGATACATGAGCTGTGTATCTGGTCAGGAGTTTTAAATAAGTTCAGTGGTATTACTCGTTACGTATACACACATATATGGATATGGATATGTAGATAGACGCAAATGGGTTTCTTAAGGCAACACAATAAGGTGTTAAGAAACCTAAACTCCTATTAAAGTAAGTGGATTAAATCTCTAAATTCTTACTCATTCACACTCTAGTAAAATCCTCACTGTAGTACAAGGTTTTCTAGGGAAACAGGGGAAAGCTATTGAGAACATGAGTTTTACAGCTATTCATTTCACTGAGAACATAAGGAATTGTACTTGTCGGTCACTGAATCGTAGTCTGGAAAGCTAGTAATGTATCTTAGAAAAATTAAGTTAGGCACATATTTGTATGATTGTTTTTAAATAAAATCCTCCTACTGTTTCTCATAACCCTGATATCTTTTACTTATAACCTGCCAAAGTCAGTGGGACCACAGATCCACTAATATTTGGAGACCTACATGAATTCCTCTCTCTTTTCCCAAGCTGAGGGCATCAAAAGGTGGCATGTTGCCCTGAGGTAAATTTTAGCAGGATCATAGCAGGATCCATCCTTGGAGGTATTTCCAAGGGTGGGCAAGCCAGGAAAAGCAGGAGGAGGAAGAAGGAGCTGAAGATGGGAAGGGAGAGAAAGAAAATGTGTCCACCCAAACTTCTGAGCAAGATACATGCATGTGGAAACAGCAGAAATAACCTCTCAGCTCATCTGACCTCAGAAACCTGCAGAGCTGGAGATTACACGCAAAGACAGAGCCGGATGCTTTTCCAAAGAAACAGGTTGGTTTCAGTTATTCAGCGTACACGGGGCCATATTGGGAACACGTAAAACCTTGTTGTCCTCAGATGCTCAAGCAGCCTCCTCCACACCCCCACCGACTGGCTAGCGTGGAGGGGAAGGGACCACGGCGAGGGCGAGACATCACGCGGACGCCACGCGATGCTGCTAGCCAGGGCACCGATTTAATCGCCCCGATCAAAGCTCCTGCTTTGATTTAGGACAGCAGTTGCTAAGAGCAGAAGGAGCTGCTGGCACGAGTGGCAGCCCTCTCAGGCAGCCGTGCTTTCCAACTGTCCTGAATATTTAAAAAAAAAGAAAAAAATGGGGAGGGGGAGAAGAGGGGTGGAAAGAGAGGCTCGAAGAACGAGCCTACTGAAGAGCAGTGGCTGCAGCTCACTCAGAGGAATTCCATTAAATGAACTCATCCGTCATCTTGCCTTTTATTGATGAGTGGCATTGCTTGGCGGCAAGTGACATGGCAGAACAAATAGCATCGGAGCCCTGGCTTCCTCTCCCATTGCACACAGAGACACACAGGCCCCAAAACAATGAGTCATTACTTATTACATCCATTATTAACTCAGCTCAGGCTCATTAGGCATGGAAATTGAGGAGGGGAGAAGAACAAAAAATAATAAAGGAGCTAAGTAACACCAAGTACCCGCATATTTAGGGGAAGGGTGTGTTGACAGGGGAAAGGGAAGGGCAGTTAAAATCCACCACTCAGCACCTGTGACATTGTCAAATCCTGAGGGTCACGGGTAGTTGATCACATGTTTTCCTTTTTCTGACATGATTGCATTGAGGACTGTGCTTTAAAGCAACAAGGCCAAAGAACATGAAGGCAAGAACTACATCATTAACTACTGCAAGACCTTCACAATAAAGTTTAGCAAGAGTAATATGGTTTTATTGTGTCTCAGGTGGACACAATGGGGAAGAAGAAAATATGAAAGATGGAGCTACTAGAGTAACAAACCTAATCAATCCCAAACATCTTTTCTGGGTAGAGACTGGTATTCCTGTCTGTCTTATCTGTGGCATTGGATTAATTTAATATTGGTTGTCTACAAGTTAAATGCCTATCCCAAACTAGCATCTCTTCCAGGTTTCCTCTATGGTCAAAGGAGGGCAGTAAGTTTGCTAGAAGGTGATTCCTCCCATCCTTAACTAAAGAGTTTAAAATAGATCAAATTAGCTCCTATATGGAGATGTTCATCTTGCACCCTTTACTGTAGAAGGCGGCTACATGACCAACTTTGATGGTGCAATAGCTTGCAGACAGCTACAGTGAAGTGAGTCTGGCTGTAGCTGTCCTAAGTCATGCTTGAGTACAACAGCAACTGCTTGCTGAACCTGTCTGGAAACAATCTTTTCTCCATTTCCTTGACTTGTCAGGTTTAGAAACATTTCCTGAAATGTGCCTGTTCACTAGAAAACTGCATTGAACTGGTCAGAGGGGAAAAAAAAAAAAAAAAAAAAAGTGTGGACCATTCAAATAAGATGAGACAACAGTGAAACAATTCCAGCAAAAATAAGATCTTCTGATTCAGTCAGCTGAGTCACCAGTTCAGATAAGATGAGAATGGTTCTGAGTGCCTGCCCCAAATTTAATCCAATTCAAGTTTCAATTTCTCTGAATTCTCAGGAAGTTCCATTAACTCTTCTTGGCTCTTTTTTTTTTACTGCCCACTGGCTTAGGATGAGATGAAGAGAAAGGGAAGTCACTGAAGTACTGAGAGTCTGATTTTTTATATTCCAAAAATTAGCAAAATAAAACAAACAAAAAAGATCTTGAAAATTCTCAAGGGATTTAGGCCTGTGATGCACATAGCAGCTGGTGGCAGGCAGGTCCTCTCCTTGGAGCACATAGTCAGGGGCTGAGCCTCCTCAGTACTTTCTAAGGCTATTTGCCATGGAATAGAGACCGAGTTTCACATTCAGAGTGCATCTAAATTAACCAAAACTCAGATCTAGAATAAGTAGATACATTTTGAATGCAATCAACAGAGAAAATTCTAATTGCATAGTTTCTGAAGCCGATTATTTCCAAACTGGCCTCTTTCTGTGTTTGTACTTGAGACCTGTTATATGCATTAAATTCTTCACGTATCTGCTAAAAATGGGAGGTGGATAGCTTGAGAGGAGCTTCCTCATTTATCTCCTCTAGAGGTTTTCTGGGAACAAGCAGTAGCAGGGAGTAAAGCAAGATTGCTTCCAAGTTCATCTTGGCAACAACTCGCCTATTAAAGGCTCTTCTTCTTCTAATTGATTTTGAAAAGAAGCACAAAAGAAAGTTGTGTTGTTTGACAGCTGCCCTAAATGTCTGAGTGTCAGAAGCAGTTAGCACATGCCACTGATTATACTCTTTCAGCTCAGATGCTTAAGTGGCAGTTAGCTTATGCACCTGCTAATAGGGTTGGGAAAAAGGAGAATGTGGCCTCCTTAGTATGGGAATCCAGTTGATGTTTCCCTCCCTTTTCACTCCAGCTCCACAGAAGAGATTTACGCAGTCACAAGAGTAAAATTATATATATATATATATATATAAATAGAATGGAAAGCACCTCATTAATTTTCCTCTGTCCTCTCCTCCTATATTAGTATTTTTTGGTCTTCACGAAAAATAATTTGAATAAAAAGAAATACAATCAAAAATTGAGGAAAAGAAGACACCTTCTTTGCCTTGATGAATTGTGGTAGGTTTCATTCACACACATAAAAAAAGAAACTCTTATTTGATACAAAACTATTTATATATAGATATAAGTGTGTATATATATATATATATCTGTGCGTATATATGTACAGATACACAGTGTATACATATTATTTGCTCACTATAATAATACATTTTACTTTTGATCTTGTAAAGCACCATTTCTTGCAGAAGTCATTTCAGGAGAGAGAAAAGCTGGATAAGAAGGAAATGAGGTTAATTTTACTGGATGATACTTCCAGTCAAACACCCCCATTTTTTCTTTACTCTTTGAGGTATGCATAGAAAAGCACAGTGTGATCTATTTGAGTTGGTGGACACCTTAGTATCAGATTAAATTATCTATACAGTATTTCTAAGAAATTGTTTTGGATATAATTCAGATTGTATCAAAAAGCAAGAAAAGAAAAGGGAAGAGAGATGCATTCACACAGCATTTTTTCAACTCATTCTAGAGCTTCTGCTTTTACAAAGAACATCAAAGAACATTATCTTCGTAAATTTACAGCCCTATTAAAAAAAAAAGTCCAAAGATGTGTCCTATTAGAAGTACACAAGAGTTCTTAATTGCCTCAGTGGCTCTAGATGTTTCAAAAATAAATCAGTTTCCAACAATATCTCTAATATTGTTCTCATTTACCACCCTGGGAACCTGCTGAAGGAAATAATTGCTCACAGCTTACAGGGTAGTAATGGACAGGAGCCCAGCATATCCCTGAAGAACCTGATATGGTTGCTTTATACCATCATAGCACTCCATTCAGTGTATTTTATCTCTGAGAATCTAGTTTTGCACTGAGCTTTACTCATTCACCAGCTTCCACTTCAGCTGAACCTAGTCCAGGGCTGGTCATGGGGCAGCAAATCATTTCACCTTGCTTTAATTGCCTGAAAAGCAGAAATCTACGGGAGCCCATACTTCACTCTCTCTTTTTCTGTTAATAAAGAGAAATAGGGGTGTTTAGGGCACAATTCAATGACCTATTTTTGACTTCCACCTTAGGATGAGATGGACTGTGCCTTAAACACGCTTGATTCTCCATCGGCTGCAGAGCCTTAGGTGACCAGCTCAGATGTCAACAGCTACATCTGGGCAGATGAATCTCACTCAGGCAGCTCACGTTTGACTTAAAGACTTTGCACGAGGATATAAGGGACAAGATTTGCAAGGAAATGCAGTCAAAGAAGGATCACTGTCCTTCATCTTTGATACAGTGATATTTTGCACTCAAGTTTTGCAGTTGTTCTGTACTCAAATCTTTGTCACGTATAATAGCAAGGAGGAGAGAGGTGTCCTATCAGCCTGTGGTGCTTGTGCCAGCTTGTGCCAAATCCTCCTTTAGGACAAGACTCCTGTAGCTGAGGTTGTCTCAGCAGCAGCAGTGAGAAGACAAATGTAAAATCAGTAGCTGGTGATTTTACATCAGAGCAGTGCATGCAAAATCAATGAGAAGTTTTAAAATGGGGAATGGCCTAAATTTAACAAGGGGCATTAAGTCAATGTTTATTTTAGCACATGGAAAGATTTTCCCTTTCTCAAACCAAGACTATGCTTAGAAGAATGGGAGGGACAATTTTAACAGAAGCTTGCTTAAAGGCACACCTTTGGGGCATCAGAAACACAATGCACACAAATATTTCCACTCTGCATTCCACTGAATGGTGGCTAGTTCATACAGTCTATAGAGTCTTATCCAGAGAACAAAACATGTAGTGGTTGTTAAAAATCATGTTAGGACACGGAAGGGAAGTAAGTGACAAAAATAAAATAATAGAAAATATTTTCCAGAAAGATTTTTTTTTTTCTCAATTAAGATTTCACTTTGAATCACTTAAATATGTTATCAAACTTCACAAGAAAATAATATTATCTTTTTTTTTTTTTCTTAGCATTTTCAGGATAAAAGATAAGAAAAGGGAGGGGAGAAGGAGAAAAAAAAAAGAAATAAGAGCAAATAAATTTAAATCAAGAAGAATAAAAAAATCAGCATTCTTTCCCTTTTTTCTTTTTTTTCAACTTTCTTTGAAAAACAAAAACAAAAAAATAAATGAGGCCACCTTTCAGTCAAAAATAATTTGAATGGAAAGTTTTGAGTTGCTCTGCTGTTGCTCAGTAAAGGTTAAGCACATGCTAAACTTTAATCATACACTCGCAAGGAAAAGCCAGTGAAACATTCATGTTCATACAGGAAGGACCTTGGGACTTTTGCATTTTAGAAATTTGCACACATATTTAATTTCAACGCTTAATGCATAAGTGTTAGGCTGAACAGTTTCCCCTTCCTAACATTTAAGGCTTTATGAGGAAACCTCTGTTACATAAAGCATCCATTCTCTGAACTCTGCTCCAGAGATTTATGTGTGTCTGAGCATCATTCTCCTTTCTGAAGCTGTATGATCAGGCATGGGCTGCTGGGTGACAGTTTTGGTGTCTGCAGTGCCATGACATATTCTCTCATCCAGTCATCTCCCTCCATGCTCTACAAGAGCCTAATTTGGGAAGACGTCTTCTCATCTATTTTAAGGTTGCCCATTACTTTAATACAGAAGACACTGAAATGCATATGCATGCATAAACAGACACATATATGCACATGTAGATGTATATATGCATCTCTGCTGGCAACACGGCTTCTGCTACCACTGTTGAGATTCCAAGGAAAAGAGGTCCAGGCTGTCTCTTCTTTAAGTTATGTGACATTTTGAGTCTCCTGGGTTAATATTCTTCAACACTAAATCCTAAGGGGAAAGGACTCTGACAGTCACCAGATTTCTTAGCCAGAGACTAAGTTTCAAATCAGCTTGCTAAAAACCAAGAATTTCAAAGACTAAATTAAGCTGCCTGTCTAACGTCTCTCTCAAGCACGCAGAAATGAAAAATGTTGGTCAGACTGAAATGCTCCCTGGTTTTCCAGGAGTTTGTCTTTGGGTCGCATCAAGAATCTTTTGCACATATCTACTCTCTTGAATACTTCTCTTTTGCCCATCTGTCTTGGTGCCAAGTTATCCCTTCCCTCTCTCATAACCACCTAAATATCTAACTGCAGCTGGAAAAAAAACGAAGGGAACTAATCTCCCATGTGCATAAAGTATTTTCCAGTTCTTGCACTAGGGAAATGTGGTGTATTCTTACTCATAGTGGCACCCATTTTAAACACAGAGCATGAGAAGAAGTATCTCAAGATTCTTCAGGACAGAAGAAATTTTGTCCTAAATCCTGGTGCTTTCAAATTTTACAGGGAATCTGCGATTGTGGATACTTTCTACACGGTAATATTAAGAGTTTGCATGAGATAAAAAATGTTGAGGTAGCAGGAATATTAAAGAAGTATTCTTAAATCAGTATTTTAACTATTTCCTCATATTTAAAAAAATTAAAAGGGGAGTGAGATGATTTGCATAAATCATGTTGTACAAAAGACATAATAGCAAATATTTGGTGAATACAAGATTGTTTTCAAACCTGGTAACATAACCTTTTAAAACCAAGCACTCGAATGAATCTGCATGACATCAGGTAACATATTTATTCAACATCTTTATTTTTTTTTTAGATCTTTCTAAAGATCTAAAAATCTTTAGAATTGGCCAGATACGTATTATCAATTTACTTGTTCCATATATAGGTTTATATTTCCTGCCCAGAATGGAAATAAGAAAGATGGCCCTTCTGATTGTCAATTTTAAGATTCAGATTCTGGATGTGAGCTTTTAATTGCTATGACAGCAATGTGTTTACTGTGTCTAAAGATATGCAGAGTGCTTGATGAGTAACTTAATAGTCTACTACGTGTTTGTTTGTGATCTTGTTCTGTTCGGGGCTGATCCAGGGCTCTTTGAAGTCCATGGAAATGTTTTTATTGACTTCAAAGGGCTTTTGGCTTAGACCCTTATCCGTAAATACTGAATAGATTAAAAACTGATTTGTGGATAGTTTGTAATGCCAAAAGGAAAGGAGAAAAAAACAGCATTTACAAAATCATATATCTGGCAAATACTACTTGACCATCTTTTATTAATAAGTGTATTAATACTAAACTAGTACCACAGTGACACATGCACACTACTGGGTGTCCAGAGCAGTGCAGAAGAAATGTGATGCACTATACACAAAAATGTTTAACGATATTCGTGCACTTTACACACAGCTTCACCTAAGCTTATTCCAAAAGCGAAGCCACTGGAGTATTCAAGGATGCACAACCATTTCCTAGGCAGAAGTTCTTTCCCAGATGTTCAGTTTGACCTGGGGCAACTCAATCAAAGTCTGTAAGGTTTCCAACATTTCTAGTGGGGATTTATTTTTAAAAATGTGGCATATGGATTTTTCTGGCAATAATGAAATATAGCTGTGCACACACCATTAAATAAAATGAGACTGTAATCCTTAAAACTATGTGAGTAACTGGAATTGGAAGAGCGAGAGCTGGGAGAAAGGAAGAAAGTTGAGCGTGAAGAAGGAGAAGAGTTTCACAAGGGACATTTGAACAGGTGTCCCATATAGCCTACGGACTCAAAGGGCATATTGGATGGGTAGACACAGCGTTACGTAACGCATTTTAACCCCCAAAACTCCAGATAAATAGGTGAGGAGTTACTTAAAACTATTTCAGTAAAGATTCAATATATCTTTTAATACTTTCTTTAGAGGTCTCCGTAACTCACCCTCTTGTAGCTTAGAAACATAAAAACATTGCTTTTGGCAATTGTCTTGATTTGTATTCTGGCAATTTTGAGACTTCCAAAGTAGGATGGGAAACTTCAGAAATTCTACCTCTCTAAAAAAGAGCCTAAAATGTCAATAGACAAAGCAATGAGAAAAATGACTCGCTGCAATATTCCTGGGCTTTGCTACAGAGACGGGGTACAATCCCCCAGTCTGGGTAGCCTTTCACCCCAGTACAGACAGGGAATACTGGGATTCAGGAGCAAATTTTCCCATTTGGCTTCAGGATGTCTGATCACAAAATGAGCAATGTCACACAAAGCCACATCTTTTGTGTCAGACACCTGGAATTCAGCACAATTTTCTTCTCCATGTACATGCTCTCCTGCCTCAGTCTCTTAGCTTTTCCAGAAAAAAAAAAAAAAAAAAAAAAAAAAAAAAAAGCCTTCCAAGAACCCTTATTTCTTTCTCTACTGCTTTTAAGCTTGAAAAAAAATTCCTTCTCTTTTTATATATGGGACAACATTTCTTTTTCACTGTGCTGTATCTAAAGGGACATTTAGGAGGGCTCTCTGCAGCGAACTCTGCAACAGCATCATGACCTTCTCCCTTAAAACCAAATGACTGTGAACTAGCACTTAATGGGCACAGGTACCTGCACTGCCCTGTCTGTGTATGTGCTGAAGTGTAACTCCTTCCATTCCCTTTATAGATACGAACATCCCTGAGTGCTCTCTGCACTTAGTAAATGTTAAATAATAATAATAGCAATAATTTAATTCCATTTAATGGAATAATTTGCTGCCTAATCACAGTAACAAAAGAAGCATTTGCGAAGCATGAGGCTTTCTACAGAGTAGCTGGAGCAGCTGCTGCTGAGGGCTTGTCATACTGCAGGAGCACTCGGCTCTCCAAGCCTTCGTGGTGCAGAGGCATCAATCCCGATCCCTGCTGGCTGCTGCCTTCGCTCTGCAGACACCGGCATCACTGTCAGTTTTGTGCCTGCCATGGACAAAGGAATGGGGTGACGATGCCCTTAAGTCGCATATTGGTTTGGGCACGGGGAAAGGGCTGCCCTGTCAGCGACAGCAGTAGGGGAGTCAGTAGTTCGATAAAAAATGGGTAGTTCTGGGGCCGGAAGGTAGAGGGAAATCAGTGTTGCCTTCCTCGATGCCTCTGGAACTCAAAGCCAGAGGAACTACCTCTGCACTTTCCTGACTGCTCCCCTTAGCCTAAAGTACTATGTGAAGGATAAGAGCTAAGTCAGTGTTGAAAAGATATATGTGTTTTAGAACTTTTGTTCAGTGTGAGACAGCAGAGCCAGCTAGATTCGTTCATTCCTGTAACAACACAGACAGCTAACTTTCACTATAGGCATGGATTAAGCTCCTACCTCTATCCCAATGACTCCTCAAACCCTATCCTAACCACTTAGACACATCTCTTCCTGGATATCCACAGAAATACACCGCAACATTTACAGAATTCCTTAAAACCCACACTGCACATCCCCAAAGCCATCACCTTGGCAAAGCAAGCAGCCCCACGACTGTGTCCTCCAAAGCCAGCAGTGGGGTTACTCAGTTTGGGAATGGCTTTCTGGATGTCCTGCCTGACACACGTGGGCAGCGCTGGGCTCTGCTCAGAGGGCAGAAGAGCAGGAGAGCAGCTGGCACTGACCACAGCACTGAACCTTTGCTCAGTGGCTAAAGCTGCTGCACAGAGGTCCCCTGGTACCAGGCTGCCCCATCTTACAGCTGTCACAGCTCCGGAGAATGCCTCAGTACAGCACTGTCATCCCAACTCCTGAATTATCTGCATTTTCTTTTAATTCCCCTCTTTTATGTTTAGGGAAAGACCAGGTATTACAAGGCAAACTGAAGTGTAGATGGGCATCTGCCCAGATGATAGGTTCTTATTTTGTAATAACTGTCATCTATGTTATACTTCACTTGTAAGGAGAAACGCTCATATTTTCTACTAACTGATCAAGCATGAGCATTTATCAGAGGGTGTATTGTAAATTCAAAGCCTATCTCAGTTAATGATAGTTTGCTTCAGTTTGCTCATCCTGCTGAAACTTATGTGAGCATAAAAAGGCAGAAGATTTATCTCAGTATAAATACATGATAATAAGGCCTCGATTAGCACAATTAAGTTGTAGAAAGAAAAGTTATCCCAATAAGTGTAGGACCTGTTATGCCATATTTTCTCACTTGGTGACAAAGTCAATGGGACGGGATATTCCAAAAAGAGCCACCCTTGACAGAACTTTACTCATGTTTCAACAGGTGTTTGGTTGCCCTCTTAACGGGGTGACTCGTGGCTCAATGAGAGGCTAGCACCACTATACTGCCTGGTGCTACTGGCTGCAGAACGTAGGTCCTTTGGGCTCTGGCAGCCCCATAGGTCCTCCCAGCACTTTGGGACTTGGTATTCAGCTGCAGCGCCTGCAGCTGCTCTTCTCACCAGCAAACCAACACATCCTCTGCAACACCTTCCTAATTCTGGTTCCTCAAATGCATTCTCAATATTAATTTCCTGAAGAATAATTTTTCATCAAGTGATTTACACAGTGAGGAGGATTCACAGGGAAAGCGGTTGGAGAGCAAGAACAGAAAGCCAAGCAGTGCCTGGTGTTCCCAAAGGGGTTTGTAGGGAAAGTGGAAACGCGAAGTAACTTGCAGTGATAAATGGGAATTGCAGCTACAAAGCTAGAGAGAGCTTTGCTGCTCAGACCAAGGGGTGTCTTGTCCACATGCATACTTTTTTGTCTGTTCTGCCTATTTAGCCTTAAGCTCCCGGAGATCCAGGACTCAGCACTTGTATGTACAGTAACCAAACAACTCTTTCAAGTACTGACAGACTTACACAAAACAAAACCAATTTAAAGCAAATAACTGCCAACCTTAATCATACCTATCTACGAATGCCACGAGTGTTTCATCTCAACACCTATAGCAGGCTTTTATGGTAAGAGCTATATTGTCTACTTAATGTACTTTGGTGTAGTTGTCCCCAGTAATGTGCTTTGATGCAGTTGCTTCCAGGAGTTTGCACTTTGGGTTTAAACATATTTGATCATGGTTCATAAGAATAACTTGTTTTCTTTCTTCTTCTTTTTTTTTTTCCTCTGTGTAATCCGAAGTTCCTTGAGAAACTGTTATCTTTCCTTGATTTAATTAAGAGGGATAACATCTTTTACATTTTTTTCTTTTTTTCGCCGTGTTTTACTTTCTGCTCAGTTTTGCTCAGTCACAAACTTAACTGCACTAGATCATGATATGCAAGTGCCTCCTTTAAAATCCACCCCTGAGCTCCAGGGACGTGGGGTGCGTTGCCCGTGGAAATCAGAACCTCTGGGGTTCACCGGCTGATAGCCCTGTGGCATCCCTGACTGCACACAGATGTCTTCTCCCTCTCTCCCCTCCCTGTAAGTACTTATTTGCAGATTGTAGCATTTCCAGGCTTTGAAGCGGCACCTACAAGTAAACTGCCACCCACACTTTCTCCCTATTTAGGTTAGAGTCGCTTCAAAATAGAAGGAAAAAAAAAACCCACACATGCACACAACACAGAACTGACGCAGAGAAAATCAAATAATGAGGTTCAGCCACCCAAGGCTGGTGTGAAAAATCAACATATGGGGAATTATTGCAAGCGTCGGGCTCTGCTTCAAATGGGCTTGTTTTGCCTGGATCACCGAAATGAGCTGCAAAAGGCAGAGTCAGTAGCTTTGCTAATCGCTGAGCTACCTGCAGGGAAACTGGCAACTATAAAAAACACAGAAAACAACAGGGAAAGGGATGTGGGGAGAGCCTTTCCTGCATGGCAGAGGATGGGCTAGCTGGCACTTCCACGGGCTTGGCTAGCACTGCAGGTGAAAAATGCCTTCTGCAGCCATCGCTACAAAAAGCAGACCCTGCGTTTGGCACAGGTTGCTCTTTCCCAGGCACCTGTGCAGGGAGCTGTCCAGCGTGGCCAAAGCGAGGGGGCAGTTAAATCAATAAAATACATATAGAGAAAGAATGGTTTGTATATTTTCAGGGATATAAATCAACATGACATCAATAAAGAGCTGGTCAGAAATGAGTGGACTCAGCCTAATCTCAGGTAGATGTCTAAGATTGGTAGGCGAGACCCCTTGGAAGATGCTCACCTCTACTTTCACTTTGATGACCTCATCTGATTTTCTTGGTCAAATCTTTTGTTGAAAAGGTAACAAAGTTTTAATTTTATGCTATTGTTTCAATTCACATTGTTCTGGCTATTCTGGCTATTCTGTGTATTAAAATTTATTTAAATGTACACAGTTTTAATGTAGTGTGAAGGCTCAGGTCAAATTTTTTATGTTAGAAGGCCTTCTCTTTAAGGAAATTAAGAAATGCAACAATATAAAGAAATGCTGGGATTCATGCTTTTCTTCATAGAAAAATGTGTAATTTGTCTGTTTGTGAATAAAACACAAGTCAAAGCTTGACAGAAAGCTGAATTTCAACATGTCGGAATTTGGAGAGGACAACTTCCGTTAGCCCTGTGAAGAAGGCAGGGGATTTGCACTGCAACATGGCAAGAAGGCCAAGAAAACAAAACAAAGCTAAAAAATGCTCTTTATCTAAAAGCTACTAAAATCCTGTTCGAATTCCCATGGAATTTGTTGGATTTTTTTTTTTTTTTTTTTTGAGATGGGGGAATCCAAAAAAAAAGTGCAACATTTGAACATTTCAATCCATTCCACTACTTATCTAAGAGCAGCTCCATTGATTCCAGATGAGCTGAAGGTCTGCCTGCGTTAGCAGTGCAGTCCAGACTAGGTGTGCACCTTTTCCGCGAACCGTCCAATGGTCCCATTTGGGATCAAGCTGAAGCAGATGATGTGCTGCAGAATCCCACCTCGAGCCATGAATGGGCGTACTGACCACGGCACTCCAAGTTACAGCTTCTCTCCCACCAAGTGTCACAGCTTTCTTAGCTAAATACTGAAGCCTCTCCTGGAAGTCTCTTCACTCTCATTTATCCCAGTTCCTCCAATATTAGCACAAGGTCCAGCAACTCTACACTTTTGTTCCAGTTTGCTGAAAGATACTGAGTTGGATACTGAAAATAATCTTCGGTTTTTTTGTGTGTGTGTGTGTTTGTTTTTCATACAATGCTTTGACCTCGTGCAAGCTTATCAAGAAATTACTTATTATTGAGGTCTAAACCTTCAAGATATGAACGCAATGCACTGAGAACACAAAGCACTGTGGCACAGAGTCTCCACAGAAATTGCAGTCAGGCAACTGATTAAGTTCTTACCTGTTCACTCAGATCTTCCCCCCAAGTCACTGGGAAGCAAGACAGACTGACAGAGGACACCTGATATCTCTAGGCACAAGAGATACTTGTCAACCTGTTGGCTACAAAGACTTATCTCCACTGGCACAGGCACTAAAAGTTTGTTAGGATGATATTCCTGAGAAACATGAGGTGGTAAAATGCACGTGTGCGTATATATAATATAGTTATAACCATGCCAGCAAAGAAAATATTGCCTGCACTAAGATACTACAACGACCTTAGTACCATTTGTACTGTGGTGAATATTTCTGTTTCTTTGTTTCACTGTAGTTTTATATCCTTCTTAAACCACATTACAGAGAGCAGTTCCCATATCCCCTAGTAGTGATTAGTCAGTCATGAGTGAGAAAGTTCCAAAAAAAATTGTGTATCTATATACAATATAACAATTTTTCATTTTCACAGCTGTAATAAAAGCAGGGGCAAAAGCAAAAAGAAAAAAAAAAAAAAGGAAAAACAAAAAACAGTCAAACAAAAAATTAAATAAAAACAATGAATGCTACTAAAAGGAATAATAAAAGACAAAACTAGCAACGGCAGGTAAGGATTCAGATAGCGCCTTCAAATCATACTAGTAACGTGCAAGGCATTCAGCACCAGCATTCAACCAGCAGTATGCATACAGAAAAATAAAGATATTAATCCCCAGGTGATGCACATCTCTCACCTGAGGCAGACGCCAGTTAACTAGAAAAGTCAAGCGATTTTCATGAAAGTTGCATGAAGGATTTTAAGACTGACACCCCCTCATTCCTCGAGAGAAAATGCGAACTACAAAATCCCTAATGCCAGTTATTTAGTGAGGTGTGGTTTTCATCTTCTTCCTCACCTCCTTCTTCGCTTTCAGCCTGGCAAAAATAACTTGACTGAGCAAGAGAGAATCCCCCTGCTCTGCCCTGGTTCCAAACTAGGTAATCGTGTGGTTTGAAAAACTTTCACGGAACCTTGCTGAAAATATTACTGCATATATACCCCAATAAATGAGCGATACGACAGCTCCAGGCTCATATCAGAGAATCGAAATCAAGCTAAAATACAGGCTAAGTGGCATGCCCAGGTTTTAACCAGTATTTTGTTGTTTTCTACTCAGAGACAGTACTTGGCTACATAGACTTTAGTTTAAATAGAGGTAGTTACAGCAGAGGTGGCTGTAAATCCTGAGTTTAAAGCAAGGAAACTGAAGCATGGGGGGAGAAAAAGTGATTTGCATATAGTAAGTTTGTGGAAGAGCTGGCAATTAAACACATAATTTCCGAGACTGAAAGAGTGTCTTAATCACAAGACCATACTTTCTGAGCAGCAGGGGACTATTTTTTTTTCCTTTCTTATAATCTCCTCCCAGAGAAGTGCCATTCAGCAGGAAGTTGAGTGACATTATCAATCTGGATTTTGCAAAAGCTGAAGTTTGCCACACACTTAGCAGGAATTTACACAATGGCAGATTATCAAAGGAATCAGCTGAAAATTTTTAATTTGGAAAATATGGCAATATCCAGGGTCACTGGGGTTAAAAAGATTCGAATTCAGAGGCCTGCAAGAGAAGACAATAAAATATCTATCAGGGGGTTTCCTGGAAAGTCATTTAGTGCTATTAAAGCTATTGCCTCCTTATGTACTCCTGCAAGAAGCTTGCCTGTAGCACACCTTCAACAACAGGGAATACATTCCCGGCTCCTTAAAATTTGATGCTGTAAATTAACACCACCTTTCTGTGGTTTCCTTAGAGGATCTCAAGATTTACTCCTCACTGAAGACTTAAACGACATAAGCAACAGCCAGCAACTCTAAAACAAACCAGCATTTATAGGTCAGAAGACTATAATGCGCATTTCAAACTTACATAGAAAATACAGAATACAGGAGAGAAAAATCCTTTAAGGCAGTAGCCTAAACCACTTATCTCAGAGAAAAGGGAGCTTGTCGACTTTCTTTTCTTCTGATGTGTTTTCATAATTTTTCTAACATTTCCTGTCCTGCCTGTGTTCCTAAAACCTTTGAAACTTTCTTAACCAGTACTTTTCCTCAGATAATTGCCCCATTCAAGTTCTTGATAGACCATTCAGACAGCTGTTTATATCTTCTCCTTCGTTCTCCAGGGAGAAAGATTTCATCCATTCCTACACATACAAATAGTACACAGAAAGGTGGTGAAATCATAGCCACAATGAACATAAAATATTGCAAAACCCCATGTTTTTTACAATGTGAGATACACAAAAAAAAGTATTTCTAATCCACTCCTGTTGCTGGGCCTATTCCCACCCCTTTCAAGGGGGGTTAAAAGCTGCTTAGTTAAAGGTTTTGCGATGCTGGAGGTGGGTACAGGTGCACTGTCAATTACCTATATTAAAACTGCCCATTTCACAGAGAGAAATGGTGTGAGCATATTCCTAAGCCTATTACTTGGGCATTTGGCTTAAGGTGCAGAGCTGTAAATTGCAATGCTTTTACCACTATTTTACACTAATAATTGCTGAATGCCTCATCACTGAGATACAATCTCGTTTTCAAGTTTTTGTTGCTCCTGTTCTGAGGCCCAGTGAGGCAAATTCCTTTCCCCAGCACCTCTCCCATCTCCCCATGGCAGCACCCCAGGGCCCTTAGATGATGAAAACAATTGTCCCAGCTGTAATGTGACACATCATCGAAGGATAAATGGTAAGTGAGACAATAATGAGCACTATGGTGCCCAAGTCCTTTTGTGAAGATAGTTTCTCACTTAGGAAAACTGGAAAGTCTTTCCATGGAAGTCAATAATGTTGACTTCATTCTATAGGGAGGGCATGAAGAAGCCAAGCTACCCTGCTATAAAGGGTATGACAACAACAACAAAAAAAGGAAGTTGTTAGGCAACAATTCCTGCCCAAATATTTATTTCCATGATGGGGTCATAAATGTACCTACATTGTCTGCTCAAAAACTGTAATGTTCAAAACACCACGTTAAAAATATTTTTAAAAAAATATGCAGTCCGGTCCCATATCTATTCGGGAAAACATCACAGCTAGTGTCTGTTCTGAATATTCTTTCATCAAGTGAAGTTTTGTTACTGATGAATCAGTGTTGCTTTCCTGTTTCATAGCTAGAGAACTCTCTTCTTCCTCACTTCTTGCTTTGCTTCTTTCCATGGAGTAGAGTAGAAGGACCCAGGGCATTACTAAGATGCTGTTAGCACAGATAGGACACTGCAAGATGCATCCACTTAGAGGTATTAACATGAGTCTCGTAGGTGGACTTTTAAATCAAATTTCACTGCACAGAAGATCTCTTTAGAATAATTTATAGGTTTCATATAAAACAACCAAGCTGGTCTTCAAGCTCAGAATGGTTTCCTTGATCTTACGATAGCAGTAAGAAAAACCCTGCATGGTTATGTAAAAAGCAGATCTGAAACCAGCACCCCACCAGGTCAAAACACAGAACTGCCTTGGGAAAAAAAAAATGCCCAATTTAGTGTTTTTTACTTCTTCCTGTTTCTTTTCTTTCTTTCCCCTCTCCCGCCCTCCACAGACTTGGTCTTTTTTGCTGTGTATTTTGGAAAATAAATTAGTTGGCTTTGTGCTATCAGGAGTGTGTCATTAGGGGGATATTTGTCTTCTTCTGCTCGCTTTGTGGTTTCCATCAAAAGTGCAAGCCTGTGGGTTATATCACTCTTTATCTCCATTGTGTTTTAACTTAGAAGAGAGGAAAAACAGGAGAGATATTTTATCTCCTTATGTACCATATAAGGATCAGTGGCATTGAGGTAGCGCCCATATCTCTCTCCTACTTCACTTATCCTCAAACTGAAACAGAGCATGAGAATATGATCTAAACAAGATTTCTGCAGGATTGCTAGATTATTTAGTTTCCACAGCAGTGCCTATATGTGTAACTGCTATTCTTCTTTGCTCTAATTTTTAATATATTTTGTCACTTTTAGAAAAGGAAAGGGGGCATGAGTCATTTTAACACAGAACCTTTTGATACAGTTGTTTCTTCAGCTGGAAATGTTAAGGTTTTCTATCACTATCTTTCCTTATTATCACTATGAATACAGAATAACCTTGTAATCTCTCATTAGTTGAGTTAAATTTGAAAGACAGACCAAACATGCACATTTCCTGTCAGGTGTATATCTTCAGTCTGTGAAAAGGAGGAAACAATTCCACAATATGAAGATTTTCCCTTAGATTTCAGGCTTTCAGGGGCCTGTCAATCTTGGACTTCCTTAAATGGAGAAAATTAGCAGTTCTTTTTAGCTCTTCCTAAATTGAGTGTTATGGGAGGAACAAAAACAGCAACAAATGAAAGCAGAACAAAAGCAAAAAATGAAGAAATCTGTTCAAATAACTGAAGTCTTACAAGTTTGTCCAGAGTGAAAAACATCTTTTAGGATAGTTGAGTGTGATAGGAGACTTTTTTTTCTAAAATCATTCGTTTTATTCTCTCATCAAACCTTACTTTAAAACTGAAGCATTTACTTAACTGTGTACAGGGCACAGAGAGCTTCATGTGCTCCGATTTTAACTTAAGTAAAAAATGTTATAGTATTTGAGCTCTGAGCAATAAATGCTATATAGCTGAAATTCATTGTGTGTTGCTTTTCCCATCACCAGAAAGGTCTGATTGCTTTACATATGCAACACACTTTCCATAAACTTGCATTTTGCATGTTGTAATCACCAAGTTTTCCACTTTGTCTTTATTTGATTCTGCATTTAAATGGACATAGAAGCAATTACTTGCATGAAAAAAAGAGCACAGACTACATGCTGATGTTGAACACTGGTGCTAATTCTGATTGCTCTTCTCTTGGATAATTTGCTTTCTGGCTATACAAAGCAGCGAGTAATAAAGGACAAGATTCTGAATAAGACAGAAGCAAAAACACAGCCAAAGATGACTTAAGTGATGATAAAAATACAGTGACTTAGACAGATGTGTGAATTATTCATTGATACCATAAACATGGCATGGGGTAAGCTGTAATATGCATTTGGAGGTCATATAGATAACAAAATCAGTTGTTTATTTCAATAAAATCACACAAAAGGGCTTTGATTAAATAATGTGTTAAGCATGACTTGTCTGAATAATTTTAAAGTGAAACTAGGGGAGAGCATGGCATCTCTTTCCCTCAGAAAATTAATGTATTCTTTTTAAAAGGATTTTGTATTGTGATACAGTTATTTCACTCCTTTATTTTGACAGAAAAATGCTACCACTTACAGAAACGGAGATATGTCAAAGTGTTAGGTAGTTGGTGTGACTCTATGGTAACGAGTATCACTTCCCAATTTTCCCTCTGTGCTGTATTCTCTTGCTGAGTCTCATACGGTACTGATATGCTTACTTATTGCTATCATTACTTACTATATACTTTAATATTGTTACTTATATTTACTTATAATACGCTGCTGACTGTGGGGCAGGACCTGGCTTTTTACTGTCCATGACAAGGACATGAAGGGCCTTCAGATGTGCAGCTGTTGCAAATGCATCTTTCCTCTTCATCAGTTCTCATTTTGAAACCGAAGAAGGACAGAGGTCAGTACGAAAGACAAGAACAAAACCAGATACAGGAAGTGGGAAAAGGGAATAAAGCAGATCATCCAGGTGTCAGTAATCTGTCAGTAGCTAGGTCTGAGGGATTTCTAATTTGACCTCATAGAAGTGTGCTACACATCCTTATTATTGGCATATTATGCAACCAGTCTAGTCTTAGTCTAGTCTCAAGTTTTGGCACCGATTCCCCCAGGGCTGGCCCAAAATAAGCAAAACAAGCAGGCGGAAGCAGCTAAATGCAGTATGGTCTCCTAGTCCACTGTACAAGGATGAATATGTATGGCAAGATGCTCTCTGAGACTGGTATAATCCCACTGTATTCCCTTCCCCCTCTCATTTTTCTGTTTAACCCCATTCTCCTGTCTCTTACCACTGCTGCATCAAACTTCAGCAAGCCCCAGAAAGGTGAGTTTCAGAAGAAACACATTCATGCACGTCTCCCATAGCCTAGTTACACAAGATTTTATGATATGAAAATATTTTCTAATGGCAGCGCTGTTTAAACTGATCAACTCTGAAACCAGAGACGCAGAGGGATATCCCTCTGTCAATACAGAGGGATTATGTTCATGTGTCACTGATGCACTGGAAATTGCTCCACTGTGTATCACTGAGACCTTTAATTCTTGCAAGATGAGAGATATGTGTATGTTCCTCAAGTATATTATTCTGTGCAGGGAGTAGTTCTTATGTGAATCTTTGAATTTGCATATACCCAGAAAAATAAAGAACTAAAATCTTCTTTTTTTTTTTTTCTTTCTAGTATCTTCAGTACGAGCCTACTCAGTAACGTAGATGTGCTAAATTATCTCTAGCTGTGCATGCTGTTTCTAACAATAGTCAAAAGCAGATGTATAATCTAAGAACTGGGTGTGCATAGGAAAACCCTCTCTAGAATTGTCTATCATGCTGAGTTATTTTGCATGCTTGTTGGTAATTTTTATGTCAAACCATTCTACAAAAGCAGTCCACTGGCTCTGGCAGTGCTGGGGGACCAGTGCGGGGACTGGTCCCACAACACACACTAAGCAAGTTTCCCAAGAGACTGGACTAATGGTAAGAAATACAAGATCTCGCTCAAAAATGCAGAAGATTCTGTATACATTAGAGGCTGGTGAGCACTAATAAAATTTTTCTTGCAATCTGAACCCAGAATCAACCGTTTGAGGAACGATAAAGCCAGAAAACCTTATGTTCCCTATGTGTTCCTCTCAAGTCCCGACTGCCACAAAGTTATTTTTTACAGCATCTTCTCACAGTCGTTTTACCCACCCTGCTCGTGAATATGCCAGTAGTATGTTGGCTACTTCAGGTAATCTATTCCATAGTCATCTTGGTTTGCCTTGTAAGGGAGCATTTACAAATGCGTGAAGATGTGGGAAGAACAAAAAGTGTTCTGGTCATACATATTTAAAAGTGAAGTTGTACGAGGCTTCTGCTTAGGAGATAACACTGTATATTTATTTATCTTTTTAAAGCGTTGTTGTAGTTCCTGGAGCTCTCCTTGACATCTTATCTATCACCGTGCTTCCACTGAATATTCTAACACTGTGCCGCTTTTAATCTTCAGATGTAAACAAAAGCTTATTTTTTCATACCACCATCACAACCTGACAAAAGGAGAGGCTGAATATTGATTTATCTGCTGAAAGAAGCTGTCCAAAGATAATTTGAAATACCTCTGATCTACTAAATATCCATTATGCACCCTGTTCTTTTTTTTTTTTTTTTTTCTTTTCTTATTTGGATGCTCACAGACCCTATTTGCAGTGAACTCGCTCCAGGAGCTAAAAGCAGCAACTTTACTTCATGATTGCAACTTTCTTGATTTGCACAAGGCACCGCAAAGGGAAGAACGATAAATCAGGGGTAGAGTGCGTTCTCACCTTGAATACCATTTTGGCCCACTCGACATGGCAGGAATAGAAAAATCTTGCAAAAAACAATGAAAATGACTAAGATTTCCAGATAAGATTAAAAAAAAAAAAAAAGGAGAGGAGGAACTATTTAGCTCTCTGTTCCCACAGTTCTCACTCCCATCTGTAATTCACTTGGAGTCACAGGAGACTAAACCAGGTCTGGTTGAAGTTTGGGCTACTGACACTTTTCATCTGCAGAAGCCTCTCCAGGCCGCTTATCCTGGGTATCTCAGAACAGTGCCCATTCTTCCTGCAGAACTCAGAGGCAAAACCACATTTTAAGGGCAGCAGGGCTGTATCCTTAATCCAAGGGGTGGGAGGAAAAAGAACATCTTTCCCTTTAAAATACAAATTACCTGTGAAAGATACTTTTATCATGATATATGTGCAGAATGCCTTGCAGATTACGTTCCACCACTTCCAAAATATAAATGTGAAATATGAAGAAGGACTGAACTGCCAAAGATATATAAATAATAAGTGGCATGGAAAAAGCCCATTAAGAGTGCTCTTAATTTAGTCCCGTCTTAATTATGCTATTAGGGTAAATGTCACCAGATGATGCATTTATACATAATCTTTGAAATTCCTTTTCCTTGAATACACACACACAAAAAAGATTTATCTAGAAGAAAAAAAAATTATAACACTATTAGCTGTATATGTTGGAAACCATGTAAGTTTGGTCAGAGGTTACTGTCTGTCTCAGTTTTCCCCCATTCAACTCTTAAGAGCCAGCTGCTTCTGGAAACTGGATAACTGATGATTAGATAATTGTCAAAATGGTTTTGACCACCCTTGTTCCACTGTTGTGCCCATCTCAATTAAATAAATTACATTTAGATTCTATTCCACATCACCTCTATTCCACATCACCAATTGGCAAGTCCAAAGGCTGGACAGTTCTAGACAAGGAATACAATGAATTTTCTAATATTTTGGGGCTTTCTGGAAATGTCATAATTACTAGATGAAAAATAATAAATCATAAGATAAGGCATGTGACCTGTCATTCAGCTTATAGCTGTTGTGTCTAGGTAGTCAGAGTGGAAAGCCTTGGTGACCCTTTTGCTATAGTCGCTGGTTTACACTTTCCCCCTCAAAATATACAGATAAGAGAAGGGCGTAAACATTCATAATTGGTTAGATTTTTCAGGAATATTTTGTTTGGCGACAGAATATGTTAGCATTTGGCCTCTGGGTAGGGATCAAACACAGAGCTATGATGCTACAGTTCGTTACCGATAGTCGCAGAGCAGAGGTAACCTCCCTGCACACCATTTTCTTAGTATTTTGCAAACAACATTCCAGGAATATAAGTTTTTTTGGTGTCATTTTTGTTTTTCACAGAATTACACAGAATGGTTGAGTTTGGAAGGGACCTCTAGAGATCATCCAGTCCAACCCCCTGCTCCATCAGGGACACCCAGAGCACGGGGCACCCAGTTGCATCCAGGCGGGGTTGGAAGGTCTCCAGGGAAGGAGCCTCCACAGCCTCTCTGGGCAGCCTGTGCCAGGGCTCTGGCACCCTCATAGGAAAGAAGTTCTTCCTCACATGGAGATGGAACTTCCTGTGTTTCAACTTGTGCCCATTGCCCTTGTCCTGTCACTGGACACCACCAGGAAGAGTTTGGCCCCATCCTCCCCACATTCTATTGATAAGATCCCCTCTCAATCTTCTCTTCTCCAGCCTAAACAGGCCCAGCTCGCTCAGTCTTTCCTCATACAATAGATGCTCCAGTCCCTTAATCATCCTTGTCACTCTATGCTGGACCCTCTCTAGAAGCTCCTCATCCCTCTTTCCTGGGGAGCCCAGAACTGCCCCCAGTGCTCCAGGTGGGGCCTCCCCAGAGCTGAGCAGAGGGGCAGGATCCCCTCCCTCACCCTGCTGGCAGCTCCTCCTGATGCAGCCAGGAGCCCATTGGCCTTCTTGGCCGTGAGAGCACATTGCTGACCCACGGGTAACTTGTTGTCAACCAAGTTTTTTTTTTTTTTTTTTAATAAATAGAAACTTTCCTTGGTTAAGTATTCTTAAGCTAAAACAACTTTTTCATTTTTTCCTCCTTCTGCACTCATCTCTTAGGTGAAGCTCAGATGAGTAATGGTCACTTCCTAAAATATCATTATTTGATCCTGTAGCTGATCTTTTGGAACTCAAATTGAAAATGAGATGTTTTCAGAACAAGCAGTGGGTGCTGCATACTTCAGGAATCTGGCACTGAGCTCCTGAGGAAAAAATATATATATATATCTTCTTTGCTAGGAATATTTCTGGTGTTACCTGATCTGTGATGTGTAATGTCTTGGGAGTATCTTTTGTCATTCTGCATTAATGGTGCGTAGAGCACGAACACTTTCTGTTCGGACTTGTGACCTGGCAAATCTGTCTTACAGATGGCATCTTTGCTTATACCTGAGTTTTCCTGTGCTCATTCTAAGCATGGCTTTAAAATCCAAAATGAAAAGCTTTCTGTGGGCGTTTGGCATGCAGCTCCTATTGCTAATCCAATCCTTCAGACTCAAAAATCATACTTCTTGCATGATAAGAGAGAGGGGAAAAAATATATGAACTCACCTGGGAATCTAGGCAGCCACCCACTACATCATCTGTCTTCCTTCAGCTCTCCAGAAACCCAGACTTTAATATCTGCTAATGGGCTAAGACCATGCAAACCTTCATCTTTGTCATGTCCTGAGTTTTGATAAAGCACTAGAAAAAGCCCTCAGGTGCTATTGAGGCCAAAGGGATAGAAACATGCATTAAAAAGTATTCTCACTCTGCACAGCAGGAGTATCAGCAAGATCAAGAGTTGCTCACACCTAGAGATCTCTCAGCTGTAGAAATGCTGGGAAAAAAAAAAATCCCTACCCAGAACTTAAGGACAATCCTACAATCCTTTCTCAGAATCTTTTTTGAAGTCTTATTCACAAAGAGAAGAAAAAAAGACTGCTGTAACGCTTAAGCATTATTATAGAGCTCATTCATTGACACTTACAGGTAGTTTTAGCAGTAGTTTCTCATTATCAATTTCTCAGGATTTAATGGAAAATAAATTATAAAAAAAGGAGCAATAAAGTATGTAAAAATGGAGGAAGGATGGCAAGGTTTCTTAAAACCAAACAAAATCAGAAATCGACAAGTTAAGAAAGTTTAATATAAAAGCTCATTTTTGTTAATGATGTTACCAAAATTAATATTTATCCATTCTAAACAATGAAAAATTTTGCATAGGAACATTAGGAATAGCTTTATAACTACAGCATGCCCGCAAAAAACACCTTGTCTCTAACTTTGTGTAAATCAGTCAACGTCTATTGAAATCAAACTGCCTTTCAAAATTCATTTTATAAATGTTTGATTTGCCAAGCTGAGCCTGACTAAAAGGCTCAGAAAATCAGTGGGAGTCCTTTATTCTGGATTTTGTTATGTGTTGGAGCAAATTCCTAAAACATGTTCTATCAGGGAGTTGAATTGTAAAGAGCATAAAATGAAATGAAATTCAAGGCAGACTGGAGGAAATTTCTCTCTATATAAATACGCATGTGTCATCTAATACTGTATTTCACATGTAACGAAGTTGTCCGTTGATCACATTTCAGGGAAATCCACGGTTACTGAAGCACTCTGGAAGCCTTGCTTCTATTGCAACTCCTCAGCTTTCAAGAAGCTTCATCACCTCATACCCAGCTTAAATTTCACTTCTACAGTTCCCTCTGCCACATTGGTTGATTTTTTCACAATTTATTATGTGCCCTTCCAAGTTCAAACTTGTGAGGCTCGTAATGGCCACTGAAGTTTTCTCAGTAACATTAGTAACACAGACATACTAAGCAGCTTAGTTTAAAACCAAAACAACTGTTTGATGCAATTATTCTATAACTTTTGTGTTCTATATTCCTGATGTTCTTTAGCAGTTTCAAATAGATGAGTAGCTGAGCGTATTTAGAACACAATTTCATGAAAAGACATTAGCTACTACTCATGAGAGGCAATTTAGTCCTCAAATTCACATAAATTTCCCCTCATTTTTTAGCCTGTATTTAAAATAACTGTGCAAAGGTCTTGTTCTAGAAATACCTGATGTGCATTTTTTGTGCACTTGATATGCATAGAATAAGTTCCTCTCTAGTCAAGAAAAAAAGTAGAAAAACTTTTTTTTTTTTTTTTCCCCAAACAGAACTTTTACTCTTTGCTACTAATGATAACCCACATGATGGACTCGTAATGAGACTAACGGCAGAAGCACTACCATGATTGTTTTTCCCCCATTATGAGATCATAATTTGTTTTAGTCAGTTAAAGATCCAAACCCCTGTGCAGTACATCTTCAGCCACTGGTTTCAAAACTGTCATGTCAAATTGGCCTTTTGCTACATTAAGTTTAAACTAGAATGAATTGTACTACTTACACCTGTCCTGGCCTAACCTAATTTTGCCAATCTCCCTATGTATTACCTTTAGACAGCAGCTGGTCAATGCAGTGACTGTCCATTAGTATCTCTGAATACGAGATAACTCCGCCTTTCTCATGAAGGGCAATGAAGAAATATGTGTCACGGGGGATAATTCGGCATGATTAAATTAGGTGAAACGCAGTGAAATTTGCCTTGTGCCATAATTTAAAGCGAACACTGCTAACTTTTTAACTTCTTACGTCTCTGTATGCATGTTTAAAACCCTCATGAAACTCTGACTGTGCACACACAAATCTGTCCACCTTGCACTCTAGTCCCATATAATGTCTTCCACCATCTCACAGTCCCAGGACATCCCTTTTCAAAGACAACGGCTGTACTCGCCTCATGGCAATAAATGGAGAAGGAGGCCCAGCTGGACCTAGTCCACCCTTACTGACTTATTTCCCGATCTTTCTTGGTCAGTTTATAATGATGGAAACATCATTTTTATCCATCTCATAGTTTTTATTGGCTTATCATATTTTCTTTTATCAAAGCTTTTTTTCTTACAGTTTTCCTTTCTCTGAAAAAAAACGGTTGCATCATCGCACATCCGAGCTCTGTATGCCCATGTGTCTTATTTGTGAGTGACTTGCAGGCAGTTCATGAGTCCTACTGACTTCAATCTAAGAAAGATTTAGGAATCCAGCTTTTGGGTACCACTACCTCACATTAATCTGCACATGAAAGTTATTCCATTCCCTCTCTTTCTGAATTCCTTCCCTTAAAGATAAATTTCAGGCTCAAGCTGGTATCTTAATTAAAACTGCTCAGAAATCATTTCTTTACTGGAAGACATCAGGATTCAATCTCATCTTCAAACCTAACTCTTTACTTCTCAGAAGTGTTTCCATGACTTCTTGTGACTGAATGACATGCACAGGTTCATGCACTTGCCTCAGTCATGAAGCTTACTGTCTTAGACTTTTATCTCAAACAATATGTACCTATCTGGGTAGCTCGATGGATCACAAATGTCTACACATGGCTTACCCAGGGGCATTACTCCATATAAAACAAAAAAATCATATTGATCAGCCAACAGCTTCATTGAATTTGGAGCTTTTTTTTGTTGTTGTTGTTAAAATGGCTAATATTCACCTGTAGAACTCACACAGCACTAGGAGATGGACTGGCTAAGCAGAAGAAAGATGGACAAAACAAGGAAATTTATCAAAAACTATATGACTAAGATAGGCATGTCAGCATATCTTGAACGTTCAAAACAAGTTTAAATGGTAGTGACATTCTTATTATATCTGCATCAGTCCATCAACATGGAGAAAATTGTACCACCACTTAAATTGCCTTCTGGTAATTGTAATTGAAAACCTGGGCAATTTATAGGTAATAGTATTAAATACTTCACCTTATGCATCCAAACTTTTTTTGTCCTTCCTAGTCTTCTAGTGTACTCCAGAGTTCACAGGACTGACCTTTTCTTTTTAAATGATTATTCATCAGTGTCATCGGAGAGAAAAATAGCACAGTTTAATGATCTTTTCTTGTTTTCATGTCGATACCCACAGCTATGGAGCTTAAGGGAACCCTCCTTGTCTAACAAGACACAGGAAACTGATGTCAAGGCAGGAACAGTATTTTCATTCTGTTAGCACCGCATTAGTTGCACATGCATCTGGGACTTTGCTATGCTTCACAGCATTGGTAAGGAATTTACTTTCACGCCAAAATTCCTCAGGATTTTAAAAAGTACAGACTGTCAATTCCTTGCTCTCATTTGAGAAGTCCTTTCCAGTTGTCCTTTTCAGAGAAACAGACATTTTAGCATGGCAATTATCTAGTTTATTTAACTGAGAAGCAAATATTCCTGTGATCACTCAGGCTAACAGTGAAAGCAAGCAAGAACTAATCCGCACTCTAATGACTGCAGATGGCAATGCCATTCTACATCTCATCTCTTCTGAGTTTAAATTCTCTTACTAATGCCCCTATATGTCCATTTTAGACTTGGATTTTTTTTTTTTTTTTTCCATGTTACTCCACATTTCCCACTGGAGTTGCTAATTAAAAGTCTCCAGAGCAGACTGGAGTTAATCTGAGTTCTTTTTCTCCCCTCTGAGTTTTATAATTATAAGTTATTATATTCATGGCTTTTTATGCGAGTCCCTATGTTTTATCCTTTGCCAGACTAGCGGTGCTGCTATTGTTCCATTCTGGGGAAAACAAGGGCAGAAGGGTATCTCGTTCGGATCCTGGGAGCTGACAATTCATCAAGGTGGGCTTGAAACAGGAAACTGGAACACAGAAGCTACAGATGCAAAATAGGACAGGTTTCTTGCCTTTCCAGCATGGGGTCAATTACAGTAGCAATTACACCACAGCTTTAGCCAAAATCCTCCTTTTGGCATTTAAATAAATCACCTGCTGGTGTCCACTAGTTTTTGATTCCAAAAAAATCCTGTATAATTTGGGTGAGGATAGAATGCAAGCCCAAAACAGCATGAAAAATATTACACCTGAACTACATGACAGGTCAAAGCACTATCTGCTCTGATGTGCCCAACAGGTCTCCCCACCATTTCTCGGTGCACACCCTAGTGTGGTCGAAATGCTTTATTCCCAGTTTCCATAAGCGAGCCTAATTCTTCAAAGGGGAAAAGTGTTTGTTAGAGGAAACATGTGCCATGAGTAAAATACAACCAGCCAGATGTCACTTGGCACTGGGTCAAGGAAAGGATTAATTTGCAGCTCTCCAAAGTAATAGTTGGAAGATGCTGAGCTTTACAAGGTGTAATCCTTCCACTAACTCTCTGGCCAACAGGGCAAATGCATATCTTGTGGTAGCTGGGTTCTGCTCAGTCCAAATACTCCCTCCACTCTAAGGTGGATCTGCAGGGAGTAGACAATAGAAGGATTGAGACAGCTGTTGTTTCTGGCCACTGTAACTCCTGGGAATCAAGTGTGCTCTACATATCATTGCACACCACTCCATAGTCATTTAAGGAATAATAGCAATCTTATGACTGACCAATGAACTCAATGAAAGCCTGACATTAAGTCTACTTAATGTAAATAAGAACATCAAATGATCTATATATTAATATATAAATATATTAATAATCTATGCAATATATTAACAATATACTAAGATATTTCCCCCATCTCTTTTCATCTAAGGATTGTCAAGGAATATCAACCCTTATGCAGGGTTGGTGAGCAATGCTACTCCTTCCACTTTGAAGGAACCTTAGTAGCTCAACTGGCTAATGCCCATCTGTTCATTCAGGTAGGGACTTGCCAGGGACTTCTGCCTGAGACCCTGCACCTTTCCATGTGCACTGGTACAAGGATGGCTTTGCTGGTACAAGTCCAATAACTGGTACAAGTTATGGAAGCAAAAAATCAAGCATTTTTGTTTCTTTTTTCAAACTTACTAGCTTCATGGGGAAATGCAGGCTGGAAATGCAGCCAGGTTGGCTGTGCCCATCTAACTTCCCTGCTGACACCAAAAGCAAATGCCTCCCTTCTCCTGTCCCTCTGCCTCTGCTCCAGCTATGTGGCCCTGCACTTCTCTTAGTCCCAGCCCTGGTTCCCACAACACTTTTTAACTCACTAACTCAGAAGAAAATTAAGCCAGTAAAATGGCAGTAATAATAACAAAGCTTCCTGTGTGCCTAGTAAGCTGAGCTGGTTCATAAGGGCTTGCAGAGGTTAGGCACATGGCAGATTCAGGTCGGGGACAGCATCATGCCAGCACGAGTTAGAAGACAAAAGTGAGTGCTCTGTTTCAATACTCTCATTTAATTCTGTGCCTTTTCACTGATGTGACTCCTTGAATCCACTCTTTCTATACTTTAATGATATGGGATATTTTTTAGGAAAAAAAAAAAAAAAAAAGAAGAAAATCATCTTTCTGAGGCCAGATATTAACTATTTTAATTGAAGTCAGAATTGTCAAATCAACCAGAAAAGCAAACTCAGAGGAGAGGAGAAGGTTTTGAGTTAGGCCACCCCAGTCCACCAGAGAGGCAGGCCGTGGTTATGAGCCACGGTTCAGCCTAAGCTCGCCTCCAGAACCTACAGGGACCCATGTGTTCAAACATTTTTTTCAATTTGGAAAGCTACCGTGCAAAGTTACTGCAAAGATGCATTCAAGCTGGTACCTCATGTAGCCTTTTGACCCTACACAATGTGTGAAGGACTCTGTCCTTCAACTTTCTAAGCCCCTTAAGTAAGTAATGTGCACCTGCCACTTAAGCAGCAACAAGCTTTGTAAAAGGTTCCTTCCTGTCTTTGCTTATAAAATCTTTGAGAGCTTTCTGTTATCTGGGAGGAACTGCCCCAAAACAGGGCAGTTCCATGACCTCTCACTGTCACGATCCAGCTTTGCCTACTTAGTGCCTCGCAATCAAACACCTTTTTTATAGCAAGCAGAAATGGATCATCAAACAAGATTAAAAGCCTGGTCAGAGAAAAGTGACTTTTCTTCCTCTCAGCCAAGGTTTTGACAGCCCTTAAACCCCTAATTGCTGGGCCTTCACACTCTAGTTCCTGGACTGCAGCATGATGTGGGCTGTCTTTGTATTGATTTCCCCCTTTCCAGTCTTCCCCAGAAAACACAACAGCTCCTTTTTTTTTTTAATGAAATAGGAACATTTGGCAGCGCAGGCGCGTTTTGGCCAGTAAGTCTGTCGCCACAGGCCGAAGATAAATGGGTGATTAGGGATGCACAAATCTCAAAAGACTCCGAAGTTTATTTCTAACCGGCCCAGGCGTGGTTTTGTTTATGTAGCATCCACACATGCTAAACCTCTTATGCATTCTGCTTTTATGCTACAACGGCCTATTTGGAGAGTCCATTTATGAGAAAGGACATTTATGAGAAAATGTGACTGGCTTCCCTTTGCTCATCTCGAAGTCCTTAGGCCCTGGGAGCGTGAAGTTAGCACAGCTTCATTTAGGTAGGCACACATTTCTTAGGACTCAGCAATTAAATTGAGACATCCCAGGCTCATTGTAGTGTGACATGAGACAAGTTAGACTACATTTGGTTTTATGTTTATATTCAGTGACTTGAATGGTAGCACATAGCAATATACAAGCAAGGCAAGCAAGAAACAGAAAAGCTAACAGACGCAAAAGCTTCCCTTCGAAAAATGGTTTCCATGCCTAAAAGGTGGTGGTTTTGTGAAGCAAGGAGCAGTCCGAAAAAGATACATACACCCCCCACCAGTGTTGACTTTCTCATATCCAGGGATCAGAATTATTTTTATATGAAAAGACGCTTTGCTATCACAAGGATGACTGAGGATTAAAAAAGGGGAAATGTATCACTTTTTTTTTTTTTTTTTTTGCATACCAAAAGGGTATTTGGTTGCATTAGCCAGCACTGTAGGAGCTTGGGGAAACACAAGCAGAGCCCAGGATCAGCAGGGTGCAACCATGTTTGCACGGCAAAGCATCTAAAAAGCAAGGTCTGCCATGCAAACGTGGCTGGTCCGAGTCCAGAGCTGAGCTGGTGCATTCACATGGTGACGTAGCCTGTGGATATAGCAGGACGGGTCAGGGACAGTTTGAGGTTCTCTGTACCTCAGGCCACGCAAGGCAGAGATGCTCCAAGTTGTTTCATCTTCCTTTCTTCCCAGAAACCAGCCCTGAAAAGAAGGTGCATTGGGCTCTGGATGGGGGCTTTATTTGATCTTTCCCGGTTTTGCGTGTCAGCAGCTTGCAAAACTGCTACTGCCTCTTCTTTCTGATTAAAGCAGAGCTAATATAAAACAGCTTTTCTGTCTGTTTTTAAGTCTCAGGTTAAAAAAAATTAAAACATTCAGCAGAAAAAAAAATTTACATAAGCAATATTTTCAGAGATTAAAAAATAGAAGTTCATTATGAACCTTGGGCAAAGATTTGAGTAGTTTCTTATTTGATCAGAATCTGTTTGTTTATCCCTAACTTTAACCATATGGGAACAGTTTTATGGAGCAGGCTCATAAAATGAAAATGACAGAGCGCACAGCTCAATCTGAGTCTGCTTGGGCTGTAAATATCTTGTTATCACCGGCTATGATGCTCTAAACCTTAACTCGCGGATTAGCATAGTCACTGCTGCGCTCTGGCAGACTATAAAGGCAGCTCAGCCTGAAGACCCAGAAATGGAGACTGCTAAAAGCTCCCATTGATACAGCAAATGTCAGCCTCTTACAATGCAGGGTGATGCAGCAGGGACGCAGCACCCTGCCTTGCAGAAGGTCCTACAGGTGTCACGTATGACTTCAGAGGAACTTAAATCCTCAAGTCCAAAACTCTTATTCCAATAACACTGTTAATTTGTCACCCTACACAGGCTCTTCAACCCCACAAGCATTGCACTTTTGGACTTTGGTGTTTCCCAGGCCTTACATTTCTTATTCTAAACATGCATCTCCATTTTAAGCTACTGGAGATGTTATAAGAGGCCACAAACAAGAATGCAGCCACGGACATACCCTTCGCAGCTTCTGCTGGTACATCGTGCAGGAGCACAGGCAGAGCAGCAAACACCAGCTGAAGACGAGGAGCAGCGCAGCTTCAAGGAACCGTCTGAACCTGTCTGGGCAATGAGGCCAAATAGAGCTCCCTGAGCCAAAACAAGGCCATATATGGAAGTAACTTGCAAGAGTTCATGGAAAGGACAGCGATCCTGAGATTTGGGGTTCAAACATACGTGATCTGGCCGAATTTCCAGATTTGCTGCATTACAGCTTGCAGTCTCCATGACATGGAGGCAGATTCCTGGAGCTTTCCAGTTTCTGCTTCTGTTGTTAATATGCAGATCCTTAGAAATAACAATAAAAAAAAAAAGTTTTATTCAAATTTCCAGACTCCTAATAATTATGTAGGGAGAAGAAGGAGGGAGAGTGGGAAAGAGAAAGAGAGAAGAAGAAGAGAGAAAGGGAAGGAAGGAAGCAAGGAAGGAAGGAGGAAAACAAATGAAGAAAGAAAAAGAGGGGAAAAAAAAAAAAGAGGAATGGGGAAAAAGAGAGGAAAAGGGAAAGGCAAAGGGAAAAAAAAAAAAATACATCGCGTTTACAACAACCAGATTGGACCTGGTTCAGCCCCAGACAATGTGACCTGCCCTAGCAGCACAACTAAAGCAAAACAAATATCGTTTCTGAAGTAATTTTGTAATTTCATTTCTCTGCTTTCTCTCTCCGACCATTTATGGAGCACATGACGGCAGAAATGCTGGGGCACAACAGACCTTGCTAGCTCTTGCATCATGTTAGCTCTGAGAGAGCCAATTTAACAAAAACCTCTATCCCTGTCGGAAGAACAAATAATAGTAATAATAATAATAATAATAATCAAGTTAAAATAAAACCTCTGCTTCTCTGGAGGGTGAGAAACACTCCTCTGCCATCTCCCAGGGACACCTATTAGGTCAGTCCAGCTTCAGCAGGTCATCTACCAGAAACTCCCTGGGTCTGTGGTCCTCCAAACATTTATTCCTGTGATCCAGGCAGCTTCCACGGGCTCCGTACCCTGGGAGTGCTGAGAAGAGTTAAAATTTGGCCCTAACTAGTGTTATACCTGCTTCCGTCAGTGCCTAGTTACACATCAGATTGATTGTAAAGCTTTATTGTTTTGTAAGTCTCTGCTTGGTCTGTTACCAAGTCACATTAACAATCTGTTAATGGATTTCATTATTCCCAGAGCATCCACAATAGGTGTCTACGACCTGGAAACATTCCTTAGAGGAGAGAAGAATAATGGCGATAATTGTGTTGATGTGTTCCTCAAGTGACATTTCTGATGTGCTGGGGCGCAGATTTCTAGACGTGGCTTCTGCTCCCTGAGCAGTGACTGGTCCGTAAACAAAGAGAAGTTAAGAAAATGTAGGAGTACCCAGTGACAGTACGGGGCAGAGAGAGTCAATTCACTCTTGTCAGTGCTTAACTTAAAAAAAAAAAAAAAAAAAAAAAAA
>VZSV01000045.1:2872415-2889855 GCA_013398735.1 Nothocercus julius
TTTTTTTTTATGTCCTTAATTTATTTTCAGGAAGAAGACTAAGGTTTTGTGTTCAATTCAGTGACCCAGAATTCTGTAGAACACCTAAACTGGATGACTTTGCTGAGAACAGTTGATGCTGCTTATGACAGTTAATATGATCATCTTTTGCCATAATTTTCCATCAGTAATATGTCTCTTCTTATGTCACAGAGAATTATGAATATAGAGTGAATAGCCCTTGTAAGATGGCTGCATGAGCATGCTACAATCATGCTCATCATGGTAACAAATTTGGTTATTACAGCAAGAGTGTTAGAGCCAGTTAGTGATCAAAAGATGAGATGTTTCACACCCTCAGAGACATGTGTCTTTGCTAAGTAACAAGTCCTTAAAAGGCATTTTTTTCCAGCTTCCTCTGGACAATTCTCTTATATTGTCTATAGCAACAGTTGATCCTTTTATTTATCAATTAATTTTATTTTTTCTTCCATTATTCCTATTAAATGCTTCTTTTGTTCTTCAGGCAAAAGCCTTTTCTTCTTCCGCCACTCCTGCCTTTTAATTACAGTAGGCTTGATTGACAGAAAAATAGGACAGAAGTTGCTTTTTTTTTTTTTTTTTTTTTTCTTAAAGTAAATGAAGCTTCTTTTACTTCATCCTCAGTGACACAACGCAGCCAGCTGTTAACAGGCTTTGTGTGTGTAAGCAGGAGTGAAAAGGAGAGACAGAGCGCGAGAGGGAGAGCTTTAACATTTGTTGATAAAAAGTAGAGCTTGAGAGAATAATCACAAAAAAAAAAAAAAAAAAAGGAATTATATGAAAGGAGAAAGTTAATTGGTGTAGGAAACTAAATTCAATATTCACTGGTGGACGGGCTTAATGGTTTAATAACTGCCAATTTTGTACACAGGCTCTGTGCAGTTGTAATAAGAATTTCATCCCCAGCTCTTAAAGGGAAAAGATAAGCAAGCAAATATACTGTGTCCACTGAATGCCCTAGTACTGTGTTTTATTATGTTTACTTTATAATCCCATCATCCCCATGCCACCAGCATGCTTGAGGGGTAGTGGAGGCAGCAGTCGGCACTCCCTGTTGGCTCCCTGTCTTTCACTGCTACCCTAAGGTACTTAAGAATGACAGTATAAAGAATTTCTGTGCAGATGAGCCTGTAGATTTGGGGAATTGGCTGCTTATAGACAGGGATTCTTTTGGTAGACTTAATTCCTTTAGCAAGGGTGAAGAACCATCTGTGGGGATTCTTGTCATGTATAAGGAAGTTAGTCATGCTCTCTGTGGAGTTGAGTTTCTTGAATTTTAATGAAACCCATGTCAATCTGTCTCTTCTATATCCCTGTGTTAAAATCAGTGGTCAGCTAGTCAACAATCACAACAGTAAATCACAGCAGATAAGCCATACAGGACAGCAATAGAGAATTTACAGTTTTGTCTTGTCTGTCCTCTCCTCTTCTCTTCTCTTCTCTTCTCTTCTCTTCTCTTCTCTTCTCTTCTCTTCTCTTCTCTTCTCTTCTCTTCTCTTCTCTTCTCTTCTCTTCTCTTNTCTTCTCTTCTCTTCTCTTCTCTTCTCTTCTCTTCTCTTCTCTTCTCTTCTCTTCTCTTCTCTTCTCTTCTCTTCTCTTCTCTTCTCTTCTCTTCCTCCCTTTCTTTCTTTCTTTCTTTCTTTCTTTCTTTCTTTCTTTCTTTCTTTCTTTCTTTCTTTCTTTCTCTTCCTTCCTTCTCTACCTCTTTCTCTTTATTTTATATTGAATTTACAGGTGTTTTGAAGAGTGAAGAGAGGAAAAATGATCTCTTTTTTTTTATAGTTGTCACCTTACTGCAGTAATTTGGATAAAATAGCTGAAGAACTCCAGAAGCGTAACGCTTGACTTAAGACTTAAGTGTAAGAAAGATTTTCTCTTCTTCTCAGATTATATCCAGACTTACTTGTCTTATGCCTGAGTCATAGCAGTGGACCTGGAAGGGTATCTGACATTTTGTAGTAACAACTGAAGAGTCAATGATTATATCTCAGAAATATGTTCTGAAATTAAAGTTGAAATAGAGTTAGTTTCTGTTCTTGCTGAGCCATTATGTGGAAAGAGTCGTAACAATCTCCGGTGCAATGAGAACAGACAAAATGCAACATATTAAAGCATCCTAATGGTGAAAACCTTCCTAGAGATAGAAGGGAAGCTGGAGGTCTACTCCAGAGTGGGGCCAGCAGACATACAATAAGGATCCTTCCTCTGGAAATATTTGTGAGAGAAGAAAAATAAATCATAATAGAATAAAGAACATCTAGTATCTGCTTTAAAGAGGAACAGGCATAGGAAATTCCCTAAAGTAATACCATTCAGACTACATAGGAGAGACCAAATCTGAACAAGGATTTCAATGTTGACCGTGTCAGCTGACTACCATCAGCCACTGTGCTGACTGGTAGTCTCACCATTTCCATGTGCTCCTTCATCTACTGAACTCCATCATTTATAACCTGGTTTATAGTTAGGACTGTAGATTTTTTAGAGTAGGAGAGAGTTTTATTTTACTTCATGAAGCACATAGGTCCATGGTTAGTTGTCTTGTATTAGAATAATACCAATAAATTGTATTGTCTGTAAGAACAGCTGTATTATATCCATCAGAGGGAAAAATTCTGATTTCGCTTTGCATGTTTTCTTTCCTTTAACAAAAATGGATTTTCATTTGATACAGGAATAATAGTAATAGAAGTAATAATCTTTTTTGTTGATTTTAAGAAATCTTTCTGTCCATGTTAGACTGTGCTTTGGCAGCACTCAGTCGATGCTACTGAAATGAAACAAAAGGTTAGACTGAATGTTTTTTCATTCACATTACATAGTATTTCCTGAATCATTTCACTGGACTCCTGAAATCCACAGCTTCCAACCTGAAGAGTGAGCAGTCCTCTAGCATACCTGAATTAGTCTGAAGTAGGTAGTAGAAGGTGAATAGAATGGAAGGTAAATTTTCATCCTCTAGAACTGACTTTCTGCAAAAACTGACTTCCTAAGTGTATTCTTTTCTCTCTTTTAAAGATTAAACTATCTTGTATTAGATGACAGAGGAAAATAAGAGAGACCAGATGTAACCGGGACTTTATAGCATAGAACAAAAAAGCAATCCCAAATATACATTTCTGATTACAAAAGGAATATTCGCATAAAAGATACTGCTATTCAATGTAAATATATGTATAAAATACATTTTACTTTAAAAATACATAAAATCAATTTTTCACAGAGTAAAACCAGAGTATAGTTGGGGTAAATAGGTCTAAGGATAGTGGTTTGAGAAGAAATGGTGAGCCATGGATTTCCTGGCAGGCCGTACCGCGTGTTTATGTCTGTGCAGTAAGGAGTGCACGCATGTGTTCTTTCTGCCCCCCTGGAAAGCGTGGTGTTTCTATTTAGATATTTAACTATAAATTTGCGTAAGTCGTTGAGCGTCTCAGTATAAGAATATTATCCTTAATGATTTTGGTGGAAGTGCTATCGGGAAACACACGATAGAGAGAGGTTTGCTAATTACAGCAAGGAGTGACAGTGAGCAGCTTCAATCAGTCTCTCTTCAAGTCAATTTTTCTAATAGAGTATGAAATGTATCTTTTAAGTATTTGTTAATTTTGTTTTGGAGTCACGGACACTGCAGTGCCCTTGTACAGGTGTCATGGGAAGTTGATGGGCTGTACATCAGTTAGTATTGATGAAGGAAACCGAAACCTCTCATAGAGAGGGCAAATAGAACACTGTAAAGCTCCAAAGAGCAGTGTTTATAAGTTTTCAAATAGAAACTGAGAAATACCAATAAAGTTTGGATTCAGCTCAAGCGCACCATCAACCTCAGGCAGTTTCCGGGTATTATTTATTTATTTATTTATTTATCATCCATTTGTCTAGTTCCACTGAAAGATTTATAGTGAAGATTACTGGGGCAGAATGTAGATCCAATCACACATTGTGCAATAGGAGCGAACGATTCCTGTTCTCATCGTTCGGATCAATAATTTTCTAAAGCAGCATTAACAAAAGCAACAACTTTACCAGGTTAAGGGGGTTTTGTACTGAGTAATGACTGCCTGGAGAAGGGAAGAGCAGAGGGAGTAAATCCTGGCAGCCTTTTACTATTGAGGTAGCACATGCGAGTGAATCAATAGTGGCGCTGGTAAGACGGCACTGTAAACATGCTTTATGGGTCGGCCTGAGTAGGTTGGCAGGGAAGCTGCTGAAAGGATCAGTGCAAACCACCAAATCTGGTCCAACAGGGAGCTGAAAACCAAGGGTCTTCAGTTTTTCGGAAGCGCTAAAAAGCATCTTGGTCACAAGATCCTACGCCATCCCACCCGGCCTCGTGTCAAGGTTGAGAACTAGCTAGCCAGTTCAAACATCTGCTTGCCTCAGCCTTTTGCAAGGGGGGTTCTCAGAGGGGGCTGCGGCTGCCTGTGTGCCCCCTTGAGTCCCTTGCAAAGGCTCATGAAGGGGTGCTCAGGAGCACAGTTTTGCTCTGCAGCAGTGCAGATCTCTTCCTGCCCAATGCTGAACCCCAACCCCGGATAGCTACAGCAAATTGTGGCTCCCAAGTTAAATCCTTCAGATAGGGAGCTAGATTTAGAACGGCTGATCTAAGTGCACACCCAGCTAGTTACTGCTTTTCAGCAGAGAGGCTACAACTTATTAAAGGAGGCTACCTTGACACCTTAAGCCTATTTTGATCATATTTCAGCGGAAGTTTTGCCCAAGAAGAGGAGTTCAGTGACAAAGATGGGTTTTATCCTTATTTTCAATAGAGTAAATTACAATCTGCTAATAAACTTTCAACACCATTATCTTTGTCCACCCCAAGGGCAAAAGAAGTCATAAAAGTGTTTTAATTAACATTTTCCTAAGAACATATTTTATTAGCAGTAATATTCATACTAATAATAATAATATTAGATAAATAATATTATACAGACATAAAGGTTGTGTTAAATACGCAGGTTTAAATTTGCTTGTACCCTTGGCATGGGCAAAGATAATGCTGTTTATCACTATTACTATTTGTATTTGTAGTGCAATAGTGCTTAAGAGCTGCAGACTCAGATCAGAATTTCATTGAACTATGTGCAAACATAGGACTAGCTTCAAACAATTTACAAGCCAGGTATGAAACAGAGCTAGTTAATATACATAGATACACATATACTTGCATATATATATTTGTATGTGTGCATGTGTTTATGTGCGTGTGTATAAATATATTTCTATCTGTAAGACTACAACAAAACAACATGATGATCATAGTGCACCAACCACTTATGTGGAATAAATAACCCTAGAATCTTAGAATTTCTTTGAATATAAAATTTGGAGCAAACAAGGATGTGAGACTGAGAAAATTCCCTTAAATCATATGAACTGAGTCAAATGTGATTTGCATAACTCTTCCAAACTGCATGAGGTTTATTTCTACCCATAATCAAAACCAGAAAAGATCTGACCTTCTTTAAAGCAAGTGTAGGATGAAATCGCATTGCAAAAGCTTTCTCAGGAAAATAGGATCAGAGACTCCTCTTCACCAGCTCTTCTGCTTAGCAACATTGTTGATGTTCAGTCAAACATAAAATGTTTTAGGGAATTCAGTCCTTCTATTCATATTTCTCAAATGACAGTCAAAAGACCTTCTCCAGCTGTCTAGTGGCGAGGTGTTGGACTGACAGCTAGACACTTAATGATAATTCACAATTTTGGGAGCGTAAAGTTATAGATCTGGGCAGACTTTTAATCAATGGCCCTATTAGGAAGCAGAGAAATGTACAGGAATCATTTTAGCTATGTCTACTAGTGAAATCCCATCTCTCCGTTCCAGTCTTCTGCCAGCATTTCTGAAAGACAGAGAAAAGGGAGAAAAAGGAGAAAGGCACTACATTTTCTACAGTCTTCTGCAAGTTTCCTCGCAGCTGGCATTGACTAGTAGATATGTCGTTGCAAAGGAGATATATACATTACGAGCAAAACTGTTCTAGATCTTCTCTAACACCAAGAAACCAAGGCTCGTTTAGCGACTGCAGGCAGTCTGCAGGCGTCTCTCTCCAGTGGCTATAGAGAGTGTCTTGGAGCCTACCACAGGCTCCTTCTTCAAGCGCCAAAGGAAGGCGACTTTCCCTCTCCGTGATCGTTGCCCTGGTGCAGGCTCGCTGGGGCTGAAGATTATCTAGCAGCAGACTCTCAGTTATATACATAAAATACAACGCTGACTATGGATTAGAAAGGGGCTGCCAAGTGCAGCATTCAAACACCTGGAAATATTGATTTTACACTTTTCCTGTGATTCTACATCATGTACCTTTAGTTTCTGGCAATCTCTATAACTTTTATGCTGACATAAATTGTGATAAAAAAAGGAATCAAAAAATCCCCCTTTTCCCTTGAGAAATAGATAGGAAAGCTCTATTGCACCATTAATATTTTTGTTAATGTAGGTGATCTCAAGAAGGGCAAAAGTATAGGGAAAGTTAAATATAAACTTTGTGGGTATTTTTTCTTTGTTTATTTTGTTATTGTTTAGGGTTTAGATTTGCTTTCCTTAGTAGGAAACAGGAAATACGAACATTTATGCATCCAGAAAAATTATTATATTATTGTTAACAATGTTTTTTTTACGTGCATACAGCAAAAGATAATCTGAACACCTAAATCAGAGGTATTGAGGTCATTTCCCATAGGATGAGACAATAGGAAAAGTAGTTCTACTAACAGCACCCCTGCACATGATGAACATCTGATACTTTTTCTAGCAAAATAGCATTAAGAAGAAAGTGAAGCCTTCTCATGTCCTCAGTGTTCTACACTGTGGGATATGGAACGATAAGTGCCCATAATAGCCTCTCTCTGTTCAAAATTCGAAAATTCATAAAGCGTTCCTGTTTCTTGTAGTAGTACAGAACATTTTGGGTTTTTTTCCTTTGTTTTTTGATTTTGAGTCCTGCAAAGAGACATGTATTTTTGTAGTTTCCTTTTTGATGAACTGACAACAAAAGTTCTCTAGTATAACTAATAGTCCTGCCTTAAATTCGAAACAGTAGTGCAAAGTCAAAAATATAGCAGAAGATTTAGCCTTCTGACCCCCCCCCCAAAAAAAAGAAGAGAGATTCTGAGTTTTGCTGTCTGCTTGAACACCTAGCTTAGGAAGAACAAAGTCTGTATTGTACCATGTCTGTATCATCAAGGGTGAGATTTGGAGCACTGCTCAGGGTATTACATCACCTTTCATGAAATGAGGTGAGGAACACCTACTAGAGAACATGAATAATATATGTTTGCTCTTATCATGCAGGATCTTCCAGGGATAGACTAAAAAGTGGCTGCAAGGATTTCTATTGGTATTTTCACACTTACGTAAAAGATAGAATCTGAGAAAGAATCTAGCATCAGCAGGTATCCTACCGTCTATGAGTAGTATTTCCAAATCTGAATTAAGATAGAAATTTTAGATAGAAGGAAGAACCATTTTCTGCATTTGAGGTACATCCAGTTTACAAAGACACTTCACAAACAGGAGAAGTTGTATCACTTAACAGCCTGAATCTTTTATTTTTCCTCTTCCTTCTCAGCACTGTTACTTGTTTCTAAGGCCCTTTTATGTGCTGTAAATCAGACCACACTTTTTTTAGCGAAGATCAATTTTCCTTTTACCCCCAAATTTTCTCAAGGAATACTCTCAAGCCCCACGGCTATGTGGATGATGCTGAATAGGAGAGTGATGACACAAAATATTACCAGATGGCAAGTGCTGTGTCACAATTTCCATTCTGACTCTGGGCTCAGATTTACAAACTAATCAGTGGAAAATGATATCAGGTGTTTAGCTGCTGATGCCAATCTACAAATAAGTATTAGTGATGTATCCCAGATTGTCAAGATGCAGAATGAAGAGGTGGGTGGAAAATTGTCTGGACCTTCAGGTTCAAAGTGCAGCAATTTGATCCCAGTCTAAAGGATACGTTGAACTGAATATTGACCATCAAGTTGACCAGTTCTTCTCATAAAACCACTTCTGCTGAAAAACAAAATAGAAGATTCCAGTATTTCCCACATCCAGAGTTTTGTAAACTCATGAGTTGACTAGGACAATTTTTGATTCAAAGAACAATATGAGTTGTGTTTATGCCTCTTTCAAAATTTCACAGCTGACAACAGTGAGTCATCCCCTGTGACTAGCTAGATCTCCACAGTCTGCACTGTGAGTACTGTGTGTTGAACTGTCAAAGGTTCTTTCAGGAGTAATGGACAAACCACCGTCAGACAGTACTATCCATAAACAGGATGCCCAAAGGAGTCTTTGGAAAGGAGAAATAAGTGCTATAGATGAACGGCATCCTAACCCGAATGTCTCAGAATTACATGGGAAAAATTTTCCTTTCACTTGATGTTTTTCAGGGATGAGAAGAAGTGAGATGACAAATGTGCTACCCCCGTACATCAAGCCTCCTGTTACATCAGGAACCCCTAGCCAGATGGGCTTCCTGTTATCTCTCCTTACCTCTCCTACATGCCTGCCTACATGTATCTAGATAATCTGCCTTGAGCTGGCTTAACTTTAGATTCCTGGTTTACAGACAGGCTGCTGGGTTGTATTCAGCCCTCTGGATTACACATTGAACCTTAGCTCGTCACCCTTGGCTTGTTGACATTCCCAGCTCCGTCTTCCAGCTCTCTTACTGCCCACATCAAGCCTGAACTGAGCCTACCCTAATCCTGGAGCTCTTATGATGCTGTCATTCTATTTATATGCATATCTAACATAGTGTTATGATAATAAATGAATATGGCATGAATTGATAATTTTTTTTTTCCTTAAATTTTGTTTTGAACTGTGACAGGAAAGCAGAATTAAGAAGAATCCAGTAGATCAAGAGAAATATTTCATACAAGAGCTATTTAGATAAGAGTCTGGTAACAAAGCTGATATTAAATAAACTAAAAAGAGAGGAATAATTAAAAAAAAAAAAAAAAAAAAAGGATGTGTCACATAGAGATTGAAAAACTTCACAGGATTGGATCAGGAACTAGAAGTCTGTCTGTTACAGAAATGTTTTAATTAGAAAGTTAACAGCATCACCAAGAGCTACAAGTGAATGGCTAGGCTTTCTGAGTAGTCTTGCAGTCTGCCTACATTGCTAGGATCATAGGCTTCTTCAGGGCAAATTAGCATTGCTTATTTGAGCAAATCATTTGGCTGCTCCCATGGGGATCTCTGCAACTTCAACTTCGGCATCCAAGAATCAGACAGATCATCATACATCAACTCCAGTGGCTGAGAGGAATTTTAATACCAATAATGTTTTGTTTCAGTTCTTCAACACAAGTGAGTTTCATGGTTGCAAATCATAGGGAATGGGAGACGGTACAGGTAGCTCTGAATTTAAAAGGGCAGAGGAGCCAAGGAAGATGTCTTTTTTTTTTTTTTTTTTTTCAAACTACTCTTGTAATGATTTGGATAAAGTAAGCTTTCCAAGGTAAAGGCATCTTGAGATTAAATCTGGGAGGTGTTCCAGTGAATAAATAAATGAAAAGGTAGCTATTGTGAAATATTTTTTAGAACTCAGTGAGTTTCTTCTGCCTCTACTACTAACCACAGCAAAGTAAGAACAAAATAGGCTTTTAGGAAGAGTTACGATATGTCCTTCCTTCAGTGGCCCTGGAAATTGGTTAGAGATGGGATAGATGCATGAGCATTAAGCTGTTATCATTAGAAAAGATCTTTAGGAAGAAATTCTATTTTTGTTTGAATTATTTGGAGAGTGGAGAGTGAAAAGTGAATGGGAAAGGAGCCCTGGTGTATGAAGTCAGACTACTCAACAAAAGCATGTTGGTAAAAAACACCAGTTAGTAATATATGTTTGTCAAGATTAAGTTATTGTCTGTTGGTGGACACTGAATAATCCTGATCCTATTTGGTTTCTGAGATTTCCTTGAGTGGGAGATTACCTGTAAGCTAAGCTCAATAACCATTGATGAGAAAACCATGATACATAACAGATGTCATAAAAGGAATGAATTGAAAGTCCTGATTTCATTCTCCTTGTAGAAGATGAGAAAGAGGAGAATCATCTGGATAAGTTGTGAGGATTTCTATTTAAAATAATGTTTCTGCTTTTTAACTGGACTTTAATTAAACTAACCTGAATTCCTGATAGCTTGTGTTTGACGGTATGCCTGGCAAGCTTGAAGTAAAATACATTTTTAATTTTGCAATTGCTGTACTTGCTTTTCACTCTCTGTTGACCTCGTCATTTATTAGATGCTTACATGTATTTAATAGTTGAAACATTTTAAGTCAATCTTTTTGAGAATAGAGGTGTAATTGTCATTTCTACAGAAAAAAAAAAAAAAAGAAAAGAAAAAAAGAATTTTTTTAGGCACAAATACACATATTTAGGAGATTAGAGGAGCTGGTTACTGCTTCTCCAACATCATTAAATATTTGGATTGTAGCAGCATGGAAGATCAGGCTCAAGGGGACTCAAGACTTCATCTATCCATGCATCTCTCCTCTAAGGCAGTATTAACTGCCCCATTGCAGATAGATGTTCATCTAACGTGTTCTTAAAAGCTTTCATTGATAGAGATTCAGCAGCTTCCCTAGGCTATCTTTTCCACTGCGATGAGAACAGTAGATAAAAGCAAAGTGAATGTATTAACTTTTATTGAACATATACAGGATATGTTTTTGCTAGCTGGGCTCTTTGTAGTTTAACAAGAAGTTGTGCCGGACAGATTCTAATTAGATCCATAGCCCCCTTGTGGGTTCATTTTGAAATGCCTGTTACCCAACTTCGGTTTCCTGATTAAGCTCCAAATGAAAAGGAATGCCAGAAGTCTGCCAAGTAGGGTGCCAAGCCACCATCAAGACCTTAAGCACAAAGACTGCTGCATTGTGGGAGCGCACAGAGTCTTGTCTGCACTGCTGAAATGAGATAACGTAAGAAATCTGCACTGAGGCCACAGTCCCACAATCTCATTTCCAAAAATGACTTTCCCGTGAGGACCATCACTGCCAGGGCTGAAAAGTGGCACTGGATTGAAAGAGTGATGCGAGTTCAAAGTGGTCTGAGCACAGCTTGCTTTTCTCTCTTCACCTTTTTTACCACTATACTTTATGTTATTAACGTTGCTGTTTTTAATTTGTGGATCTGTATTCTTAATTTAGAGATTAAAGGAAGAAAAATGTCCATTTCTTCAGACAGTAGCATCAAAGATTACATACATCAACAGGATAACTCATGTTTGCGGGGTGGAAGTATTTCTTTTTTTATGTAATGAGACAAAACGAAGGGAAGGGAAGGCAAGGGAAAAGAAGGAAAAGGAAGGGAAAGGAAATGGACAACTACTAGCAGATCTAAAAGGTTTTGTATGGGGAATGAAGTTGTGTTTTTGCATTGATTTGCAACTATTTCTAATTAAAAGTGATAGACATAAACTTGTTTTACATAGTTCACTTTTATAGCAACTTAAATCACTGTTAATATGACCAGGTTTCCAAATTAATATAGACTTTAATTCCGTATCCTATACTTGAGATAAGATCAGACTAGCTTTATGAAGTCCCAAAGTGCAGCTCAAGGACCCCAAAGGGACTGTTTAATTGCAGCCATCTTATTAAGCATGAAAGTATTATATATACCTTAGGTGAAGTTTGTTACGTAGCCTCTAGCTTGATGTTCCACCAGTTCGGCGGCACTCTATGAACAAAACTTCGACAATCTAGTTAATGATCTCTCCAAGCCTTAATATCAATTGATGAAGGAAAGATGTTTCTACGTCCTTTTTTTCTGCCACTGGAAAAGCTGGTTCTTGGGAAATTTCCATGATGATTTTTACAATTTAAAAAAGGTGGTTGACTGAGAATAAAATTTTTGATGATTTTAGCAGTGGAAATGCTTGAAGTTTACCTGTCTCATATTTCTGCAGACTGACACAAAAGCAGTGCTTGTTCATGGTGGGGACAAATATAAAAGCTCGTGACACATCACCAGAAGTCTGCCACATATAGTATCTAGCAAAGAAGATTTTATTCTGTCTCTTCATCATATTTTTTCTTTAATTATTTTTGTGACTTGTTTTGATTTAATTATGTATATTCATTGCCATACTTGGTAAGGAAAGTCACATTAGTAATGGAGCATAAAAGGAACATAAAAGAAGCATAAATAAGAGAACTAGAAGAAGGGAGATGCTCTATTAGCAGGATTTCAAAGGAAGTGAAAGGCATTTGCACCTAGTTCAACACTGAAGCTGTGGGAAGACATGGAGGGAAGAAAAGACTTCACCTAGAAAGAGATGAACAAAATCCTTGAAAATAAAAGTTTTCATTAAAATAAAAGAGAAAATAAACAAATCATGAATAAAATCAAGTCATAAGAAACAAAAGAACATAGATGGAGCTACTTTTCTTTTCCATATACTCTATTAGCTTAATCGTAATATACCTAGTGATTCTCAGGAAAATACAACTGTGTCAAATTTCAGACATCCTTTTCTCCACTCAATTCCACTGACTCTGCCTAATCTAACGAGCACTTATCCCTCATAGGGCTGGTGTCCAAATGCCCCTCTTCCTCATAGCGTGTTGTACATGGGACTAGACCTGGACGAAACCTCTCTGTGCTCATGGTTTGCTATAGGAAGGCAGAAGATGGGAATGAAATCACAAGGGAGCCAAGATGCTTACTACCTCAACTTTCTTTTGCCCTGGCTTGGATAACGTTAAAAAGACCAACATTCGAAGGAACAGCAACTCCATAATGTATTTATGGACATTTACAGTCATTTATGCTGCTGAGATAGAATTTATCTTTATTAACATTGATTGCAATTCGTTCTTTTTGTCCCATACAATATTATTTGTATATAGATTTAATTTGTTTTTATATAAATATGCATGCCTGTAATTTCACTGAAGCCAATGTTGAAACAAAAGCTGCATGGTTTAACTGAGTGAAGTTGTTACTTTGCATTAAGCAAGCAATGCGTTTCTCTAGATAACCTTTGGTTAAGATCAGGGAGAATTACAAAATGAGAAAAACAAACATAACATTTCTGTAAGACACCAGGGGAAGAAACAGTGACTCAGTCTGTAATGTTGTACATCTGCGGTGCAACACAAAGTAGCATTAATTCATCAGTTTCTCAGTAGTTTATAGAAAAATAAGCACACAAACCAACAAAACCACTTCTTTTAAGTGGCAGAGTATAAGAAATATGCAGCTTTCAAGTCACACTCTAGTTACTTGCATTAATCATGTAGACTTAACATGATTATCTGTCATTACTACCTTTGGAAACCTTTCAGACAGAAAAATTATGGCAGAATTATCTTAACAGACTATTTGCCCTGCTGGATCACCTCAAAAACATTTTCAATATTCATGTACCATCTTTTTCTGAAAGCCCTTTATTCATGTAGGAAATGGCACAAGTCATATTCAGGAAAGTCTCCATTCCTATCTGGAGAAAACAATGCAAATAAAATTGAGGTGAGACTTCCTTCTCTGGTTGAGGACCCTTCTCTGACTAAAGTGACCCTGTTTGTTATTTGTCATTTAAAAGAGGAGGAAAAGAAGATGTCAGAACTGATGAAGAACAAAAGCTTGTACCTCAGCTGCTTTCTGAATATTATCCTTTGAGAGGCAGCAGGGTAGGGGGTTTGTGTCATCTATATTACCAGGTCAAGGAAAGAAATCCCAAGGATCATCATTCTGTTCTTTTAAAGAGTTCTGAACAGTGTCTACCCAGGGCCATACATCTGAAACAGATGCACATGTTTTCTGGATAAAATGGAGACCTACTGCCAAAGAAGAGTTTGTGTTCAGAGACTGAACTGTCAACTTTTGTAAACTACAAATTTATAGTGAGCAGAGTTATGGCTTTTCATGGGCTTTAACTGCCCATGAAACTTTGCAGAAAATAATGACTTGCAAAATAGATATATTAAAAAAAAAAATGTAGAAGTGAGCAATTCACTTACTGGCAGTTTCAAAACTGTCTTCAGAAGATATTCCTTTTGGAAGAGCTCTGGCAGACCTAGTGTAATGATTTTGCCATGACAAAGAATAGCCTTTTATCAGAGAAATATTCATTCTGGTTCCCCCCTACTGGCAGTTTTCCATCTAACTTCAGTAGAACAGAGAGTGAGAGAGAAGCTATTTGATTGCATGTGGTCTCTTTTAATTTCTTGCTTTACATACCAAAAACCAATTCACTGCGTTTTAGGGAAGCCTTGTGAGACTCTCTAGACCTTGATGTTCCAGGCCTGACTAACAAGCTGACAACCTGTAAAGCCACATGAGATAGGAGAGCAAAGGAAAAGGCCTGCACCTGAGCAGTAGCTGCATCAGACTCTTATCAGAAACTGGAGGACGGATCCTGTCTTCAAGCTTCTGTAAGCTTCTGTAAGAAGTAAAGCTCCCGTGATTTCCCTCAGCTGCAGTGGTGTAAATCTTGATCAGAATTTGCTCCGCTCCTTAGTGACTGTGGCTCTAAACTTAATAGAATTGTGAAGATTGAGGGGTTAAAGTAATGAGTTCCTCAACAGTTCACCTCTTATTGCCAAGTATTCATTAAGCGTGTACTGGATGTCTTAGACAGTCACCTCTAAAGTCTCTGACTTTCTGGTGGGGATACAGTCAATCTTCTCTGTAATGTCCTCAAAACTTCTATCTCTGAAAAGTGCTTTCATTAGATTGCTCTACAAATCACCCCTTTAAGACTCATTCTAAATATGCTTTCTGAACTGTAGAGTGATTAGTGCTGAATGCAGTACTTTGGGTGAGGTCCTAACGAAATACACTGTATTTCCTTAACAATAATTGAGTTGAAGGCTTTAATATAAGGGTTTTTTTATTATTAAAATAACTCTCATATCTCTCTCCAGGTCAATATGCAGTAGTACCTTCCCATTAAGCAGATATTATGTCGTTTTATTACATTCTCCGAGACTCATTATTCTGCATTTATCTGCATTGAATTTGCTATCTATTAGCTCAAGTACTTAAATGATCTAAATCCTTCCTTACCTGACTGTATTGTTTCTCACGGATGACCTTTCCTCCCAATTTAGTATCATCTGCACACCAGAAATTTTTAGTTTAAATAATATGCTCTGAGTCATTCAAGGCACTGAAAGAGCTGTGGTTCCAACATCGATCTCTGCAGTGCCCCTGACACAAGTAACTTTGCTTCAGCTTAAAAGCGTAACTCACAATGTGCAATCTCACCAGCTGCCATTTAACAATATGGTATTCTTACTTTGAACAGGAGGAAAAGCCTTGCTTAATGCATATCTAGCTTTTACGAAGTATATTCTGGCTTTCTTGAAAATAGACATTCTAAAGTTCATGAGGGCTTGTCAGAGCTATAGCTAGAAAACCATCCGTGCTTGCTAAGCCCCAAGTTGCAGCTGCCCATGTCCTCTACAGATCCAGGGTGAGTCACGGCCATCTCAGCCACATTGTGTCGTCATTTGTTTTATATACAACCAAAATAAAGTGCTTGCTGTTAAGCACGCAGAACATTCATCTTTTTCCATATGATTTAGGAAAGATATTGTGCATACCCATGTAGCGCATCCTTAGTGTTGCTTATGAAGATTTCAGCAAAAATGAGGTGCTGTGAAAGATGTTTGTAGCTGTGGGCTGTACACAAGTTCACTGAGCTGTGTTGATCTCCGTGTCTTCATGCCTGGAGTTCTCTGGAACAAGAGCAAGGATGTTGTAAGATACCTTGAGTCTCCCTCAAGAGAATTAAGTCTCTCTCGAGTATGTTTTTTAGGAAAGGTATTTTAAAAGAGTCTGCCTTTTGATTCAGGACACGTAACTGGGAGTCATGGAAGAGAAGAATTGCTAATAACCAGCTTTGTACATGGCGAGGGGACATTTTGGAGGAGTTTTTTTGGAGGACTGGGCTTAAAGGGTTGTGCCAGGATGTTTGGCAGAATGCCCGTTCAGTGCCCCAATCACATAACCAACCTGCGCCTCCACCAGCGTGCCAGGATGACCCCTTGCTTCTGGGTACCAGGACTGTCCTCTTCTACTGCAGGCCCCCTTCCCAAAAATCACTCCTTCTGGTTACCTTTCCTCTCCTCTGCCGGAGGTCTTTGGCTCTGACTATTATATTCAAAGGGCTAAATTCTGCATAAGCGCTTTCTTCCTCTGGGGTCTGGGCAACATCTACCGCAACGTGCATGTTGCTGGTGGCTACAGCCCCCTGCGAAGACAACCAGTTGCATATACAGCCAACACTTCTGACATTTTCCTTAAAAAGGAGAGAAGAAGAGGTGCTGGTGGGGAAATCAACACAAATACTTCAAGAGCTGCATTTTCCTTTAGTAATTCAAATGTGTGTCTGCTCCCAAACTTGTGCTGATATTTCCCACTTACTGTAATTTTTTTCTTTCTTGCAGAAAAATAGGTTGCTATGACTGAGTAGATTTTCTTTTTCCTAACAGCAGAAAAAGAACCAATTGTGTATGCACAATTTTAAGTTATTTAAATTCTATCGCCCCAAAAAGTGATTATTTTCTTTCCCTATGAGGCGTTCCAACAAATTTCATGCAGTTGAGGCAGGCTTAGCTACTTCTTTCTTTGGCTTTTTCACTTCTCTCTGTTCCCCCAGGATGTTCTATGATAATTATTTCTTTCTGTCTTTATTTTCTCTCTCCTTCTTTCTTCTTTCTTTCCTATTTATTTATTTATTTATTTATTTATTATTTTTACATCTAGTTCCCCTGAGGGAGTCTGCAGCAGTAATGCTGAAGCACTGTTAAATGCAGTATGGGAAAATCATCACATGTTGGATAATCTGTTATCCCACTTACATGACATGAACCAACAAAATAAATATTTGCCAGAAATCTGTAAGTGTGCCTGTGATTTTATTAATTTAAAAACTGATTTCCTTCATTTCCTACAAATGCTATCAAACTGTCTTAGAAGAAAGGAAAGACAGGACCTAGTAGGTCTCTTGGGATAGATATTTAAAGACTTTTGACATCTCAGCATTTCAAATATGTAACAGTTTGGAAATGTTTAGTCCTGAATTTATTAAGCTCTAGATAATGATCTTTTCCATTAATTCATAGATATTGGTTAGATATCTATGATAATTCATAGATATCATAGATATCGGTTTCTTCATACCAACACACTAAAATATTTTCACCTGACAAAGAGGTGTCCACCTCTGCGGTGGATGAGATAAAAATCATGAGATATTTTTTATTCCATGTCAGCTTACATTCTCACTTTTCTTTTGAGATTGTATGGAGGACGACATATTTCATGCATGGTTTTCTGATACGGGTTCTTTCCATTAGGAAATGAAGCTAAAGCAATAAACTTATTTCATTTATTTCATTTAAAGAACTTTTTTTTTTTTTTTTTTTTTTTTTTTTTTTTTTTTT
>VZSV01000045.1:2892340-2919180 GCA_013398735.1 Nothocercus julius
TTTTTTTTTTTTTTTTTTTTTTTTTTTTTTTTTTTTTTTTAGTTTTGCTTTGTCCTTTGATTGATCTGCAGCTAATGGACGCAAAGAAAGGTTTTATTTCAGAAGTTGTTAACTCAGAGAGAAAAAATCCTTGTGAATTTTTGCTACTAACATGCTCTGTTTATGCATTCTCTTGGGTTATATGGGCAGTATTTCAGACCCATCATCTTCTTTAATCTAGAGAGGATCTGTAGACTGGCAGTCTGCTGTAACTGTGCTCTCCTTTCCTTCCACATCCATACTCCCCTGAGTATAGGAAAGCATAGTAGTGCCTACAGGTATGAGGACCATTTGCTGAGTGATGAACAAGAAACAAGATGTAAAAAGAGAGAGAAGAAAAATAAAACAAACCTTCCTTTCAACATAGCCTGGCACTGGTAAAACCTCTAAACTTATAAGGATGACCATTAGAGGGTTTTTTTTTTTTGTTACAAGCATAAGGTTGTATTGCTGCTTAGCTGGGTGTACTATGTGTTGTGATGATGGAGAAAATCAGTAGCCTGCTGGGAAACAGGATTCTAAGGAGATCTGGTATTGCTGATGGAACTGAGAATTTTCAGTGAAGAGCGTTATTGTGCCCACGACATATACTTTTCTGGTTAAACAGAACTTTGTGAATGCTGTTCCTCCTTAACTTATTGAACTTGATATTGCTTTAGAAATCTATGACTTGCGAACAGATGTAGAAAAAGGAACTCTCACAATATTAGGGGTGAAGTCAACTTCATTATTTCTTGTTTTATTTTACCACATACAGACTATATTGGTCTTCCAAGACCAATGGATGCTGTAATGATAGTCATTTACATTTACCTAGTGTCATCATCCAGATCAGATGGGATACTTTTATGCAATTATATTAGAATTCCATTCTGGAACTTTAACAATTTTTGTTTTATCTAAAAAATGCAGCACAGAGGTCAGTGTCTCATCTGTGGGAACACGATCCAGAGTTTTCCTTGATGCTATTTCATAGCACAAAACCCATCAGTTTCACAGCAGAGTATCTTCAGTGAAGTTAATCTGGCTTCCTGGGTGGGGAAGTAAGACCTTTGGTGTACAGACCAGACTTGTCTCTTGTTCTGTAGAGCAATAAGAACATGAGTCACATAGCTCTAATTTGATGCATATACCCTAATTTATCTCATCAGAGGCTTAAGAAAAGCAAACAACAATAACAACAAAGCTGAGGGATACATATAAAAATGAAAGAAGATGAGGATCTAATGACAATTACAATTTTTAGGACCCAGGTTTAGTGACACTTCATCCGATATAATTTTATAATTCAAAGCAGGAATAAGAAGAGCAACAACAAAACTAGATAAAGGGAAGGAGATGACTATCTTACATCTGACTTCAGGGGGGATTAATGGTTCTTTGAAGAAACCAAGAGCATTCATCTTGACTGACTGTTGATGGGTATAGGTAACTAGATATATATCTTTTAGGTGTGTAAAGTCGAGTAAAAAAAAAAATTTCTCTCCTGTCAAAAGTTTATTTATAGAGAGGGAGAAAAGGAAGTTTCAAGATATTCTGAAACAGTGTTTCTAGATCCTCCTGTGTACTAACAGAACTCACAGCACTCCTGTGTACTAACAGAATTTCAGCACATAAGCAGTTAAGTCAGCCCAGTGCAGCCAAATTACACACCAAGGTAAAATGTAAAATAAAACGCATTGAAACACATCTCATCAACACTCAGTATTATTTATTGAGAGCACCCGGGCATTCCAGCGGGTAATACTTCTGTTGTTTGTTTAAGTAAAATAACTAATTTGTCTCTTTAATAAGAACATTATAGATATCCTGCAAATTTGTATGTCAGCAGCACTTCGGAAAGATAGTGTGTGCATAGGCACAGTGACTGAGAGTAAACTACTGAGAGCTGTGCTCTGTAGCTAGAAAGATGAACCTAAGGGTAAAATATTTCAGAACTATTCTGACAACAATGCAAGTTTATGAAATGCTTGTGTTGGGAGAAAAAAAGATTATAATAATACTCTGCACATGAGTTGCACTTTTCACCTGGGAAACCTAAAGTATTTTTCAGACATCAGCACTCCCAAGAGGAAGGTCTTGTGTTATTCTACAGATGGATGAACTAAAGTACAGGGGCATTTATCACCTTTTCAGCTCCCTCTGGACTAAAGAAGACTTTTCCACTGGGCAATAGATGATGCCCTGAGTTCTGAACTGATTTAAAAGTAGAGGAAAGTGAAAGAAAGAGAAAAAGAGAGAGAGGGAAAAAATATACATTAAAGTTTCCATGAAATATCAGCACTTTTGCAAATTGGATGCAATTTACCAATATTAATTTTAATAGAAATAGTTAAAAAGTTTTGCATTTTGTATAATTTTATCTTGATTTTTTCAAAACAATTAAAACAATATGCAAATTCTTTCCTCCGATCTTCTTGTAGTTGCTAGAGAAGTGATTTTTATAGCATATATGTGTTAGCAAAACCAAGAATAGAGGACCTAATATCTGAAAAAGTTCCCTCCCTCTGATATTATAAATAGAAGAAGTTTTTATGATATGGTTAATTGAACCTCTAGTAATTTCAAATCAGACAAGACCTTTACTTTGTGGAAAATGAAGCTTACTGACCAACCAAATATAGTTCATTTCTGATGAGTCTTCAGATTTAATCCTTTCTGCTAATGGATTAGTGATATACTGCATTATATGAAGGAGTCGAATAGAGCCTGTGAGAAAAGATAAACCAGAAGATTGTCTGACTAAGCAAAACCCATATTTTTGAGGTAGTTCAGGAAGTCCCTTTAATGTAGATATTTAGTTGAGATGGGTCAAAACATATATAATATAATATATGTATAGTATAGTCCTTTACTGCTAGCTCTTAGCCCTGATTGTCTTTGCTTTCCTGCTGTGTGATGAGGTTTGATTTAGAGACAATATTGCTGCTGTGGGAGTTTGAAAATGAGCTCCATGTTTTTAGTCATGTTCATTTTGGTTTGTTGGAGACCAGAACTGGAGCAATGAAGGATGTGACAAGATGTACAGCCGAGTCTTGTATTGGAACTGCTCTGGCAGGAGATGCTGAAGAAGCTGGAGCTTCCCCTTGAGGAAGACAGTACCAAGAGACTTTGGTTTCTATAAACATGTAAACTCATTGAACTAAGAAAGCTCAGACTTGCTTAGTTAAGCATGTCAAATAGTGTGAAATTATCCTTGAAATAGGGGAAGATATTCTTTATCTTGGTCTTACTTGTCATGACCACGTGCCAGGCTCACATCTTCCTGTCCCCCTCTGCGCAAAGAATAGAGACAATAAGGTCAGATCTGTCTTGAAGAAGAATTAAACAAAACGATGCATTTACATAGTTCCCTTCCTCCAGTTTTGTGTGGTAGCACCAACCGGGTTGCAGAAAGCAGGAGACTCTTATGTCATTACAAACCTTATGTGGAAGTTTTGTTATCAGATAATCCCCTCTATTTATTTTTTGTGGTGAAAATGGAACAGCTGCAATACAGCTATTTCATGGTTTTAATTGCAAACACAGGTCTGCCTCATATGTATGTGGGACCCTGAGTGGGGCGGGGGCTCCTTGGACCCATATTGGGGGGGGTCTTCCACCCTTATTTCACCTTTATTTTGCACCCGTAATGTGGCAATGCTTACAATCAGTAAAGTTCTTGCCTGAGGCAGAAAGAGGGAAAGTTATACAGAGAAAAAAGTGAAAATGTTTCGGAATCAGTGTACACCAATATATAACCGTAGTTAAACTGCTTCATTTTCATGAGGCTTTACTTTGATTCATTTATCCATTTTTGATGCTAGCTAGGGAGAGCAAGAGTGGCTCCCAACTCTTCTTCCTCTGAAATTAAAAGGCAGTAAATTTTAAACCAATAAAAGCAAATGTTGTTTTGTTTTCTTTNCCTTTCTTTTCTTAATGTAGCTGATAGTCGACCTGAATAATTCACTGTCACACGAGGTCACCAAAGCCAACTGCAATATCAGGATTTGGGAAGAAGCCTGAGCAATTTTATGGTGGGTAATAACACTTTTGCCATTACAGAAGCTAAAAAATGTTGGAAAGGTCATTGAACCAGCTGCTTCCGGGGCCGGGCGATCACCTGCGGGGTCAGGACAAAGCCCAGCACAAGGGTGTGCAGACCCCTACATACATATACACGCACACAGTATTTCCAGAACTACTCAGGATTAGTTTCCAAAAGCAGCCAGCCCCTTGTCCCCTTGCCTGCATGATCCCTCCTGGCACCTTCACCTGCATACAGCACCATGCGGGTGATGGAGCCATATGTAGTCATATCTGGAAATCACGGAATAAAATGTTAATCACACCTACAAAAGACTAGTCAAGGCTGATTAAAGAACTCGTATTTGGTGGAAGATGGCTTAAACGTCCTACTAATACCTGACTTCATTGAGTCCAGTGCAGGCTGGACCAATATGATTACAAAACTGTCAGACTTGAGGAAGTTATGACTTCCTAGTAGCGTCAACTTTCTGAGTAACACAAACCAATTTTATGTTTTGTTTTACCAGCATCTTCAAGAGTGAGACGCGTGGTCTTACTGCTTCGGTGTTATTCACGGGACAAGGCCCTTGGTCATCATTAACTCGTGCTGTTTGACATGTTGTAGATTGATGAAAAAGAAGAAAAATCTTTTTGCCTACTTTCAAATGTCAGGGCAAAAGTTGGGCACAAATACAGCTGAAAAATGAAGGTAGGTACATTATAGCAGTAATTAAGGTCACTTTTTTACTTATTTATTTATTTATTTACTTACTTGCTTATTTCACTTATTTACTCATTTATTTGCTGAGGATATGACCAAAAAACGCCCCTGAAAAGTAGTAGTTTCTCAGCATCCAGACACCTTCAGACAGGAAGCGTTTCTGACAGATTTTCAGCACTATAATTAATACAAACACAACTCAGTTATATTTAAAAACCCATGATATACAAGAATCTGAAGGAGACAACATAATCATCCTTTCTATCTTTATCCTATAGTTTAAGTGTGATTTCAAATTCATTGTTCTTCCCCTACACACACAGATAACACAGTAGATATTCAATAGAAAGTGAATCATTCACAATAGGTGAAGAAGAGAAATAAATAAGGAAAAAAACAATGCTGATGATAGTTCCTTCTCACATCATTTCACCTACTCAAAGAAGGTGCTCGGGAGAGAGAGCAAGGAGAGAAATGGAGCATAACATTCTGTGAAGGAAGGAGTGGAATAAAAAGAAAATGTCTGTTGAAGAACTTTGGGAGCCTTAGCACTCACAAAGGATGCCGAAATCACTGAGTAAGGTGCTATTCCTCCTTGTTTTATTTCATTCAAAAGTAAGAGATATTTATTAGATTGATGAATCAGCAATACGTGTCTTTTGACTCATGCAGGAGACTTGCAATTTGCTGTATGTAAAAAAAGCAAGCTCACTGAAAAATGGCCTTCTGCCTGCTGTATTTTCCTGTGATGTGTTTGGGAATACAATTAGGTGGAACATCATAGGCATAATATAATCTTAGAAAGTGAAGGTGTTTTTTTTTTCGCAATAAAAAGCAGAGGTGTTGCTGGATGGGTTAGGTCAAGGAGACTGAAAGGATACTATCCATATGACTAAATGTAGCAGAGAATGAGCATTTGAATGAGATATTTCTCTTCATACTCTGAGGAGAGGAACTGGTACAAGGAGATCATTCCTCCCCTCCTAAAATAAGTGTTGAACTTAGGCCAGACAAATTGCACCCTAAAACTGCCTCTTTTTTTTTTTTTTTCCTCAAATGACTTTTTGGGTGTTTTTTTGAAAGTGATCCATTTATAGATATCAGCTATGTAGGTGCTTGCAGCTGGCAATTTGCTGAATAATCATGTTTGTTTTGTGTACCTGAATCAAATATATTCTCTCTCTCCTGATCTCTCTCTGTCTATCAGCAATATCTTTTTATATAATTGGTTGATCTCATCCAGATTTGACAGAAAAATAAAGCTTTCAAAGACATCCTGTCAAATACCAGGAAAACATACAGCTTGAAAAGATACTGTTGTCATACTCCCCTCAGTGAAACCTTAAGATGCTCATACTTTATTAAACATTGGAGAACCCACACGGGGCCCATGGTGAAAGCAAAGAGAAGAACTGGAAGCAGGTATTTATTAGCTCTGGTACTCTCTGAGCTAATTGCTTAAACAATGTGATTGCCATCGACCTGGAGAAGCAGCTATATCTTCTTTATAAGAAACTGTCAAACTGATAACTCATCCAGAGGTTTCAAGCATCCATTTTCTAAAGAGAATGAGCTATCCTTTAAATTTGGTTTCTTCCAGTGAGGATGCATTTCCATATACAGAAAACTTATTTTTCCAAGATTATCTATCTGTTTGACATGCTTTCATTGTGAAGCATGTTTTTTGAATGTAAAGGCATAACAAAAGTCTTTTCACTAGTGAAAAAAATAAAGCCTCAAATATGAAATACATTTTTTTTCCTGTGCTTATTAAAAGGAAATGAGACATAAAATAAATCCTGTTGTGGTGTGTCATAGGCCATAGGTCATCAGGTGAGCTACCTTGCTGCACATCTTGGGCCCCAGAGCTTGAAGTTACATCCTAAATGTTATGGGTCAAACTTGATTACACTAGGATGAGGCTTGAGCTCACAGGCATAACATTTTTAAGCCCATTCAAGGAAAATGTTGTGGTCTAAGTTGCAATCAGATCTCTCGCAGGGATTAGGCAGACACTATTTTAATTTATCCACTCCAGAATTCGGTGCCAAGAGCGCTACAAAGATGAAAATAAAGAAACCGCCGACTGTGCATTTTCGTTGTTGGAGCTGCTGCGGCAGCAGTCTCAGAGAAAGGGGGGAACTGCTGCGCTACCTCCATCCCACATGTACTGAAAGCCCCTAAGAAGCTGGATTCTCACATCCTTTTGCCAAATAACTGGATAGCAGCTGAAATCCACCTAGTGCAGCTTCGCATAAAGAAAAGAAGAAAAAAATAGCAGATGTTGGGAACAGTGACTGTACTGCGGATTGTCTAGTGGAGCGGGCAGAGGGGATTCTGAAGGATGGAGCTGCCTATTTACGGACTCCCAAAAATAAATAATGATGTAGCTTTTGGCAAAGCACTCGGCGATGATACTACATTTACAAACGTTTCCTTCTTTGTAGTCATAGACTGACTTTTGCAAATGTGGTGTTAAAGAGTGAACAGCAAGGTGCTTTGGGGACCTAACACTAACGAGCATTGCAGCCTGTTAAAAGACCAGGACACTTACGCATCACACCTGCATGTGATGTGTTCATTTTGAGCTTGCATTTATTGATGGAAACCTATAATAAACAGCCAGGCCCATGGTCATTAAAGTGGCCAAGAGCACAATGATATTTTTGTGAGGGGATGGCACGCTGTTTGGAAGGTACCAAGGTTACTGGTTTGTGACCTGCCTTTGGACAAGCATTTGTGTGTTAAATGCATGGTAAGCCTGTGGTTAAGACGATCCAAGATTGGTTATGCTGCTTATTCAGCGCATTACAGCAATGTTCTTCCACATGGGGAAACATACAATTACAACAAAAATGACCATGATTAGCAACTTAAAGCAGGAAGCACCATCTGCATGCAAATATATTTGCCTCTGTCTGCCTGGTTTTGAAGGCCACGTTTAACGAACCACTTGCACAAAGCTGTAACCTCCAATTCAGCAATAATCCTCTTGCCTGAACTGCGTCCCTCCGTATGCTGGTAGCCACTCAGTTGTTTGTTCCTTTGCAAATGAGAGTTTCCATCTGATCCTGCAGAATTCAGGAATCTGCTTGTCTGAAAGTCATTTTTCTCTTAAACTAATCAGCTGAACTTTTGCCAAGGAAACCATAAGGTTTATAGCTACAATTCCATGATCCTATAAATCTTTTAGTAATTAGGCGGGAATTAAGTAACTATGGTATATCAATATTTGCATGTGTTATCTATCATTTCCTTCCTACAATATTAGTCACTGCCCTAGAATATTAAATCCTAGTAGTCTTATTAGAAAATGTTCATTGCATTTTTTCAGTCTCTGTTATATGTTCAGGTCCTGCATCTTATGTAAAAACTGTGTCTGCATAATATGTATATGCATTAAGTCCATGCATATATACACAAGTTTATTTATAGTTATGAACATCAATGCAACCATCCTCTAAAACAAAGCAAAAACAACAGAAAAAAACTCAATAACACAAAAAAATGCTGAGAGATGAAAATGACTTAAATAAAATGAAACTTGCAAAAGTGCAAGCAGCTGCCATAAGTGCTCTGCTGTAATTCATACGTTTTATTGTTCTGTTTTGTTTTTCAGATAATTAGTTGGTGCAGAGGAATAATCGTGTTGTGTGGAACACCCTGAATTTAACTTCACAGTGAAAGCTGTACACTGTATCTACAGTCAGTTAGAAGGAGAAACAAAATCTGTTAAAGGGCCACACTTAGAGAATGGATGTCCAGCTTCTTGGCTTATTTATTTTAGATATATGTTGATGTAAATACTTTGTGGTTGCAGAAGCAGTGATGCGATTTTTTTTCTTTTTTTAATGCTAGTTTTAAAGCTCTGTCTAGCATTATTTCGATGAGTGAAATCCTTGCTCAATGAGGGAATAAACTGTAATTTTCAAGGAAATGTATTTTGGGAGAACTCATGATCAGGCAATGAATACTCTTATTGTCTTCAGTGAGACAATTCCCCTGAGTAGTAAAGTTAAGTATTAGCACACATTTCCTGGTTCTGTCCCTAAGGACAGAATAGTATCCTACTGATGAAAAAGAATTAGAAAAGAAGGAATGAAAATCCTTGCTATTTACAAGTAATAATGGAAAAACAAACAAAAAGAACATTCACATAGAAGAAAACCACAAGGGTCTTAAATGATAGCAGTTAAGCTGAATTTTTACATTCCCTTCTTTTCCCTTTTGTGGCTTCAGCAGTAACTATAGGGTTTCTATCCAGATATCACCAGCATTTTAAATAACACCTATCAGCAGACAGTTCATAGTGAGCTCCACAAAGAATGTACTTTTAAAGTTGTGCTAAAATCCCTCCCGCTTCCAAAGCGCATTTGTTTTGTTAAGCGATGATATATGCTCAGACCGCGAGCATCTCCCATGCAGGGGGACATCTTCGACAGGCAGCTGGCACGGTGTCCCTTTCTGTGGACAGCTTGCTTGCTCGTGCTGAAATGCCACCTCTCTGCAGCGTTAGTGCAGGGCAGGGGCACGTGTCTGAGCGAGCCGCTGCACGGGGCTCGTGTCCCATTTGCCTGAAGCTAGAGACACGTCCTGGTGGCTCTTCCAGTGCCACCGCACCCCGAAGGAGCACGGGCTTCCCATGCTCCCTGTCCGGGCCCTGCTGTACCCTGTGCCCTGGCTGATGTCTCTTAGCCATCTCTCCACCTGCAGGTGGGTGGATTTTGTGGGGTTTTTTTTGGCATTTCTCATTCTGGTGACGAAACACTCTCTTAGAAGATGGTCTGTTCTTCCCTCGGCTAATGGTCCATGTGTTTATTTCATTCCCAAAAAAGAGCAACGCTGAGAAGAATTTCACAGGTATATTTTTTGTCATGCTTGACTAATCTTCTATTTATACTAGCACTTAGGAATGAGTTCAGGTTTAAGCATAAATATAAGCTCTGCTAAAGCCAAGCTGCCACCATTAGTATGTCCAATATTGCATGTCCAAAACCCATAATATTAGGTCCCCAATACAATATCTCTCTTCAGAGATCTTTTGCTCAAACCCGTTGAGCTGACACATCCAAATAAAGTCCAAGGCGGTTTTCCTCTAGAGGAAACATCAGAGGAGCACAAATATAGATTCAAGTCAATGGTTAGACATCTGGGAACTTTGGGAAGTCTCACCAACACCTGCTTGTTTGAGACACCTAAACACTTGATATCTGTCCTCAGGCTCCAGAAACACAACCCTGGATGTGGCTCTCTATTAAGTCCCCCTGATTGATTAATTCCTATCCAGAACACTGTTGCCCCTTTTACTTAGAGATTAGTGTTTTGAAAACGGTTCCCATTATAGCAAATACCTATATACAAATGCTTGGCTAACATCACTTCTTTGAATATTATACAGCCCTTGCTATTAAAACAAATAATTGATACATCTAACTGGCTTCAGCAGGGAAGAAAGGAGTAGGTGGTCTCATTAAGAACCCTTGTTTTGCACGAAAAGCATTTCTCATTGTCTTTACCCCATGATATAAATGACCTTTGCCATGGAATTGATGAATGTATAAATCTTTCATAATATATTTTAATGTCCTGCTGGTAGTAATCTTTATTATAAAGCAAAGAAAAACAAAACAAGAAGATTTGCAAACAAAAAATCTATTATTAAAGGCATATGATCCTTACACTTTTATGAACAAGAATTTGAAACGCTTTTTGGTTATCCATGCCTTATGCAGTAACAGAAGCTCATGTTTTCTTTATTTTTTTTTTAATTATCCAAGCAGCAGGCTATCTCCTTGTCCCACACAGTGCTAGATCTCCAAATGAAGATGTTATACTGACTTTTTCACCCAAATGTGGCTGCCAAGCAATCCGATTAACAACACAAAAAAAAAAAAAGAAAAAAAAGAAAACAAAACAAACCCACAGATGAATTGAAAGCCTGTTTAAATAGTTCTGTCTTGAAAAGTAATGTGTGTCTTAGCAGTCTGCTTTTATGGAATTTATCAGCCTGTGCGTCTACTTTGCACCAAAAACAAAGCACTGCTCTGGCTCAGGTTCCTGGAGGACTCTAATCTCCACCTCTGGGCTCTGGGCAAATCTAGCCTATTTGGGCCACAAGTGATGGTCCATCTCTTATCTATTGCAACATTCATGCGAGAGGTGAGAGACCTAGTTTAAGTCCTTTTTTTTTTTTTTTTTTTTTTTTTTTTTTTTTTTTTCCTTTTCTTTTACCTAACCTAATTCAAGATGATGTTTCTCAGCCTTGTAGAGAGTTGATTTTTCTTTCCCTTTTTCTTTTGGTGACGCTGTACAAAAGTCACAGAATCATAGAATGCTTAAGGTTGGAAGGGACCTCTAGGGATCACCCAGTCCAACCCCCTGCACACGCAGGGTCACCTACAGCAGGTGGCTCAGGACTGCGTCCAAGCAGGTTTGGAAGATCTCCAGAGAAGGAGACTCCACAGCCTCTCTGGGCAGCCTCTTCCAGGGCTCTGTCACCCTCACTGTTAGGAAATTTTGAAGAGAAAGCCAAATTTGCTGCATCAAAGAGAAAGACTGCCCAGATTAACCAGTATTTAGGGCATTTGAATGTCAAGTCCTAGGTTTTGATTATTCCTTAAAGGTCTATTTATGCAAATATTAGTGGACTAGTATTTCCTCACCTGCTGTGTGGTACACTTTCTCACTCACTATGCATAGTATGAGAAGAGCACCTCAAAACTGCATCTAAGACCCCCAGCATATGGGAAAATGAGAAACCTAAATCTAGGTTCTGGCGTACACAGTGCTGAACAAAAGGAAAGACTGATGAGTCTTCAGTCTTTTTATTTGTCTACCACAATGAGTTATCCAGGAATACCTTTTCCACACTGCCTGCTAGATTAGGAGTACCTAAAAGGAGAAAATGTGGTTGTCCCCACTACTTTTTATACAGTAACTCCTCAGGCAGAATCCAGGCATTCTGGTTTAAACCCAGAGATGTGATATTAAAAATTGAACGTAACCCTACATGTTGATTGTGCTAAGACAGAAGAGGCAAACTCTATCTCATCTAAACTGGATAGTGGGACTACATCTCTACGCCACTGCTGTTTAAGTTCCTTTGTGCTAGAAGGAGCCGAAATCCCATCACCTCTCTGCAGCATCCCAATACTCAGAGTAACACAAGCTGTTTTCAACAGATGGGTGGTATTTTCTCACACCTTTGAAGCTGTGTCGCCGAGCAGCAAATAATTCAAATATTATGAAATAAGAGAAAGAAAAAGTGCCAGTTTGTAGTTAAAGTGATTATCTGGTTGGAGTGGTAGACACAATTTACAAGGACTCTTTTTTTTGTTTTTATTCTCCACAAAGTATTAGTTGCTTGTATATAAGTATCTTCTTTCCCTTTCTACTCTTTCATTTCCATCATCTGTTCTTCCACTATATTCAGTTACAAAGATTCTTTATTGGAAAATGAGTCAAAATCCTCACAACCAGACTTTTACTACTTTATCTCTACCCAGCCTTGCTGCATGCCGTACTGCTCCTGGTTTTGCTGCTCTCTTTTTTATTTATGTGACTGAAGAGCTTTTTTGTTATTTGTTTTAATATACTTTGAAAGGCCTAACTCAGCTTGGCTGTTGGCAATTCTTACATTATTTCTACACTTCATGACCTCTAAGGTGTACCTTTATTTGCTGATCAATCTTTTTTTTCTCTCGATTTCTCGTAGGCTTTATGCTTACTCTTAATGTCCTTTTCGAGGTGGCTATACATCCAAATACATTTGGAAACCTTTCCTGAAAGTTTTGTTCTCACTTGCTTGATGTGCAAGTTTTGGAGAACTTTTCACTGCTGACTTAAAGACTTTGGAAGAATCTGTCACATTGCAAGCCCCTGACTCCTTGCTTCCATTGCCTTCACTAGCTTGCTCATGTAATTTGTCAAAGTTTTCCTTTTTGAAATTGAGTAACCTAGCTGAAGACCTGCTTTTGCTTATTTTCCATGTAATTCATATTCAATCAATTTATAGCTGCTGACTTCAAGGATATTTCAATATTATTATTTTCAGCAAGTGCAAAGAATTACAGAAATGTTTGGCAGGTTTTAGCTGGAGCAGGAGCAGCTGTCCCAGTTGGGCACCTGGAAAGCATTGAACATGGAGATCAGCATGATCGGTCCCACTTCATATGTGTGCAAAGCAATTGTCTTTGTTGAAATCATGGAAACTATTGTGCAAATGCCACACTGCCTTGGAACACACAGCACAATTCCACTTGGTTATAAACAGATAAAGAGAATGATGCTCTAAGAATGGCTTGAAGCTTCCATTTGTGCTTTCAAAGGCCCTCTGCATGTGTACATTTAATGCAATGAGCATAAATATTTTGTATGTAATGCAAATTATACACCCTGGTGAACAGGAAACACATTCAGAGGGGTCATACTCCTGTATTCTGCAATACATTATGTGTATATATTCATGTATGTATATGTACATACATATGTGTGTGTGTGTATCTGCCTTGTTTTTTGTCCATTTCTACATTGCAGGTATGATGAAAAGAGGGAAGGACTGGAATGTAATTTACTTTGTTCTGTTATTGGTCTAGGACTGCACATCCACATTATATCCTTACTGTCAGCAAAAACTGTGCCAGTTGCCACTCAGAATGAAGCGCACACAGCGCACACATACAGAGCTACCTCTTCGAGGACCTTGCAGGAACACGGCAAGTGGCGAACTCCAGATGTTATCCTGCTGTGTGACTTTGGCTTTGCTCGCATTGAGAGGGAAGCAGCTTTGCCCACACCAGTGCCCACACAACCAAAGTGCCCAAACAGGCATGAAAGACAAATTCACATCAGAAAGAAACTCTCCTTGCCTCAGATCACTAATAAATGGCAAGGCTTTTTCTGTCGTTATAGCAGTAAGTCACATCAGAGGTGAACTTTTACCATCCTGTGGATGTTTGAAAGATGAGAAAAATTGCTAGAAATTAGTATGAAGGGTTGTTCCAAATTCCACTTTTTCTCTTACTATAGAATGTTTCTCTTTGCGTCTTGTTCAGGATCTTGTCAGGGGAAAAAAATGTATTTCAAAGAAGTCTTATGTGAGTGGCTTTATCTGGGTGTTGTCTCCAAATTCTTACTGCTTTGCTCTCTCAAGAAAAGGAAGCAAAACAATTTTAATTGATCCCAAAGCAATCAAGGGATCACTCAAGCACTGACAAAAAGATGTGTTATAACACTGGAGGTTCAGCAGACCTCCCCTAAAGTGGTCTTATCTGTCAGAAAAGGAGCACTAGTTTAAAAAAAAATAAAATAAAGTCCATTCTCATATCACAATGAATAGAGGGGAAGAGTGACAGAAAGGGCAGATGTGAAATAGGGAGACTAGAACAAGTCTAATCAAAAAGACAATATAGTACCCGTTTATGTTGAATTTAAGACAGATTAGGAAGGAAAAAAAAAAAAGGCAGAATAAGAAATAATTATACTAAATGAACGCATCAAGTAGTATGTTTAGTTGGGTTACCCTGTCTATTCATTACAAACTTCAGAAAATGAGCAAATCAAAGAAATGTATAAAGTTCCCTTGGGAGGACCAAGAGGAAATTTCTGTCTTTCTCATCTCACTCCGTTTCGTGCATCATCACATCCTCATAGGCACTCTGGTTTCAGCGTGCTGGTATGGACGTTTACCACTGAATCAGCAAAGAGCTGGGCTTTCTCTTTCCTGCCCTTTCGATGCCTTCCCATTCACTTTGCTCCCATGTGTTTGCTCACTTTGCACACACATGTGTTTTGAATTTCTTTGCCGTTCACCTGACCCTGAGACCTGCTCTACTGCGCGGTTATCAGCACAATGAGACAGCCTGTCTAGCTCTGCCCAGTCTTAAAAAGGCTGGTAAGGAAAAGGGACCAGAGTGGACCAGCCAGATGACATCCCAGACCTGGGAAGAGAGCCAGGGTCCAGAGCAGCAGCTGCTGTGGCCAGGCTGCCAGCCCAAAGCATCCATCTGTGACTGACCCGTCGCCTTGAATCCCAAGAACAGCAACACACTGGAGCAGCAACACTCTCTTTATTGCCACTACCTTTACTTTTGCTCTCTCTCTTTTTTCTTTCTTTTTTTCCTTCTGCTGTCTGATATTTTGACAAAGGCAAGGGAAATGACCGTAGTTTACAACTCAACACTAAATGAAAAGACCAATGTTTTCCTCCTTCCCAGGAAAGAGGACTTGACAAAATAAGGGACTCAAATCCCATGCTTTATTGTTAATAAAGGAATCTGGCATATTTTGATTATGTACATTTTTCATATGCATTCGGTCTGAGTATAAGGTTTGTTTTCATTCTTTGTGTGTTTGCGGTTAATTTATCTTATTCAGGGACAGATGCAGCATGTATTGAAATAAGGAGGTTGTCTCAATGTGGGTTTGAAAACAGTGTCGCATGATAGGACTACCATCTGCCATACTAAGCAGAACCAGTATAGGAGATCTAAAGCCCCATTCTCCAACTGGTAAATAAACATTCGCTACCCAGAATGTATCTAGATGTTGGGATGAATCTTTTAACATATTTTCCATCAACTGAAATCCATAAGTCATGCTTGACTGTTCCTGTGACAGAAGCATCTTAAGATGCCTCTGCCTTGAGATAATTTATTCCATCTAAACTAGTCAAATATATGAACTCTCTACAAGCTTTCCCCCCCTGTCATTTGTCCTCATGTATTAGCATAAAATGGCTTTTATCCCTGAGGGAATGTATGCAGAGAGTAGGTGATAGAAGGAGGAAGAGTGGATGTGAGTAGAGATGGAAAAGCTTTCTTATAACTCTGATGATTTAGGATTAGCCTATAGAACGAAGGAGATTTGCTCCAGAATCCTGCTCTTTGTATGTATGTTTAATTTCCATCTTGATACTTGTTTGTGTTCCCATCCCTGCTCTCTATATGAACAACCAGGAGACCACGACTGTGGAATCTACCACCGAGAGGGCTTGTACCATCACGTGGCTTCAGCCTTGCTTTTCAGGCTGTGGAGACCAGAACAAGGTTCAGGTCCAGGGAGTCCAGTTAAGATCCATTTTTGAAAGTGCTTGAAGGTTTGACCCAAGATGCCTGGAAGGCAAGAAAAAATATAGAAATAATTTGCAATGGGTGCTTGCTACAGGAGGAACTCACCACACCACTGAAATAAATGGGAATTGAAGTAGTTGCATGAACGTGAGGGGGTTAGAGGAGGGAATCCTTAAGGCCAGAAAAGTATCAAGATTAATCAAAAGGGAGGGGAGAGAAGGGCAGGAGACAGCCAGAGCTGGGTGTCAGAAGTTTGCTTCCTTTGAAGAATAAAAGTAGCAATCACAAAAATCGATAGTGAGCCTTATTAAAGGTGAGCTAGGTACTTTCACTCTGAGGTTTTGTTTGGTTGTCTCAGGTTTGGATACCTCGCAGGCCAGGTATATCAGACCTAACATCTCCAGAGATCCTCCTCTTGTATTGCAAAACACTCCCTCCAGAAACCCACCATTGTCTCAAATGTGCTTTTTATTTAGTTCTGTTAGGGGTGAGAAAGAGAGGCAAAAGGAAAACTAAAAAGAAAGAAAAGAGAGAAAGATGAGAAACAGAGAGGAAAAAAAAGAGAGGGAGGAAGGAAGGAAGGAAGGAAGGAAGGAAGGAAGGAAGGAAGGAAGGAAGGAAGGAAGGAAAAAGGGAGTGAACATGTTGCTTGTTCCATGGCACTGTATTTGCATTTATTTTTCATTTTAGGACTCATGTAATTTTCCTTTTCCTGTTCAGCTTGTACAGTTTCCCTCAGGTGAATAACTCCTCTTAGAGAACTGCAGTGAACATTATCCTAGGGTCTCAAAAAATGTCAATAAGAGAACGAATAATATTTGTTCATAATAGTGTTCAGTGCAAACCATGACTGATTAGTGTTATGTGTGACATCAACAGAGACAGTAATCAAGGTTACTTTAGCATTGATTTTTTACAGAGGTGAAGCCTGTTTGATGTATTGCTCCATCAACACCTTCAGAGCCTAACTTTGCACATGAAATTAATCCCAATTAATTAGACTATTTGTAGATAGTGCTGGGCTCTTTTATGTTGCAAAATAAATATTAATTCAGTTGCTTTTTTTTCACCTTGTGCGGCTTGTGTGGCTAGGAAGGGAAAAGAGTCCTATTGATCAGTGTGCTGAAATATGTTAGAAAGTTTAGGCACTTGAGGTGGTCTGAGAGGCTACTTGGGTGGAACCAGCTCAGCTTACAGGGCTTAATAGAGAAATATAAGCGGAACCTGAACTCTGTTGGCTTTACTGCTGCACATAGCTATGGAAAAAGTATGTTTCTGACATGAAAAAGGGGGTAAAGTTACCATTGAGCCTCTCACAAAATGTACATAAGACACTGCACTGTGACACTACCCTGCAGGGAAGATGTGCCCTGGAGGCAATGATTCAGAGATATCTTTACAATATGGAGACTTATTTGTTCAGGAACTTCTGCTAGGAGGGATTTTTCACTAGTCAGTGTGATGAGTAAATTCCTGTGTCTCCTGTTAGGCTGTTTTCAGATGTTCTGGACTGGAAAGGGAAGAAGTCATGTGGATCATCGTTGTTCCTTCACAAAAAGAACCCCAAAGCTTACTTGCTTGTGCAGTGCAATTCCTTCTGAATCCTGGAGTCTGGGACTTTAATTCTGATTCCCAGAAAAAAAAAAAAAAAAAAAAAAAAAGTAGTATGAGAGTGGGAAGAAAAAGGGACAAGACACAGAGGATTCACACTATTTGCTGCTACCGACTTAAAGTCTAAAGCCTAATGTTTTAATCCGTGCTTCTTTCCACTGGATAGAGAACTTAGGCAGTTGACTTTTACATGAGTTTTACCTAATTGAGATTCTTGAATTTGCCCTTCCCACTACACTTAGTATGAATCCCAGTCTTATTTGCAGATCTAAATTCCTTCCTCCATTACTTATATGCTAATGGGGTGCCAGGGAATTACATTACTGTTTCTGCAGGGATTGCAGATCAGAATCATGTGGCTGTAATCAGCCTCATTTTTTACTGGGTCAAAAAAGTAAAAATAAAAATAATAGTTTTTAAAAACATCCAGCTTTAAGCATCTAATGAGTTCGCAAAATCTCTCACAGGAAAAGTAACAATAAGGAATCTCTAAACTGATTAGGCTTTTTGGAACCTCTTCAAAGGACAAATAAATGAGTGCTTGCATTATTATAGTAATGCTTGGATGGTCATTTCCTCTCCAAATTTAGTCATCACACAGCATTATCTCAGGAACAATAAACCCTTTTCTACAGTCCATTATTCTCCAAAAAAGAAGAATACAGGACCATTCTCTGATGCTGTCCTGGACTGTGCTATCTGAATGAAACCAGGGAGGCAAGTCAGGGAAACATTTCTTCCATTCTGGGGAAGGAAAAGCAGAAATGCAAAGTGGTATAGTTTGAAGGAGTCGATGCTTCTTCCTAAATCAACAGAGGAAAGTCAGCTCCAGAGTGAATGAATTCCTTTCCCGGAGAGATGAGGAGCCCGGCGGCTGTGGCTGCTGTGCAGTCACAGCTGTGCAGAGCTCTGCAGGAGCGTGTGCCGCCCCAGGCGAAGAGTCAGCAGTATCAGCATTAGCCTGAAGCAGCACTAACTCCTGTTGGGATATCTGTCCACATATCCCAAGGATCAAGTGCGGATGATGACAGCAATACTGGCTGCTCCAAACTCTAACTTGAAACCTCAGTGCTTTCCTTTTCTGGGTCCTGGATGCAAGTGTAGCATAGAGCAGCTCCAGCATGATCTCTCCCTCTGGCCTTTGCAGAAGAAATCCCTCATAGGAATTTTGGATTCAAGTTCTTGGCCTTTGCCACTGAGCAGCCCAGGAATTCCCAACAGGAATGCATCATTCCTAACAGGAATGAAGAAGAATAAGGGATTCACCACAATGCATACGAACTTGATCACCTTACTTTCCAAACTGTGGGAAACTACACTGGAGTCACTGAAGTAAAATTAAGGTTGACATTAATCTGGGTAGCCAGATCAATAGATTATCTGTCTGTCTGCCCACCTGTGTGTAGGCATGTGCTTGTGTCTAAGCTCTGCTAAAGGGCTCTGAATTTGGTTATGTGTTCACATAATATTCATTACAGTGAGGATCTGTGCTGTGCTTGGATTTCCCAGTATCATGGCAATACACAGCAAATAAGTTATTACTGACAATGAGGATGATGAAAAACAGAGGGAGTGTGTTAATGTGAATTTCTTTAGTCATACAATGCATCTATACTGTAGACCTCTGTCAGTTTACCTCTGATATCTTGTTTACACAGTGGTGTAAACAAGAGGAGTAACAAGTTGGCTATGCATATATATAGCATTAGTATTTTGAGTGTATCTATGTCTTTGGATTTGCATATGAGTATGAATTCTATGCAAGTGTGGGATGGGATTTAATTGTTTCTTCAAACAATGTATCCTTATCTTTCTGGAAGCAGTTCAGACCATCAAAGAGTTGTTGCTGATGAACTCACTAATTAGTTTCCAATACTTAACCTTGTATTTCACTTCATTACTTGTGCTCTGTTCCCTCTAGTTTTACATTTGGTATCAGAAAGTTCATTTAGAATCCAGTCAATCTTCCAATGCCAGCTCTGCACTCTAAATTTTTCATTCAGTAAGGACACAATGGGAATAATGTTTGTATCTGTCAAGGAGATGCATGAAAACTTTTGAGTTGCATTGTCTAGAGCAAAAAAAAAAAAAAAAAAGAAAGAAAAAAAAAGAAACAGGAAAAATGGTACTCAGTAAAGAATAGGCTAGAATTAAGTCACCAAGGACTGACTGACTGTTATGGTGAATAAGCTATAGGCAGCCAACAGGTTTATAAAAGCAAGCAGCTGAAATTCTTAGATTAATATTTTATTTAAAAGGACACAATCAAGTAATTGTTTTTATTAGATTTTATTTCTTTTCATTTCTCACCGTTTGCGGTGTCATCTTAGAAGTTAGAAAATAACTCTCTTAAGAGGGGAGAGAGCGGCAACACAGAGAATAAACATCAGGATGCAGAACCAGACACCATGAATCAGTTACTTCTCTGGAACCTGTAATTTATGCTACATGATGATCTCACCATGCATGAGTTTGCAAGGCATCTGGGTCTCCTTCTCCACTGAGAAAGGCTTGGGGGCTTCTCTCCTCCTCTGTAAGGAGGAACAGTACTGAGGAAGTGACAGTATCTTTCATACTGCTCAATCCTCTGCTAATTTGTGTAGCTTCACTTTTGGAAAGCAATTCACATAAGAAACAGGTTCCAAAAATACAAAATGAGGCTAAGTAATCGACAGAGCAACTTACGCAAGCTCATGGGGGATTCTCATTCACTGAAGATCTCTGTGTGAAGATTAGATGACTTTTTATTTTGTTTACAGAAGGACATGGTTTAAGACAGGATTTAAGTCAGGAAGTCCAATAGCCAGCATTATTCCAAGATTAGGGTGTTCCCCTCTGGCCTTGCATTTTATGAATTCCTATTTTTACAGAATACAACCGCACATTATAGTTCTTCACAGTTCTATACAGTTTGCAGGGACTGTTGCTTTCAGCAAAGCTAAGCCTTCTTAAATAAATAGTACATTTGGTACAAACAGGCTTTGTCTCAACAAGGCAGCCTGGGAACCCTTTTGGGCTTCAAGTGAGGATGTATATCTTGCCTATGCTTTGCCTCTCTGTTGGAACGAGGCTTGAATTTGTACCAGTTCTTTCACTTTCTTTCTTCCCTTCTGTACACTGATTTTCACAAAGGGGAAACAGGCATGCCAGCAGGACGGAAAGCTGTGCCTGGCCAGCTTCCCAGCCTGAGCGATTTCGGAAGTCAGGACCCTGAGATATAATACTGGTTATGCCACAGGTCAATTAGAATCAGTCTATATCCAAATTGAAGATATTTTTTTTCTGTCTTGGATATGTACCTACATCCTTGTTTAGCTTTTTTCTAGCCTCTTCCATTATTTTCTAGCTGAAAGAGAGACCCCAGGCTTTCCATGTCTGACTGTGTTGACATTATCTTGGTCTGCCCCCAAAGCATTTCTAGCGAAGTGAGGCGACCAGTGAGTTGGGAAGAATAGAGGAGGGGGAGAAGCAGGAGGCAGAGTAATGAGTGCACTACAGTACAGTGAATTTATCAGAGACTTCTACAGATGTCAAAGGGTATTAAATGAAACTGTTTATGTACAGTCAGCAGGTTCCCTCAGTATTTTTTAATATAGAGCAGCAAGTGATTGTCATAGTATTAAGAATTCCTGTTTGGGACCATTCTCCTGTGTGAGAAACTATACCATTGCCATGCTAAAAAATCCCTAAGGGAAAAATATCTCTGGGGGCTTTTCACACTTTGGTAGAGCCACTCATTGGATATGACTTCCTTTGGGACTTTATTAACTATTGATTTCCTGCTTTCAGGAAATTTTGCTGTGAAATATATTCTGCCTTTCAAATCATATGTAAGGTATCTCAATAGCTTGAATTCTTGGTCTCAGTATTTGTATGTTCCCAGGAAAGCATTATGTTGAATTCATAACATATTGACTCATAAATTTGATAGGTTACTAGCCACATTTTCACTGCCTGCCAGGAATGCTGAAGGATTCCATGAGAGCCCAGATATCCTGGCATCTTGCTAGACAGAGTGAAGAAGAGAAAGGAGGTATTAGTTTTAGGGAATAAGAATGACATCCTACTGGGCCAGAAGTTTTGCCTGACTTACTAATTCCGCTTAGGACACCTCCTTCAGATTTGAGGGCAAAAATCATTTTGACTTTCAGAGTTTAGGATGGACTGTGAGTGTAAGGTCACATATTTTCAGTGGGGAAGACATGAATGAGGGGGGAATGTAGACGAAATAGTAATAATCATTTGGTTCATTTTCCTCTGAAATATTTACTTTTTTTTTTTAAAATGGGTCCAGAGAGAAAATGTTTGATTCTGTCTTCCAACACTTAGAACTCTAGAACTTGCCTTAACCAGTGTAGGAATATCACCTTTTCTAATCTTAAATTCATTTCACCAATAGGTATCCTCTAACTTTCATAAAATCTGGAGATAGTTCAGCACAGCTGTCCCTGAAGACGAAGACCAAAATAAAACACAACTGTCAGATGAATGAATTGAAGAAATCTTTTTGTCTTCACTCTTTTTTTAAGCATTTGGATTTGATCTTTATTGGCATGAATGCAAAGGCATATTATAAACTTGGATGCTGAAAATTGCACAAAGTGAATTTGAAATTGCATACCCATTTAGAATAATCTGAATTTGCAAATCATGCTGTATTAGTAACTCCCCTAGTTTACAAAAGGGAATGATGTGGCAGGAGGGATGTAATTATCCAAAGCAAACAAGCAAATGAACAAGCTCATATTCAAAGGAAAAACAAATTACCGCGGACTTTGCAAGATCCTCATACAGGAAAACAAGTTTCACAAAAATAAAGAAATAAAAAAAATACAAAAGCTAACTGTTTGAAATAATAAAGAGGAAGAGGCTAAACTCAGCAAATTAGTTCTCTGGAATTAGACAAATATAATTTTACCTCCTTATAGTTTCCCACCACATACTGACTACAGTCATCAGCAACAACTACTTACTGGTGCCTAATGGCACCAATACTGTTCATCATGAATCACAGATCGACTAATATGGATATAAGTCAGCAATTCCTTTCCCAACCAAAGATTTTATATGCAATTTGTGGAAGATACTTATTTAACTGCAAAACTGTCCAGGGGTAACAATTCAAGATGTCTTTTTCAATACTTATCTGTATTTGGAACAGATTGCTCAGGAAGGTTTTGTAACTGCTATCAAAATGAAGCACCAGCTTAGATGCTATGAATGCCTAAGCTAACAGGAAAAAAAAAAAAAAAAAAAAAAAAAAGTAAGATATCCCAAAATAGGAATGTCAAATCTGAGGCTGCCCCTGAGGAACCATAGGAAGATCTCGGGCTAGGCAGCGGAAAGGCAGGGAAAATTCAGTAGTAATTAGTGCTCATGGGTAAGACCAGGCAGTCAGGGTCAGCTATGCACATGCGCACAGGCACCTCATTCCCACAAATTCCAAAGACTGGTATATCACCAAATCCTTTGAGAATCTAGGCCAAAGTAAATTGCCCAAGGTCACACAGAAAGCCTGTGGCAAGGCTAGAGATTGAACTCAGTTTTGCTGAGGCCTCTTGCAACAACTAAAGCATATGATCATCTCACTTGTCCTTATAGTATGATTAGAAGTTTGCAATTATTGGTAGACAAATAAAATTCCATGACACACAGCATTGAAGAAAATCTATTTATTTTTATTCTCACTCCAAATAAAATAGAATATCTTCCACAGCCTTTTTGTTTTTTTTTTCAGGCAAGGTTCTTCCAAAGCATTTTCAGCTGCACATTTCAGCCTCAGTATTTAATACTACTCATGCAGCTGTATTTCCATAATTCAACTGTTCAATCAAGGTCCTCCACCTTTTAAATGTGTAGATCGTAAATATGGGGAAAAAAAAAAAAAAAAAAACCTGTGTGCAATCTCTGCTGACTGAATTAAAAGTCTTAAAGAAACTTTCCATGCTATGAGGACTGTGAAGGATTTGGCAGAAATGGTGCTAACAATTAAAGCAGCCACAGACAGATTAAATTTGCTGATGACAGCTCATTTCTGAGATGGTTACAGCAAAAGTCTGATAAAAGCTTATCTGAAATTCACAGTTTTGATGAGGCTTCTGCTTGTACCAGGAGAAAATGAAACACTTTAAATAGCATGTGATCCTCAGGAAATATCAGCTTGGTATTGCAGTGGGAAGTGAGGCATTCCTGCTGTAGTTAAAATTGTGAAGTATTATAACCCTTTGTTTTCACAGCAGGGAAAACAAGTCTAAACTGTGCCTCTTAAGTGAATCTGAGGACAATTTCAGTCTCTGTAGAAAGTATCCTACGAAAAGAAAAGAAAAGAAAAGAAAAGAAAAGAAAAGAAAAGAAAAGAAAAGAAAAGAAAAGAAAAGAAAAGAAAAGAAAAGAAAAGAAAAAGAGGAAGGAAGGAAGGAAGGAAGGAAGGAAGGAAGGAAAACAAAAGGTATATTTAAATCAAAAGCAAAATGAACCTTTTTACTGCTATATGTAATGAGATAACAAATTCTGGGACTGTTCTATATAGTGTGAATTCGTTGAAGCCAGAAATAGGCAGGGAACTACTCTGAGGTGATGCACATCTGCTCATATTAAGCATTATAGGGACAATAAGGGAAATCTTACAGTACGTACTCAATTTGAGTTAACTTAAATAAGCTTACGTGATTTTTACACCCAGGCCATGTATAGCTCTCTGTAACTTTGAAGATGATAAGGATCTTAAGGTGGGTTAGGAGAACCACAAAAACTCTGAGTCTGGTCCCTTGAGTGCAGGAAAAATAAGAGGCTTTAATCAACTCTAGTTGTTTCTTACACTCCTTTTTGGAAGTGAAATGCTAGTATGGGGCATGTCAGAAACAGTTTTCAGAAAAAGCTAGAAATAAGAAAAGAGATGTTAGTTAGTCTAGGTGACACTAGTCAAGACCGTGCTGACCTTAAGTGAAACAGAACTCACTAAAAGAAAACTGATAAAGGAAAATAAATACTGGGATTCATTGTAAAAGGATTGGACCAAGGGTTTAAGTAGTTTTCTAAAAGGGATTAGATATTTAAATGAATAAAATGGAATGTCAGCAAAATATGAAATATCGATGACAAACATTAGAGAAGGGGTATGAAAATGTGAAGAATTTTTATGGAGAAAAAGCACTCAGGTGCTTCCACAAAGTGTTTTCTTTTTCTCTTTACTTTATTATTATTATTATTATTATTATTATTATTATTATTATTATTATTATTATTATTATTATTATTATTATTATTATTATTATTATTATTATTATTATTATTATTATTATTATTATTATTATTATTATTATTATTATTATTATTATTATTATTATTATTATTATTATTATTATTATTATTATTATTATTATTATTATTATTATTATTATTATTTTATTTTATTTTATTTTTTTCACAAGGGTGCTTCTGCATCTCTTCAGACTTAATCCTGGCTCTGGTCTTGACAGGCAAAGGTTTTGTCTTGATAACTTCTGTGAAATTAACTTAAGAAAAAGGGGGACGGAAGTAGAGGTTATATATATGTATATGTATATATTTGTATATTTACTGAATGCACGAAGTTAGTTAAAGCTCTAGTGTACAGACCCACTACTTTCTTGTACAGCATTTTATATATTAGATCCCTCACATGGGGATTTAACTCAAAACATATCTTTTATTAAAATCATATAAATAAAAACATGTCCTTCTGCCCTACAGCATGTTTACAGATGAATGTATTTATTTTACAATATCCTATTTAATTAAAGATTTGCTGTTTGAGAAATGGAACTTTCTGAGATGCTTATACTTCCGAGATGAAAATGGGTTGGTTGGCAGAGGCACGACTGACAATTAACCCCACAGTTTTCCTATGTGATTTGTAGAGAAGTTAACTATTGCAAGCTTGTATTATCAGCTAAAATGAGTCTTATAAAATAAAATTAAGTTAGGAGATTTCAATCATATCAGTCATCTTTAGGCAGATCAGTCATATTTAGGTTGATTAGTGTTAATGAGTGCACTATAAGTCCTTTAAAATTCCTCCTGCCCTGCAGAAATAGAAGGATTTTCATTTGCTGAGAAGTACCTAGTTTTATTCGATTCTTTTTCATCCAGAAAGACAAGAGGAAAATCCAAATCTGGTTATGAAGTTTGGTTTATTTAATTCTCTATAGTAAAAAAGAGGAGGAAAATGTGAATGAGTCAAATTTGTCCAAGATCGTGATTTTTGGCAGTGTGGCTTTGTTCTAAGACTGACTTCGATTTTTTTCTTAGCCTATCCAGCCTTTAGCACAGCTTTACCATTTTGATAGCTCTTCATCACTGTTTTATCATGTATGTCTCTAGACAAGGAGTTGACACATTTCATATATATAAAATGTGCTGCATTTCCTGAAGTTATTGTGAATGAATGATGAGTGCTGATGTTCTCATCTATGAAATTTGATTTTCCTTGAAAATAATACAGTTAGATTTTTGTTATAAACAGATTTTTCTTATAAATGCATATATGTTCCAGATTTCTATTTGGAATTAATACTTTCCAAATCTACTTTGAATCCAAAGTTTTATTTATTTATTTATTTATTTATTTGACTTTTTTTTTTTTTTTTTTTGGGTACAGAAGAGCACAGCAAATACAGGAACTTTATTTTCTGTATAATGGAGTAAACATTTATTATGTATATATTTTAATAAGGAATAATAAGGAATATTTTCAGTAGTGTTAATTTTATGTATCCTTCTTCTATGAATGGTAATGCAGCTGTCTGTTTGCATATCTAACTATCTATATATGTTAAAATAATAACAAGATTACAACTCAAGCATCTGAAAGGTTGAAAAAAGAATTAATGTTGGCTGTATAACTCCAGGCAAACGCCTTGATTCATAAATGACATTATATAATAATTAATTTTATTATATAGTTGTTATTTTCATAGAATTTTGTGGGAAGCATGGGAAAGGGTAGAACTTTTTCAAGCTTTTTTTGCAGTTGGTACTCAAAAATTAATGAAAAAAATACAGGAAATAGGTTAGCCCAAGAAGAAAGTCAGCCCAAAAAGTCAGATTAAAAGAGTCAGCTTGGCAAATTCTAAAAACAACAAAAGAGTTTCATCTTTTAATATACAGTTATTCAATTGCAATTATAAGTTTGCCATTTTAGAAAAAAGAAAAAGTGAATAAAACATAAATTATTAGTTTATATTTTGTACTATTCATCAGAAAAACACCCCCCAAAAAATCTATTTATTTTAATAGTAGAAAGTTTTGCTGTTGTTTTTGTTGTTTAGTAAGATTCAGATTGATATTGATTTCCTTGTTTATTTTATTTTTCTTCTGTTTCTTCATTCTTTTGCTAGGAAAGGAAAACAGAA